>VRYO01001269.1:30869017-30912207 GCA_009812075.1 Sialia sialis | reverse complement strand
CTTATAATCGTGAAATTACTGTATATGTTTTAGTTGCCTCTGTAGGGATAATTCACTGTTTTATCATAATAAGATCCCCATCATTATTTACTGGATTGGTATTGCTTCTGTCTAGTTTAATTTATAACTTTGTCCCAGACTTCTGTCCTCAGAAGAAGACTTTGTTTACACATAGGTTTTTTATTTTAATCCATGGTCTTCTCACTTCTGTCATAATTGCTTAATATTTATCCCATAGTGTGAAATGCTGTGATAATGTGATGGTTTTGTGAATTCTTTCAGCACTCTTCTATTCAATATGTTCTTATATTATTGTAGGTACAATTTAGAACAAAGATGATACATTTGAAAGTGAAGGTGCAGAACGAAACTGTTCTAGAGAAGAATATGTAGTATCTGCCAGTCAAGTTCATTAAATTATGTTGTTATAGCAACTGGTTAGCCTCTTCCGTACTTAAAATATCTTGTGTCAAATAATTAGTGCTGCTTAATTGTATTTTATTGCAAAAAAAAGCAAGTAATTAAAGAGGTTCTTGCAATGGCTGTGGGGCCAGAAAGTGTCAGAAACTACTTGTAATTAGAATATGTTTTGTGAATATAAATTAATAGATCTAGTAATCTATTTCTTCATTCCCCAGGATCCACGAAAGTATCCAGCATATTTGAAATGCTGTTCCTTGCTTGGAAATATTTAATAGATAAAAATTACCTCTTGTCCTCAATAATTTTTTTTCCTTTGTTGTCATCCTCTTAGGAAATCTGTAACGTGTGATGTATTTAGCCCTTTCCACATAGACAAATGGCCCAAAAGAATGCATTTTGGATTTTTCGGGGCATTTCTCTGTATTCTGGCTGTCAATCATGTTTTGCAGCAGGTTCTTTTCCTCCAAGTTTGGTCTTCTGCATGAAAACTTTCTAGGCATCTGATCAAAGACAGCAGCCATCATAATCCATAAATATAGAGCTTTGTGGGAGAGGAGAGATTGCCAACAACATAATATTTGAGATTTCAAATCAGCAAGTGCCCAAATCAGTCAGCCAAATGAGTTCAAACCATATAATTTATGTTTCTTTGTTTGGTTTATTTTGTTTTAATTCAAAGAAAATATAATGGAAATATATATATTTATCTTAGGAGCCTCACCAGTACTCTGTGATAGACATAATATATTCCATCAGGAAATTTAAATGCTAACACCAGAAGCATTTTTGGATTTTTTTTCTTTATTATTCACTTTTCCTAAAAGTGTATGAACATAAAGCATATGCTGATAATTACTCATATGGATGCACGACACACCCAAGCCCTGTCAGCAAGGTGCTCAGGTGAACTTTTTGGAAGCAGCTGCTAGAACTTATCTATAGCATCAGTTCCATGCTAATAATGCAAATGGTGTAAGGGAAGCAGTTAGAAAGTAGGATATCAGGCTCCTCAAAGAAATAAAGAAATAAAAAATATATAACACAGCTGCTGCTGAAGAGCAACTTTGTTCCAATATTCTCACTCTTTTGCATAAAGAACAAATGAACTTTATAACAAATCATTCCAGGAGTGTTAAGCACAGGTAGTTAAAGAATTTTGGTCTTAAAAAATGCTCTCAACTGTGGGCAAATGAAAAAATACTTTGTCGCAGTGGATACCGTTCAAAGGGCAACATGCAGATTTTTTAAAATTTGTTTATCACGTTTTGAATTTTTCTTGTCTGTCAAAATATCTCTGGATCACTGGAGGATACAGAACATTGCTTATTTAAGTCTATATAAGTAAAATCACCAGTCACTCCAAATATCCCTGTTAGAAACAACTGGAATATTGCTTTTTATCTTCTCTTTTCTCTTAAGTCAGAGTTGAGATTAAAAGCACAAGAGACAGAATTTGGTTTTTGGACTCAGTTGTTCATTAATTGTGAACTGTAGTACAGTGAGCGCTATAGCACTTCTGGCTAACAAGCTAAAAATGCCCCGCCCACCCAGCCAGTATCACATGTCCTCACCCCAGCCATGTGACTGTCTTGGGGGTCATGTGGCCCTGCCCACCCACCATGTGACTGCTATAGGGTCATGTGGCTCCTCCCACTGACCACATGACTGCCCCTAGAGTCACATGGCCCCACCCCAGGCCATGTGACTGACCTGGTGTCACGTGGCCCTGCCCCCAGTCCTCCCCACAGGACCCTGGACACAAATGGGAGCCTTTTCCCTTGCAAAAAACCTTACCCCCCTAATTAACTCCCACAGGGAGTCATTCCCAGCTGGCATCTCTGCAATATGGTTTTGAAATAGCTTTTTGCAATGAAAAAAAGAACTTTACTTCTCCCGTCAGGCCTGCCTGAAGGTAGAAAGGTTCTTGGTTTTGGGTATGAACCTTTCAGAATCTTGTCAAACATAATTTAACAGAAACAATTTTTTTTAATTAAAGCCATCAAATGCTTTTCCTGAGCCTTTGAAAGTAACAATGTTCACTGATGAAATCAGAAAAAAAACCAAAAAACACCCATGAAAATGAAAACTTCTTTCCCCAACAATTGTTTCTAAATTGTGCTTTTTTTTTTTTAAAAAAAAAAAAAAGATGTGTCTTCATTCCATATTATATCCATCTCTCAGCCACTATGGTTTTTTTCACCCGTATTTTTCACCCGTTAATCTGTTTTTTGACTTTATGGATTTGCCTTTCTTACATGCATATCATAATGTTAGTATTTAACTTGCTTTGCTTTACAGTTGGTAAGTGTTTAAAGGACATTCTTCTCCTATTGATTACACATCTGTACTGGTGATTGCTCCATGTGTTGGATGACTTGTGTAGGTAGTGCAAAGTGATAGTGTTTTGAAAGTGTTATTGCAATTTAATGTTTTTGCATATGGAACAACTTTGGAGACAGAAATGCCAGACTGTTTCACCTCTAGCAGTGTATTCAGATAATTTGTCAACACTTACTGTCTGAATTTGCTCAAATAATTGCAAAAGGCAAACTTCTGTCATTCAAGCACAGCAAAAGAATTTATTTTCTAACTTCCCCAGATGTTAACAAAATTTAGATGTACACAGATCCCACATATGCTGAGTATAATGCCCTATTCATTCTTCCTTTAAACCAACAACTTCTTCAGCCAGCCAAAGATCTTTTGAGAGGTTTAATGCTATAAGTGCTGTTTAATTAAAGATTTTTAAAAATTATATACGTACCTGTTAGAGGTAAATAGTATTGCATTTTGAAATCTCCGGTTAATTTAAAGGAGGCAAAAATGTGTGGCCATCATTTTGTCCCTTGATTTGCAATCCAAGTGGTACTATTTGATTTACATAACAGATGTTTCAGAAATAATTTTAAATAAGTTCATGCATATTTCTTTTTGTTTTAAAATTTAGTCTTAATCATAGCAAATTTTATCACAAGTCAGATATATGTGTTCTGCAAAACTAAATATATAAGAATATACAAATATTTTTTTGAGTTATGGCAAAGATAGGAAGATGTTCTGCTGTTTTTTCATGATGAAAAGGCTCTTCTTTAAAACTGAATACTGTCACATGAATATGCATCAGTTTAACTAAATATCAAGAGATTTAAAATTCATGTTCTCAAATATTTTCTTAACTGCCCTGATGAAGATTGTTGCTTAAAAGGGCATAAACTCCACTCTCATTGGTTAAAAGATTGTTTATGACTTTATAGCCTGTCTTCAATTCAAGTCATGCCAAAAATTGAGGAATTATATGATATCTAGATTATTTTAAGGCATGTTAAAATGTATTAATCCTCTGAGATTTGCATTTTTTGTGAGAGATTAATACTCATTTGCATGAATTTATCATTATTCTCTCATTTCAAAAAACAAAGTCTGAAAGTCTTACATTAGTTCTGTTGATGTACAAGGTCAGTTGAGAGGAGAAAGATCCCTCTGCCAAATATGAAAAATTAACTCAAAAGTCAGCAGCAGTATTCTTTGTTCTTTACTTAACTTGGTCCCAATAGATGGAAGAGTCTGTAGTTCATATCTTCATGGGACACTGGAGGTTTGGAGAATTTACTGCTCGGCCATAGATTTTCCTTTAGCATGATTAACTTCTCTAGTTACAATCCTCCCTGCCAAGGATGGAATCTATTATTTCTTTCATATGAAACTATCTGCTGTATTGGACTTGATAACTTAAATTTATTACTGTGCTTCTATAACAACTACATGCCAAAAAACTGTCCCTGAGCCGTGTTTCTTTTATTTTATAGAAGGTGTTCAGATCCTCCTTTTGCCAATACCTTTGATGGTGTTTCCTTAAGCAGCCAAACCACTCTTTCATGATAGTAGTGGAAACTGTAGGCCTGATGTGATTGTCAGCTAAGGAACCTGAACATTCTTCTGAGGCTACTTGAAAGTGCAGATACTTTTCTCTGTCTTGTTCTCAGCATCTTGTGAAGCAAATGGAACCCAAATAGTGGTCAGCTTTTTCAGGGTACAGTCTCCTACTGTACTTGGTTTATTTCATTGTCTGAAGTTCGGTTCCTTGCAGACAGCTCTGCTTCTGTCTGACCTAAACAATTTCTCCTATTTTTAGAGAGACAACAGAGGCAGCATTTCATTCCTAAAGCAGTTGCTGACGTGGGTCAGTGTTACATCCCCAGAGTCCTGCAGCCTGCAAATGTTGTGCTCTGCCTGACTTAAGGCACTCAGGAGCAGATCTTTCTCTTCAAGTCATGTCCTTGTCCCATCCTTGGTGCCTTCTGCTGCTTGCACTCAATGCATGTTCCATTCGTTTCTCCTTTGCCACCAAGTGTGTCCTTTCCTCTGCATGGGTCTCAACCCCATCTTAGCAACCCTCTGGAAACAGGGCATGAGCACCTGCCTGGCACAGGCTCCAGATGAGACAGGCCTGAGGTGGAGGCTTGGAGGAAGAACTGCACTGCTCCTTTCCTGACACAGGGTGAGGAAAAGATGTTCCTGCTGGCTTCTGTGTTTCTTATATCTGCTGGATGACATTGCTATTGACCCTGTGTTGTGTTGGGGTGGTTTGAATTCAGGAATGGTTGAAGACAGATACAAGAAGCAACTGGAAGACCTAGGAATGGTATTTAATTGCATTAAAATCATCTGACCTTTTAGAAGAGGATGGAAAAGAAATGTGATTTTTTAATATCTACCTTTTTTAATGAAGGAGGTATAGAAGAAGTAAAAATGGCAAAGTATGGGAGTTTGCACTCAAAATTCATTTTCATACTGGTGTGGATCAAACTTCATCTCCTATACACTGAATTATCTGCATTTTGATTTTAAGATTAACTGACCAGGCTCCAAATCCAACATAAGAGTTTTCATTGCTAGTCTGCATAGCACTGTGTGAATAGAGCTGATTTGTATACTTCGAGCAAGAAGGTCTATGAAGTTTTTATGATGTGACTAAAAGAAACCCCAACAAACCCAATCTGACACACAACAGAAGTAACATCGTTTTAGTTTTTGTTATTTACAGCTGAAGCTGAGCAGCAGATATATTAGTGGATCTGAACTTCGTTTGGCTTCACATCCAAAGATAAATAGCCTTACTTTTTCAGATGCAGTGCTTATTATGTCAGTTCTTAGAAGAATGGAGCACAGTATTTTACTTGAAGTAATGAATCTGCAAATGCTTCAACCTCAATTGAGTGTTACTTAAACATTTCAGGAAGTGGACCCTTAAACTAGCAGTTTTTATCTTCAGAGATTTTATTTTTAGGGTGAACCTGCTGGTTCTTGAAACAAGCCTGTAGGGATAAACAAACATTAGTCTTCATCATGCTGAGAAGTATTTTTAAGCAGAGACATTCTGTCTTGTCTCAGATTCTGACCCAGAAGCTAAGGCAGATAATTGGGTGAGCTGGAGCAGAATGTAAGTTTTTATGTATGGTGTAGGAAACACTAATACTTTTACTGTTTCTTGATGATACATTGCCTTATAGGAATTTATTAGGACCTGTGTTTCTTCTATGAAGGATGGGCATTAAGCATCTGTAATGTCAGTGCAGTGGTATGACCCCAGCTGAGGAAAGAATCTCATTTTGGCTTCTCAATAATGCATATTTTCAGTTTTCCTTTAGAAACAGTTGTTCTGCTGAACAGCAATGTGCTACTGAAGGCATACAAACAGATATGCAAACCTTTTGCCTCAATGTAGTTACATCCTCATTGTCTAAGAAATAGTTTTTGACTTAAAAATCAAGGTCTTGTTTTCTTTAAGGAGATTTTTGTATGCTGCTCTCATATCCACCAGTTTGAGTTAAAATCTTAAATATATAGATAACTGTTCACACCTTCCCGCCTTGTGTGTGATTAATTCTATTCATAAATCAATATTTAACTAACTTTGTGGGGTCTTTTTTGACAAAGAACCACCATTTTGATTATATTGAGAAACATAGCATGCACTGTACTGCTTTCAGCTGTACTTGATATTCCCATGGACCACTGTGTAAACTCTCAGGTGGGTCTCTCTATAAAACCTCTGTGAATTAAATGATAATAGGGGCACCATTAACATGTAAAGCTCTATACATAGAAATATGTAATGTTTATGTTTTCTTCTGTAGCCACAGTAAAGCACCAGAAGGTTTTAATGCTCATTGTTTCTTGAGATGGGGATGCTTCTGAAAAGCTTGACATTGTCTACTGTGTCTCCTGAGATCTGTAAATTAGGAATAATTTTCCATCTCTCTGCAGTTGTGTCCAGCAAAGTATTATTGTTTCCAAATTACTTTGAGAATACTGAACAAAGTGCTCTTTTGAAGAGCCCAGAGTAATGGTAGAAATGTCACTGAGATTCTACTTATTTTCATTGGGCTGGTGCATCATGGCAGAAGGTAAAAGGTCAGTGGGTTTGGCTGAGGTTGGTGTGGAAGTGCTGAAAAGTGTCATCAAGTCAGTAATGAAGTATTGTGAAGAAATCAGTGAGAATGGTTTTATAAAACTTACTGAAAGCAATACACCCAGAAAAACTGCTATGTTGGAAACCTGTTACTATTAAAATAGTAAAAATATTGCCTTTTAAAACTGACAGAGCAAGGTTCAGGCAGCAACAGAGAGCTTATTAGAGAAAGATGATGCTTCCATATAGATTTTTCATTTCTAGGCTGCTACTTGGATATTTTAACAGCTGATTGATTTCTCTCTTCAAGCTGTGTTTATAAGTTATTTTACATGAAATAATCTAAAGACCTTAACAGAATTATTTTTTAATAATATATCCTGTAGACAGGCTGCGTGCTCTCAGCTCTTCTCAGATGCATAAATCTTCAGAGTAAAACTTATTTCAATGTTAGTGCATACATTTGATTCTCTAGAACATACATAGTAGCTATCTTTTTCCTGGATAACCTATTTACTTTTGAAAGAGCTTGTAGAATTTGTGTTATTAAAATCTGGATTCTTTAATGTGCAAGCAAAGGATACAGTGCTATACAACATTACCACCTTTTAAAGTTGCAAGCTTATAAATTGTAAATATGGTATTATTGAGTGGAGAGAGGAGATGAGATGAGTAAAAACATGCTTAATTGATCCTGATGGAACCAGTGTGGTAAAAGCTTAATTGTTCAGTCTGTTGTTGATCTTTTTTACTGCACTGTGTAATGCTGTATATATATACATATACACACACACATAAATAACATTATTTTGTTAATGACTCTGCTAGGTTTTTCATAAATTTATGCATGCTTTCAGAACTATTTTAAAGGTTAATATCTAAAGATTGTTAAAATGCAGGGCATCTCTGCCTTTTACAAGCTGCATTTTAGGGACTGAGTGAGCAAGAACTCAAAGTCTGTATAATTTTTTTTTTTCAAACTTTGTTATTTTTGTATTTTTATTTATTATCATTGAAGGCATCTTTTATCAAAACTGTTAGTTTTATGACTAAATCATTCAGTAGCTTATAGGATATTCAGAATTTTAGTACAGTAATTTCACGATTATAAGCCGCACCTTTTTCATTGAAGAATCCAGCCTACCCCAGTAGTGTGGCTAATCATCAGGTGCGGCTTATTTATGGAAAAATCCCAGCGAAATGTCAGCTCAGAAGTGAGAGCCGGCCGGGAGGGTGCCTGGGGCTGCCTTTAAAGGCTTCGCTGGTCTATGAAAAGTGTTTGCAGCTTGAGCACCTGACACCAAAGCCCGTGCTGGTGCGATTCTGTTACTAATTCATTACTTTGTTGCACATGGATACTCGCTTAAAAAAAAAAAATTTAAAAAATGCGGTTTATATTCAGGTGGGGCTTATATATGGACAAATCCCATGGTCTACCCGGCTACCGGATGTGCGGCTTATAATCAGGTTTGGCTTATAATTGTGAAATTACTGTAATTATCTTCTAAGAAGCAGAGAAGGCCCAAAAATTCCCAGTTTTAAAACTTTTTTTTAAAAATGGCTCCAGATTGTATTGTTTCTTAAACATTTTGTCTCACCTAAAAGCAAGTAATGTAAGAAAAACCTTAAATGGTAAGTGTCAAGGTAGCTAAAATTAAACATTAAATAAAAGGGGGTTTTAATTACAGATTATATATATAATCCATCTGGAAAATGTTGTTTTGAAGATGGGTACCTGCCCATTTACAGAGTGTCCTGATGTACAAAGAGCTGTGGGGAAAGGGGCAGGTAGTTTTTTGGAAGATATGTACTGAGAGTGTTCTTAGGAGTACTCCTGTGAAAAATATTTTGAAGCTATTTCTGTCTATTTGTTTTGCAGCAGAAATCAGAACTCTTGACCTTTAGAATAAAGCCTTTTGTGTGACTTCTCTTACTTTTATTAAGAGATACAGCTTCCTATAAAGGGGGAGTATGGGCCCTATTCAGCTGAGTCTAAAACATGTGTTGCCATGCATAGGCGCTGTTGAGAGTTATAGAGATACAGTTCCTGGTAGGTTCACATTTTGATAAGTAAGCCTATTGTAACTGAAAAGAAAATGTGTGGTATAGATTTTCAAGCTGAGCAGTATTTTTATTCTTTGACTAAATCTCTCAAATTTGGTATAGTGGCAGATAAACTCAATTTTCTGTAACAGGAGATAATGATCATTCTGATTAGAGACCTGTTGCTTCTAATCAGAGTTTTGAACTGGGGAGAAAATACAAAGTGGTAGAAAACAGCATTAAAATGCAATGTATGCTTAGTAGTGGTTTCCTTTTCACTGTAGTTTTTTGGTTGAGGAGTGATTCAGGACTAGTAAAGCAGAACACCTGAAGATTAAAAACCTTTACTTCATAAATAAATCCCAGTCTAAGAATTAAATATGACGCTATCTCTTTTCCTAGAATGTAAATTTTTGTTGCAAAAGATATACTAGAGACTGGTTTCTTTATATTCTCAGTGAAAAAAGTGTTATCCATGAAGATAAATACCTTCTTCAGGGGAACTAAAAATTGTGGGTTTTACATTAACATATTCCAGGGCCATGCCGTTTTTCATGTTTTGGAAGAAAAGCATCTTAAAAAAGGAACACCAGGCATAAATCCTGAGAATCTTTCATCTGGTTCCTTTATTTATTCATTGAATGAGTAGTGAAGTGCAATAGTGTGTAGGTGTAGCCACATTAGGGTTGTTCATAGATACCCATCTTCAGCAGGACTGACTTTGCAACTACTCCAGAATATGTATATTTTGGCTTCTCATTTACTTTGCAGAATGTTTTAACTCAGAGTGTTTGTAACCAGTAGTATCTGGCACACAAATAATAGTTCTCGTCTGAATCCCAGGAAGTGGCCATTCTGATAAAGGCATTGCAATTTAAGTGAGCCAGAATGGCACTTGTCTATGTTAGAGCACGTATTTGCAAGGTGGACGTGCAGGTGACATCTGCCTTTTATTACAATTCCTGATGATCCATGCAGATCTATCTTTTCCATATGTTGCATTGGTGCTTCAGTAGAGGCTGGCATCAATAATCCAGATATTTCATTCGTCCTGACCTTGTTTCAGGCTAGCACCACAGAAACAGCATGACTTGCTCTGCAAATGGTCACAGACTTCCCAGGAAATATGTAGTGCAAGGCTGTGAAGCTGAGTTTTTAGTGTTTGTCATTCTCCTAACTGCTGAGGCAGCTTAGTAAAAGAAGAAAGGCAATAAGTTAGGAGCTGATGGATGAGGAATTAGTCTGGACAGCAGTATAAAAGCAGAAGTGAGCTGGCATAGAGGCAGTAGAAAGAGGGATAAATTAGAAAGAGAGGATGACAAGATAGCTATAAATATGAGTTGAAAGGTGTAGAGTGAGGTGAGGGGTGGAAAAAAGGAAAGATGGCTGTGGTGAGCTTTTTGCCCCTTTCTTTTCCTCTTTGAGAACCTGAAAATTTATCTAGACTTCTGCTGTCTCAGACACATTGACATCACTTGTCTTGTTTGGTGTGATGGCAAATTTTTCTTTTCTGTTTATTTATGTATTTATTTAAACGAGTGCATGTCAGATATTTGTTGAGTGAAGTACTTCCCCAGCTAGGATATAATATATTAAGAGTGCCTGGTAAGCATTAGTTTGAGTCAAGTGTGTGGTGATAGAGCTGCTGCAGTTTTACACAGGAATCTTTCCACTTAAGATGCACATGGTAGTATACTACAGAGATAATAAGATAATATGGCATATCTTGGAGTTCTTGCCCAAGTAAAGGGAAAATGACTGCAAGAAGGGAATGGGTTATTCCCAAGTTAGGGCAATAGAAAACCCATAGGAAACAGATGTGGTTTGCTGATGCACCTCTTCCCGACTCTTCACAGCAACTTTGTGTCTGGTTGAAAAACATAAAGCTTGATTTTCATTAGCATTGAGTATGGAGTTGCGACTGAAGTAAATTGAGAGCTTATTGTTTTGAACTATGTGCTTGTAATTTTTGTTGTCCTAACAGAGAAACATAAACCCAAGTTTATATGTTTCGAGTAGGTTCCTTAAGATTAATGGATAGCAGTGATAGTTTGAGGGCTAATACTTCCTTTTTCCCCCAATTCAAACTTGTAGCTAGTCTCATCACTGTCGCTGTGATTTCAAGATGAACTTGTTCATTTTTGTTGTTACATACTGTGGGGATAAATGCCTAGAGACAGTAGAAAAGGAAATAAATTCTCTGTGCGTGGTCAGGATGAATGCTCATTAAATGTGGTGTATGCCTTAACAGTTTTTAAATAATAACATACCTTTTATAGAATAGGGTATAATAATAGGTTCTACTTGCATTTCTAATTTTAAAGCTTGCTAGGAATTTTAGCAAGCAAAATTAAGATTTCCCGTCTAAAGTCATAAGTTCAGGAGCAAAGCTGTGTGCCATGATGTCTTGGCTGGTAATTCTTGTTTTCTGGTCTGGAACATCTTGGTACCATATTCTATATGAGGATAGTGTCCTGTCATTACTGAAGTTGTCATTCTGGAATGGGACACTTTGATAAAACGTGTCTTTACATTATAAATATACAAAATTTGGTCTCTTTGCATATGTTTCTAGTGTGGCAACCTTAAATTTTCTATGTCTTAAAAAGGGATGGGCAGGTTCCAAGGTCCTATTTGAAAAAGTCCATTATTCCAGGCCGTGTGTGTGAGGGAGAATGAAAGAGCTCTTCCTGTTTCCATGTGCTCACATGTTCCTGTGTGTTTGCTTATGTAGATAAATCCATGCCTGTCATGGGTTCATTTGACATAAGTACAAAAAAAACCCCTTTTCTAAACCCACTAGCAGTAGGAAACAATTTACCAACATACAAATAAGCAAGCCACAGCTAAAGAGAGAAGATGATCCTGGCAATGCTGAATGTTTTGATTGCATTTAGAAAAATACCAAATGAGAGAACAAATCTTTTTCAAACTGAGCAATACAAAATTTTTCTCTGTTTCTTGATTTATAATAGTGAGGCAGAATTGCACTGATGCGGTCAGGATAATGGGTCATGAAAATTTATTAATAAGAAATAAGATGATTTGAAGGAAATGTTTCCATCCAAATCCTGTCATAAGCAGAGAAATTATTGCAAGAATGAGACCAGTTGTGGGAGATGGCTTTGATAGATTTTTCAAAAAGAGATGGCTAAAGATGCAGGTAAAAAAATGCATAAGAGACAGGGGAATGAGACTTGTCATTTTTGTGTGACACCTATGTGGCCTCTATCACTGGCAGTGGTTTGCCATCTTCTGGCCCTCTGACATGTGGCAGCCATCAGCTTTGTTTCTGTTTTGCAGTCAGAAATGCAGACACTGTCTCTGCACTGAAGGGATAGTATGAGCTATAAATTTCAAGCATACCAGCCCTTCCAACACCATTCCCCTTGCAGGGTTTTGGGTACAAGTACTACTCTATCCTCACTTTGTATCAGGGCAGATAGATCATATCATGCTCAAAATGTCCATGCAAGAAAATAATGCCAAGAAGCCAGTGATGGGGAAAATTCATATGCAGAGTTACTTAGCAGTGAACTTTGCTCAGCAATTTCAGCTTTAGAAGATCAGCTAAGCCCCTTTTCTAGAACTTCCCTGATGACATAAGCTTTATAGTGGAGGACACAGCTGTGTCCATGGGATGACTTCAGTTCCTGTGCTTTGGCATTTGTGTTTCTGACTGTAGAAATATTAAAACAGTGCCTTCATGTGTCCTTGCAGATTTGTCAGTCGATCAGTTAATTAATTAATTAATTCACAGAGTCACGCACAGTCACAGAATAAAAAAAGGGGCCACTGGAGGCGATCTGGTCCAAGTTCCCTGCTCAAGCAGGGCTCTCCAGACCACATTACTGATGACTGTGCCCTGACACCTTCTGAATATCTCCACAGCTTCTCCGGGCAATCTGTTCTAGTGCTTGGTCACCCACATAGTAAAGTGTTTCATCATATTCAGGTGGAGGTTTCTGTGCATCAATTTCTGCCATTGTCTCTTGTCCTATTACTTGGCAGCATCTCCTGACACCCTCCCTTCAGATACTTATATGTTACACTTTAGAAAAAAAATAGCCTAAAAATGTGAACATGAAAGTGTAAAGTGGTTTAGGAAATTAGTTGTCAACAAGAAGATGTTTTTGATACCATATTCAACATCTAAAAATGGTAAAACTGCAATGTAATTTCATAACTGCTTCTTAGAAAAATTTATTCCATATCTATGTTTTTAATTTGTAGGTACATTGAAACCTTGAAGGAACACAAGCCAAAAATTGTCTGGGATGAACAAATTGCTGAACACTACTTTGAATACAAAAAGTGAGTTACATTTATTAACTTGCCATTCTGCAAATATTTTTGGCCATGGGCCAGTGGCTGTAGTATGCAACTGAATTCAGCAAATGGAAATTCTGCTGGTTATGGTCTGTATGTCTAAACTGAACTACAGCATAAAAGAGCGCTTTGGGTGTGGAAAAAATCAGAGAAGGATTCTTGAAATTACATAAACCACAACAATCTCTAGAAATTATCCGTCAAAGTTATCTATTAAGTGTCATTTAATCAGGGGCTCGGAGATGAGTACTGTGAGCTGTTGGGTGATTACCAATAAGTCAGCCAAAAGTAGTTCTAAGAAAAATCTATGGTATAAGAGCTTGGTTTCACAAGTCCTTCTTCTAAAATTATTTAAATTACAAACTTCCACTAGATGGAATGGACTGTAGAGAAATATAATAGAAGTAAAACTAAGTGACTTCCAGATAAAGTTTTTAAAAGAACCAAGAGCATTAGGGTAATAATATTCTTTGTCCTTCCTTGTTCATAATGAAATGACAAAAGGATTCCTGATCTAGGAAATCTAAAATACATTTAAATAAATAAACCCAGCAACATTTTATTAATCCTGTGATAATTTGCTGGTTTTATGCAAATATACCAAAATATGCAAAATGGTACAAACAAATCCTACTATTTCTGCAAAGCTGTGTCTTGTGTTACTCAATGCATTGTTAATGTGAAGACACACAACTGAAAAGGAAGAGTAAAAGGCATTTTTGAAGCTTTTAATAAAAACAATCAAAACTTCTTTATTTCCAAGCCAGTCTAAAATATTTTTAAATATTAAAAAAACCCAACCAAAAAAAAAACAAAAAAACCAAAAACCAAAACTAAACCTACAAATCACCTACCTTTGTATTTTAGTTTCATTTTCTTCTTTTATTTATAAGGAAAAAAAACCTGTTTTTCAGCAGTGCTTAAATTTGTTTTCTGTGTTTGTATGAAAGGACTGGGATCTGTATGCCCTCATTTTAAATTATTTAGTCTCCTGTTGCAAAATTACTTTGTACCAAGCAATTACAGTTTTTTGTGTTAACTAAAAAGGAATTCATCAGCAGTTCTGTTTTACTAATCTTTAATGCCCAATCCTGTTGGAGACACAATGAACACTAGAAGAAAACGTGCTCTCAAAAGTGTAACTCTGAGGACTCTGTTTGAATGGCATGCTTCTGGGATTTGTCTGAATCACATTTCTTACATGGCAAAAAGATCTTGTGAGAAAGGGATAGCTTGAGTAGTACTTCCTCTTTTTTCGTTGACATCAACCTTTGGAGGTTCTTGTGTAGGGCTTCCTGGAGGAATTTTTGATGCATGAAGCCCACTCTGTCTGAAAATCACTCTAAACTTCACTTGTGCTGTGCTTGGCAGTTCTGTGTGGTTCAGCTGGCTGCAGGGGAGAGTTATTTAGGGAACTCTTTTTCATTTACCACTTTATTTTGCAAAAGTTCAATTATGTTGGACAGGGATGAGAGCCAGGCCTGAAATATGTATTTTTCCCTGATGAAGCCTCTCACCTGGAAATCTTGCATGTCTGCAGTGGCTGAGGAATGAAATCATGAATCTTTAAGCAAAGCACAGCTAATGATTTCATGTAGCAGGCAGAGACTGTCTGTTACAAATAGTTGCAGAAATCTGGCTTCTCCCAGTGCACAGGCAAGTATTCATTTATGAAAGTTGTGAGATTTTAGGAGCAATTCCTTCTTGGTCTGTCCATGCACGCTACTTTTTCTCCTAGCCTAAGTGGTAAAGTGGTGCTGTGAGACCCCTTGTCTAACTCATCCTCCTCATTACTAGGGGTTTAAAATGCAACCTTGGTATTTGTGCCCCGTGTAACTTGCCCTGTCTGTATATTTTATCCTGCTGGCAGTTAATTTAGCCTGAAAGATTCAATTCAGGGAATTGGAGAAAATATTTCACAGTTTGCATCAGAAAACCAAATGGCTCCATGTTTTTCAGATGCACATTTAGCAGGCACAACTGTCTGTTATAATCTGACAGTTTTGTCATCCAGCTGCAACAAAATATCTTAGTGCTTACTGTGATGTGGTATCAAACCATCTCTGCTGTGAGATCTCTTCTTGGATCCTGTGTTTTCACTGTCAGCCTTTTCACAGCATCACAGAATGTCAGAATGGTTAAGGTTGGAAGGGACCAACCTGGTTTTGAATTCTAACATTATTTAAAATCCTGTTATCTGTCAAAGCTACTTTGCTATTTGGTTTTCTTGTTTTGCAGAAATAAGGGAGGAAAGCATGCAGTCTTCTACCCAACACTGAAGGTAGGTGCCATTTTTTCAGGTCAAAGGGCTGTAAGAGGACAGAGATGTTTACTTGACCTGTTTAATTTTTGAGACATTTCAGAAAACATTGAACTCAACTAAATGTTGAGTTTAGGCTTTTGTGAAAGAAGTTTGCCCTCATGTAAATGTTATGAAAATTGTTATGATTCAAAGCTTCAGCTGCCTGTGCAAGAAGGTTGCGTTTTTTTCTCTCATGCATAATGGGGTTTTGGGATCTCTGAAGATAAAGCATGTCTAGAGATAAGATACACCAGGACAAACTGGTGCTGTGAGAAGATCTGTTCAAGTGCACATCTCCTGTACTATCAGACATGTTGTTAGCAGATTCTCAGACAAGATACCAAAGAAATTTTCCTTCTCATCATGGTGGCTGGAAGCTTGGAGAGCTTTTGCCTTCCTTTGTAACAGGGACCTGATTCTTCCTGTCAGCCTGCATCACCCTATTTTCTTCACTTCTGTTTCTGTGGAACATACTTCAGTGTTTTGAAACCCTGTACACAGTAGTCTGCTGTAGAGCAGGATACAGGATAAAATTGTTAATTACGGCCTTAGTTCCTAGGAAGTTATCTTTAGATTTTCTCAAATTAAACTGAAGTCATGTGTTAAACCTCTGCTGGCTTTTAGTATTGGAGGGGAATTGCTTCTGTAGTGAAACTGCGTCATATTTGCAGAGACCAGAGACTTTTTTTATGGATAAACTAGTATGAAACAATCTAAGGCTCTGTTTTCCTGGACAGGATTGGTACCTTAAGCACTATGAATGAAAGGATATTTCCCCTCATTGATCTAATACAGTGGAAGTACTATCACATAGAGCATGTTAACTACCCTACGTTCTTGATAGTGCTGTGTGTCTGAGAGTTACATTGTGAATATATCAAAGATAGATTATGCTGTTATACTGTGCTTTCTTCAGCCTCTAGAAGGATTTCACCCTGCCATTGTCAGTACTAACCAGGTTAACACTCATTCCTATAAATTTCTTTCATTATTTCTTCTCTAACAGATAACCACTCAACTGTGGTGATTGTTGAATGCATGGAAATGGGTTTTCTTTCCATTTTAGGCATGCTTGGAATGAAATATTTTGAGGTTTGTTTGCTGGTCAAGATGGTTGGGAAACACTGAATGTTATTACCTCCTGAAAAATGTGTTTCTTTCCCTTTTTAATTACTGACAGATTGCTCAAAACTAGTTTGTTCATGACTAGTTAAAAGCAGTCATGAATGCCAGGCCCATTGGATCTGTTAATGATACTGTGATACTTTATTCTGTTTCCCATGGAAATTATTTTTAAACACATCTCACTACTCACATCTAGTGCGAGTAGTTTAAACATTGCAGTGCTGCAGTTAAAAGTAAGAAAATCTGGGAGCAAAAGATTGAAAAAGAATTCTTTTTGTTTGAACTGAAAAAAGGGCAAAATGTGAATTGTGACATTGCTTCTCTTAGTAACCAATGGCTAAACTAATTCTTTTCAATCAATGGCTGAAGTGCAAGTAGAGATACTTTTAATTATTATCTCCAAGAATCTCTTTAAAATAGAATCTTTGTAATGTAAATTGTGACTCTGTCCTGGGAAAAGGCAAGGGTAGGTAAGAGATCTTGATAGTATTTGACAAATCGTTCTGATCGTCTTTAGTGATAAAGTTTTATTTTACCCCTGAGATATTTCTGGGAAGAGTTAGAATTTCTGTACATTGTGAAATGATAGCCTAAATTAGAATAGTCCTTTGCATAGTTCATAAATCTGATTTATTTCTGTGGCATTTTGTCAATTTAGCTGGTAATCTTTTATTAGGTCATTGAATTAACTGGTACGATTAACTGTCTTTGACTGAATGATTGCTTGCTAACCAGAGAGTATTTGAAATGCAGACAAGGTTTTTCAGTAGCTGGTTCAAGGGTAGATGTTTTCAAAAGGTCTGGTAATGGCATGAAGAGGTGGCATTATGGAGTGTCTGATATCTCTGACTGAGACATGATTACTTTATGTGTCTTTCTCTTAGTCCATCCAGTTACGCTTGGAGCTTGCAAAAGAATTGGGCACTGGAATATCCATCTGGGAACTGGGACAAGGCCTGGACTATTTTTATGACCTGCTTTAAAATGAGAGATGATCTGAGAAAGACTTTATTTGCTTCACTGAGGCTCCTCCTTCAATTAATCTGGTTATCCTGGAGAGGTGATTTTTAAAATTTTTTGTAATTTATGTCATATATGTATTAAACTTGCATTTTTTTTCCCAATAAAGAATCTTTATTGATTTGCCATATAGACATGGTTGTTGGTATCTGATAAAATTCAAAGTAAAAAACCACACAAATTTCTCTTAAAACACGTGAATTCCTTCATTGAAATTAGACCAACACAGCTGAATGGAGTCAGAGTTGAAAATATTTTCTGAAGTGTTTTTCACAAGAAGTAAAATGGGAATGTTATGCCATCTGATCTGAGTTTAAGATGAGCTGCTGGTAATAACCAAAGTAAGAGAACAAATAAATCCATCATAATACATCCAGCAAATTTAAAATCTGCTGGACTCTCTGCATCTTGCTGTCTTCTGGTAAGGTAAGAGAACATAAAATGTTAGGGGGGGTACCAATTAGAAGACTTTCCCTCAAGCTGGTAGAAAATCAAGCACTGACAAGCTAAGCTGTTGGCTCTGTTTATTTTGTCATGTTAGTAAATTCCTTAATAGTTCAAAGTCCCAGTAATTTCAATTTATGACCTGTTTCTAATTCAGCTCTGTTACAAGAGATGCTCTGTGATTTCTCTATTCTGCTTAGCCTGCTTGGTGTCTCAGTTATAGTATTTAGCCCTAGAGCATGATGCATTAGTGGCTAGTTTGTGGGAACTGTGACATTCAGCAAGAAAGGCTGTAATGGTAATCCTGAATTCTATGTCCCCAGCAGACAGAGCCCCAGCAGCTCTGACGCCTCCTTGACTTTAGGCAGGCACTGTGAATGTCATCAGCACCTTTGTACATGAAGCTGCCATTCTTCAGCTGCACACATTGGTGCTTTTGTCTCCATAATATGGATTTTTTAAGGAACTCAACAGCTGTAAAAACCCATCAGTTTTAAAACAAAGCCAAGAAATTGTGTCTCTGCTTCTTGGCCTATAGTATTTGTATTTGTAAAAATCCACAGGCTTCAAGGCAATTTCTTCTAAGGAACGAAGAGGTGCTGGGAATTTGATGAGGGTGTCATTGGTCACCAGCAGAGACTCAGGCAAAGAGCTCAGTACTCCCACTGGTGTTCTTCTTGCCACTTACAGTTGTCACAAAGATGACTGCACTCCTCTGCTCACATCCACCCTTCCCAGTAATTAATCTCAGCGGGGAATTTATCTGCCCCTGCTGTTTTCAGCAGAATAAATCCCACTGTAATCCACCATTGATTAAAGAACTATTGATCTTCACCTTTCTGATTTAGTTCTGGCATCTCTCGACTTCTCACATTGCAAGTATCCAGCTGGGCTTACTAATCAGGTTTCTTTCGTCCATACCATTAGTAGTAAGATAATTTGCTACATGAATCCTTCTGTTCAATTAACTTGAACTTTCTAGTTTGTTCAAAAGCAATTTAAAGTCACTCTGGCAATGGTATTTAGAATAGCACAAGAATTAAATTCTATTACACTGTTTTTTCTCCTTTCAGTAGCACTACTGATCCAGAGTGTCTCAGAAAAAAATACTCAGAAATGGAAGGGGTTATGTTCTGAAATGGCATCCATTTTTATATTAACTAATAGGTAGCTTGCCAAATTGGATGTGGGGAAGAAAATGATATTTCATTTTAGCTTGTTTCCTCTCTAGAAAAGATATACAAAATTTGTCACAATTTTCATTTTGCTTATGTTCTGAGATGATTTTTTGTGAACTTTGTGATTCCTGTTTGTTTCTGACTACAGCTATATGATACAGAAATGTCTTTTCCATCCTTAGAGGTAGAACAAATACATCAGTGTTTCAAAAAGATAAAACTCTCTTGCTGTATCATAAAAAAAAAATACCAGGTAAGAACTACCAGATAGGATTTTGAGCCATCCACGGTATTGGTGCTTGAGGCCAAGAATGTTGCCTTTGTCTCTAAAAGAAAAACACGTCTGTTGCTTTAGAAATAATATTCTAAAAGAAACAAATTTGACATTATTCTTAATAATGAAATTCTCTGTTTAAAAAAAAAAAAAAAAAAGAAAATAGGAAATGAGCATCAGAAGGGCTGTGAGCTCCAGAATAAATGCAGCAAAGCTTCTGATGGGTTGGTCTTGCATTTCCCTAATTGTTCAATATATAGGAATGTCAAGTTGTCTTGTAATAACAGAGAATTGAATAATCAGTGAGTCACTAGGAAAGCAGCATTCTTTTGAAATTTGCACTCAA
The DNA here is from genome assembly GCA_009812075.1 of Sialia sialis. NCBI lineage: Eukaryota > Metazoa > Chordata > Aves > Passeriformes > Turdidae > Sialia > Sialia sialis. The sequence continues at coordinate 30,892,311 of VRYO01001269.1, read as the reverse complement.
CACATTTATGAAAAGACACAGGTGAGAGATGCTGGTATGAAAGGGGTTCCTGCAGAGCATCTCCTTTTATGACAAGTGGGGAAAACTGTGTGGGGACAGAAGGTGGGAGGGAGTGCTGAAGTGGCAACTCATTATTTATTCCCAAATAAAAAAAAAACAACAAACAAGCATTCCTAAAATGTGGTATGTGGGTGGGCAAGGCCAAAGATACTGGACATAAAGGATCAAGGATATGACTGGGGAGAAATATTTAGTGTTTCGATTAAAACAACTTACACCTACTATAGCAAGCAGTGAAATGGAAGTGTTTATCTAAACACAATATATTATCATTAAGTTTTCTCAGATACATTAATAAAAAGTTTACTGTATACTGGAAAAATTTCTTTTTTGCAAGAAATCTCCTTCCTTGCAAGAAAAATGTCCTTGCATATGTATAAGATCTGAAGCACTGTAAATGTAAAGGTGTCTTTGATCTACCTTATACCAAGTGGAGATTTTTTCCAACTGACCTTTGCTTTTGTATTTCTGGGTGATTTTTTTTTTGGGTGAGACTTACACAGGGTTAAGATAAATACATTTTTCTGCACAATTTTTATTGCATTCAGTGAGAAGAAGAAATAGCAGCTGATTCTTTTGCAGCTGCCCCTTCATACACAGCTGGTATTTTTATTGTCAGTTATCATCACACACATTGTTTTAACAGCTATTGGGCAGGGGTTGTATCTAAATATCTTACTGAGACAGTAAAGAGGACTTATCTGGGTGCTTGTTGGACCACGTGGACCATTCTGGGATAAATAGCATCCCATCTTATCTCCTGTGGTAAGTGTATCTTGAAAACTTGACCTGCTATAATGTCTTTGTAATGAGAAGCAGATTTAACAGAGAATTGTGGAAGATAAGTTGTTTTGCTTGTCTCATTGTGAGGTGCTACTTCTTCAAGAAAAATTGCTGTAGTATTTCATGTTATAGTTCGTTTTTTAATCATATGTAGGTGTGAAACTGCAGAACCAAGTGTAGCTTCCAGGTAAGAAAGGTATGAGAGAAAGAGAAGAGAAAATGTGATAAGGCAGTCCAAAGGATGACAATACTAAGACAGGTTCTTTAGCCACTTCTTTCTTATAAAGAATTGTTGACAGGGTTGTAACAATTTCGTGTTTATGGGCTCAAGCAAAAATATGAAATGCTTTTTTCATTTCTGCTGTGAGCTACCAATGGTAATTATTTGTAAGAGTGGGGGAAGTGTTTTGTGCATGCTCATCTGTGGAGACTGCAAAGCTAATGGATGTTCACAGGAACTGTAATTACAGTCTCTCCTGAATTTGGGACATATCTTTTGAAGTTTATTGTTTTGATTAATACACACTACAGCTCTGTGACTTCTGTTAAACAAATGGCAGCACAAAGCAGATGGATTCTACCTCCGCAGCTTGAAGAGGTTGTATGCAGCTATTTCCTGAAAATAACATTCCTTCAGTGATGGCTTTTATATGTAATAATTGCAAATTAAGTAAGCCTGAATTGGTGTTTTGTAGTCTGCCAGGCAATCACTTTGATAGTCTGTGTTGGGGAAAAACATATCATCTCTTTAGAAAAAAACCTAGCATAATATGAAAAAACAACTGGAGTACAACTGGATTAATGCTGCTTGTTCAAACAGTTGCTAAAATGATTAACATTAAAAGCAGAATGTGAAATTAAAAGCAAAATGTGTCTTAAAATATATTCTATTGGAATGAGAGTATTATAACAGAACATTGTTTTGCAAAAAAAATGCAGATGAATTGAATTTAAGACTCAAACTTTAAAACAGTTTGTTGTATGTTCCTACTTATATCGGTTACCTTTTCTGGATACATTTCAATATTTAATTGGTTACAGTATAACTGAAAATTGTTTTAGTAAAAATACTGTAAAAAAGCATGTAAGCTATTTTTCCTAGAAACAAACAGGGAAGTTTCTTACAAACTCTTAATGAGATAAGCTTTTACTCTGACTTCTAGCACATTAGAACTTATTCTCCAGTTAACTGCTGAGACCAAAGCAGATGGGCACTTTTGAACTGCCTTAATGTGGCACTTACATCATCATATTTTATTCCAACATTGTGTGAAGTTCAAATAAGTTTCAATTTAGCAATTGTCTAGTGTAGGAAGGCAGAACATAAACTAAAACCCTGTCCCCCTGTGTGTGAATTTGCATCTGGTTGCCTATGTGGGAACAGACTTTAATCACAGGGCATTCATTACCTTGCCTACCTGATTTTTTGAGAGCAGTAATGAAGATGTGGAAACGTTTAGTGTAAATAAGAAGCATATTGTTTTTGTAGAGACCTCCTAACTTTCCTTATTTCATTTACCAGAAGCCACTAATCTCAGCAGACATACACATAGTGGCAGAAGGGTACAGACCCTCTCATGTCTAGATTGCACACCATGGGGTTTTTGCATAAGTGACTTCCTGTAAAGCTTCCCAAATTGCTGCATTTTTCTGCAAATCCACAAGCAGTTTCTCAGAGTTGGCTGTCTAATTTTCCAGCTTTGTCATCTTTTGCTGTTAAGTTCCTGCTCTGTATATGGCTGCAGCAGGGACTGGCTGTGTGATCTGCCTCACCTACTCAAAGCTTAGTGCAGATGGAGAAGGAGATTATGGGATTTCAGCAGTTTCCTCCTGTATGTAAAGTGTACACATTATGGTTACCTCTGCTGCTCATCCTACTCCAAGAAGTAATACTGAATTTTGTTTCCCTTTATTTTCGAGTGTTAAAGCCATTAAAAAAAACCCCATACAAACATTGCTAGTTTTCAGTAACTATTACTTTTCAATTCTTCCTTAAAATCTCATTTAGGAGTGGTCTAGGTAGGACTTTCAATGTATTCAGTTGTCAGTTTCAATATATTCAATAAGTCAGTTTTCTTCCACTGCACTGGTGGAAAGCATATGCTCCATTATATGCTGTGTTTGCTTCCAGTTGTGGAGGATGGGACTGTGACTAAAAATAGCCAATGGGCAGAACTACTACCCAGTGTAGAAAATTATTTAGGACTCTGTGTGTCCATTTTCACCCAATCTTTATGATTTTGTCTCTGATTTTTCAGGTGAACTCATGTGGAGCAGAGAAGTTGCTATAGATGCTTTGGCTATTATAATAGGTCTTGCAACCTTTTTGTGTTTTCTTTTGCTCCTTTGAGGTCTGAACAGAACAAATACTGTGAGCAGACATGTTTGTATATCATGAGTAGATGAAGGCCCAGCAGCAGCAGAATTGGCATCCTTGTGCTGTGGAAGTTAGGGAAAAGATGCTTGGGAGTATTGTGTGTGACCACACTGAGAGAGAGGAGGAGAGAGTAATTTATGCTCATGGCAACTACTCTGGGCTGATTTCCCTCTTGTTTATAGGTGTTGTTTCAGTTGCTGTATTGGGAGCTTTTGTGCAAAACAAGTTGTTGTGTTATTTTTGCTCTGCTGTTTCATGTCTTAATGTGGAAAAAACCTTTGTGCTAGTAATACTTTTCATTTTCCTCTCATTAAAACACCTGATCATCCTGGCTAAGTGAAAGCAAGTATCTTTGCTTTGCAGTACAGCTGGACCTATTGAGGAATGAGGTGGAGATGTTTGGCATAGTTCATGCAGACCACTTCTGCTAGCATAAGTAAATAGTCTCTCCATAAATGACATGCAGTCTCCTTTTTCAAATATTATTGTATCACATCTTAAAACTGTAGATCCAACTTAAAATTAGTCCTTCTTGGTTTTTTGAGTCTGGGTATATTGTGATATAATTATCTAGAATTAACACTACAAAGTGTTTTATTTAATGATGCTTTTAGGATCACAGCACTAAATTGTTGACTGTGGTATGAGGCCTTTGCATCCTGCTCCTGCTTTTTAGCTCAGAACTTTCTGTTAAAATTAAATGGCATTTGCTGTTAGCAGGGAAGTGTTTTAGATCCACTTTCTGAGGCAAACAGTGGGTCAGGATTTTAAATTCCATCTAATTCCTCCTTTCTCCATTCACATCAATCCTGAAATTGTGGTTGGTGTGAGGATGCAATTGCACACAGGCAGTTGGCTGAGTACATGCCCTGAAAGCCTGGTTATGCAGTTTATTTACTATTTTTAAGCACTGAGAGTTAAATTGTAGCTTTAACATTTGCTTTGAGATTTGGAATTACTGCCTTTGATAAAAGAGCAAATAATCAGTACTTTTTAAGAGGTGGTTTGTTTGGGTTTTTTTACTGAACCAGATTTTTAGATTGCTTTGGTTATTAAATAAATAAAGTGGCAGGGAGAATAATCATCCTCCCCAGAATAAAAACTTTCCTTTTCTGTCTAATAGAGAGTGTTTAATCCTCTGATCTCTGAGCAAGGTCCCAGTTTTGTGTTCAGATTTCATCTTCTCTCCTTGGCTGCAGCAAGTGAGCTTATCTACTCATGTTTCTTAAGGTGGTAGAGAAACAGCATGGCTGCTTGAAGGGGATGAGAGGGAGGGAATGGGGTAGAACAATTGCTTTCAGAAAAAAATCACTTCCTCCTTTCCTTCCTTTTGTAGGACCTGCAGAGAGCTAGACTTAGCAAGACAAAATCCAAACCCCTGTGCTCCACAATGATTCCTGTGTATTTTTGAGCATTGTCTCTCTTGGAGCCTAGGAACATGAAATATTTTGGCAGGCTGTGCTCTGTCCTTGGCATATATATTTGTCAAAGCTGAGGTGACTTTTCTGATGGCTTTCCTGATGGCTTTTTAGCAGAGCACTTAAAGTTATTGAGTGAATTTTGCAGATGACAATATGAATTTTGTAAATACTTGTTGCCTTTCCAGGTACACAATTTAGTGTATAATCTGAGCTTCAAGTGTGTGCAGTATTAAACTCATCATGGATATGAGAAGAACTCATCAGAGGTATACGAGAAGTCTTTTCTTTCTCCTTCTCAGGGGCCCTTGGTTGTTAGAGATAACTGCATTGGAATAAAGGTACAGCAGACAGTGTTCCAAATAGCACACAGCCTTAGACAGACCTGGCAGACAAAGAACAAAGTGGAAGGAAAAGAGAAAATTACCTTTGTAGTGCCAGGTACTAAATCTGTCCCACAGTCAATTGGTAGCCAGGGTTTTTGACCCTGGATGTCCTGGTGGGCATCAGACACACCATCACCAGCCAGGCAACAGAGAGGATTGTCCTGCTCTGCTCTGTGCTGGCGTGGCCTCACCTCGAGTGCTGGGGACAGTTCTGGATACCACAATATAAGAAAGATATAAAGGTATTAGAAAGCATCTAAAGAAGGTGAAGGATCTAGTGGGCAAGCCATACAAGGAGCAGCCGAGGTCACTTGGCTTGTTCAGCCTGAGAAGAGGAGGCTGAGGGGAGACCTCTCTGCAGTTACAGCTTCCTGCTGTTGAGAAGAGGAGGGGCAGACACTGATGACCTCTCTCTGGTGCCCAGTGACAGGACCCGAGAGAATGGCCTGAAACGGGTCAGGGGAGATTTAGGTTTGATATTAGGAAAAGTTTCTTCACCCAGAGCATGTTAAGGCACTGGAACAGGCTCCCCAGGGAAGTGATAAGAGCACCAAGCCTGACAGAATTCCAGAAGCATTTGGGCAAAACACCCTTGGGCACATGGTGTGACTTTTGGGACTGTGCTGTGCAGGGATATGAGCTGGGCTTCCATTATCCTTGTGGGTCCTTTCCAACTGTGGATATTCTCTGGTTGTGTCTCCCACCACCTGCTGGCCAGACTCTGCTGCTGAGTTTTACAAAATAGAGCAAGCCAGAGCAAAAGTAGGAAAAAAGTAGCAAAAGTCGCTGACACTGTGAGGATCTTAAAATCACTCACTGCAGAACAATCTGTTGGCAGCAGGTTGGGGTTGTGTGCATGTCAAAGTGAACAGAGCATGCTGCCGTTCTGAGTGGTTCTGTGAGAACTGATGAGTCCTTCCCCTCACCATCACACACTGAGAAAAAATGGCTTTGCTTGTGGATATGGAGACAAGTTGTTAAGCTAGGAAATAGTAATTTGTAAAGCATGCAATCTGGTGGAGGAAATAACTACTGCAATAAGTCATAGAGCCACAGAGAATAGCTGAATCTTTAAAAGCCCTGAATATTTTCCTATTCATGATGTCACTGATTATACACTTCAAAGGGAGCATAATGGTGTGTTAGTCCTCCTGTTATAAGGTGAATAGTTACTCCCATGAGGCATCTTCTCTCCATCCCAAGCTGGTCTTTCTGCATGTTGTCTGGGCAAGCTGAAAAGACAAAAAAGGAGCAGGATCTGTAGTGGATCATGTTTGCAAGGCTAACCTTGTGCTTTTTAAACTTGCTTGCCTATGTGCTTCAGGGGATGTACTTCTCTCTTTCAAGACTGACATTTTGGTCTCTGTGTTTGATATCTGAGTCAAACTTCTGGTCAGCTTTCATTTCCAAGCTGTTTTCTCTGTAAGTGAAAGCTTTTTTGCTATTTTTTTTCTGCTGATATTCAATCACTGTTGGTGTTCAGGGAGCATTGCTGGTTAAAGATCCCACAGGCTTCATTTTGCCACTGACTTGCATGTCTGGGAGCCCATTTGTTTTCAAGGATTTTTGTTGTTTCTAATTAAAACAGAATTCCACAGTGCAGCTCAGCTTCCCTGCAGGTCTTTTGATGAATTTTGAATGAAAACATAATTCTGCTTCATCTCATGTAGACTCAGCAAGAGTAGGAGGAATCAAAAAAGTAGTAATGCCTTTCTCCCATCCTGCAGGAAATTTAAAACCATTATTTGGAATGGAAGAGTAGATATTGGTTCTGCACAATGAAAAGAAAAACACTTCTGAGAACAGAGCTATGCCATGAAGTTGTGTAACTTAACCAGTTTTTTATTGATAATGCTATTTTTGTAATAAAAAAGGATTTTAAGGTTATTTGCACAGACAGCATTCTAATTTCAGGGCAACCCCAAAATAATGAAAGCTTTGCTTATTGTGAAGTATTTTACAATGCAGGTGTCAGGCACTTAAATGTGGGCAGTTTCTTCATGGTGGTGGGGATGTGTTACTCAGACTACTCCACTAACGGAGCAGGAGGAGAACTGCTTGGGTCCTGCACATGAAAATGGTTTTGAATTTCTGGTTGTACTGGAGTGGTCTGGAAATGCAGCACTGAAAGCAGCAGCACCTGGTAAGCCCTTGGAGTATCTCTCTATGCAGTGCTTTTCTTTCACTGTAAAACTTTGTTTTCTGCCAGACAGTGAAACCTGTGATGCTCAGCTGAAAGGATTCCATTAATAGCCCATCAAATGTGCATCACCCTGAGAAAAGATGCTTGGTGTAGCTTCCGGATTACTTGTGTCCTGATAAATGTCGCAATCTTTTGCCATTATTGTTTGAATAGAATTTATGGCAAGGAAAACTTGACTTACTTATGGAGAGACAAGATTATAAAAGAATTTATTTAGAAAGAAGCTGAAAAGCTTATTTTTATTTAATGAGTCATGGATTGTTCTGCATATTATCAGAATAATTCCTTCCTGTCCTTGCCTAACACGTTATTTTTCTTCAAGCTATTTTGCACCTCAAGTGTTTTGTCCATTAAAATGATTCTGTGTTTTGGTTTTGTTACTTTTACATAAAAAGCATTTGTAAGCATGTGTAGTTAGTATTTCTAAAGACTGTCTTTATAAAATAGGTGCTCAAGTATGGAATAGAGCATGAACAAACCAAAGCAGTTGACAGAACAAAACAGCTCTTGGTAAACGGAAGAACATTTCACTATCAAATCTGTATTGTTTCAAGGACAGGCCTGTAGGTCTTACAAAGGAGTTTGAATATTATTTATTTATTTTAAACTTTGTCTTACTGCAGACCTTACCATTTTCTGGCCATATGGGCCACTAGTGGAGGAAGGACAAACATTCACAGAGTTCTGGGTAAATGTTAAACCCCCATTCCTTTAGAAATTTAAAGCTGAGCTATTGGTATTCTTGTAGGTATAAAGCTTGGGGGAGGAGGAATGGGAGACAAGACAAGCAGACTGCAGCTGTAAATTGAGTTTTGCATATTCAGGAGTTAATACATGGGTTATGTGTGTGTGAATGACACCAAATGCTGTCGTTGTTGTAATCCCCTTTTAATAAAGGGATTGACTTGCAGTACAAAATTACTTACATATTTCTGCATGCTGTATTATCTGTTCCAGGGTGTTTGAAGCTTTATGTGTTTTCTAGCCCTTAGCACCTCCTTACTTTATTACACTAACTGCAGAAGTTGCTTTTCTGAAATGTTTTTTGTGGATATCAGGAACTGAAAGTACTTTGTCCCTTACTGATGACCCTGTAGATGCCATGGGACAGAGAAACATGAGGATGAGTCTCAGCTAAACCTCTGGCCAAAATGGATCCAAATGAGTTTGCATTTTGAGATCTGACAAAATAATGGAAAATTTGTGTGAGTATATTGGTTTTGCAACTACTTCTTGGGTCCACATGTAAATATTGTGATGGGAATGACAGTGCCCACATGCTATCCATGTCAGAGTGGTGCCCACTGGCATAGAGCAGGACAGGGTATCCACCAGCCTGTGCTGAGATCCCTGCTGAAAGAGCCTCAGGCATCTATCTGCTTAGTGTTTTGCTTCATTGTTTTACTTCAGTACTAATTCCACTAATTCCAGTTCTGATTCATCTCTAGGTTTGCATATGTGCACACAGACTCTAAGCTCCTTATTTCTTTCATTTTTTTGGCAAGATCGGCATTTTGCTCCTGTGGTGCAATGCCTGATCATTGTTTGATATCTGAGCTTGTCTAGAAAGGGAGATTGAAGTTTGTTTCTAGAGAAGCTGATGTGGCTCTAATTCCTGACAGGTTTCAGTGTGCCAGCCCTCAGGGGTCAGAGGAGAGGAGCAGGTTCCAGCAGAAAGCTTGGGTTGAAGAGAAGAGTGCAGAGAAAGGAGACAAAAGAACTCTGTAATCTGGGATGATATTGTTTCTATAGACAGTGTAACAAGCCACATGTGATCTCGCAGGTCTGCTTCAGGGGGCAGCAGTGCTTGCACTACTGTGTAAGAGGCAAGTAGCATTTCAGCACCCTGTGGGTACTTCCTGGCTCCTTTCCAGAAGAGAAGTCCTGAAACAGGACTCTCATTTGCTGCTGGCCAGTCACCATCTCTTTTACTGTTGAGTCTAGTGCAAAGCCTCAATATTATGAAAATATAAAAATTTCAACTAAAAGCTTTCCTGGTTTCTCCCAACCCACCCCAAGTTGTTCTGGATCTAAAGTGATCCTGAAATTCAAGAGAAAAGTAAAGTGTCAGACTAGACACTGTCCCTGTTAGGTAGAAATTAATATTTCAGAAAATGTTTTACTGGATAGTCATCCAGCATATGCATTATAGCTTAAGTTTTAAGCAAAAGCTAGCTTAGCTGAATGCTTTTAAAAATAGTGGTATGGAAAGTCAGAGAGATAAAGTACCAGACATGGTGCTGGTTCTGCTCCCTTTAAAACTGTCTTTCTCTTTACCTCTAGTGTAGCATTATTAGAGTAGTGTGAATCCCGCTGTGATCATCTTTCTAATTCCTAAGCTGGCATTTCAAGGCCAGGGGAGAGGTGAGCTTTTGTCCTTCAGAGGTAAACCTGTGAAATTTGGGTCTAGAAAACTGGAAGGGAATGTGACTGTGGGGATACATGGGCTGCTTTAAAATGAATGGATTTATTACACAATTCTCCTGCGAGTTTGGGGACATTTTCTATTATCCAATACTGCTGTCTCTCTTTTTCTCTCTCTGGATATATATGTGTGTGTGTACAGATATATATATATATATTAGTGGGAAAATGTTTATCTTCTGCCCACTGTTTAGAATTTCTCAGTCAAACAGAAGTACTTAAGATTAAGACCTTAATATTTAATAAGCTCTCCATTGTTAGAGAGCAGTGAGCCTGCCAGGGTGAGATTGGGCTGGCAGCTCTGTGGATTAATGGAAACATAGAGCTCAATTTAAAAGCCCTGAATAATAATCTTTAAATGTGCTTAGGTATTGTGGTTGTGCAGTTTCTCTAGGGAATCATCATATTCTTTGCTTCAAAAATTTCACTGAAGACTTAACTGAAACTACAGCTCAACTTTGCCTACTGGGAAATCTACTTTCATTCCTGGGGCTTATATTCCTTCTGTGTACATCTGTACACCCAGAGTGTGATTCCTTGTGGATTTCCACTTATCATATTTTTGCTGCGGGAACAGTTTTACACAGACTTGAAAAACAAAAATTGCAGAGTTGAGCAACTTTCCTACCTGAACAGAGATCTTGCTTAGGCTTTCAAACAAGCAAATGTTGCTATTTGAAAATACTGAAGTGAAAATTACATGGATGCTTGTGATTTGTGATCTCAATAAAGTAGACAGAGGAAATAGGTTTGTTTTTTTTAACTCCTCTATGTGAAATTCTCTGGTGCTTTAGGTTCATGTAACCCATTTCAAAAGTGCTTCACTCTCTGATAGAGATCTGCGTAGTCCCACTGCAGTGGTGGTGTAGACACAATGTGGTGCATTCTGGGATGTCCTCAGACAGATTGAAAAGCTTCAGAATTATAGGAGATTGCTTTTACTCATTTTTATAAGAACTTGCCAGTCTGAAAGGTGTCTAGACTTTGAGTTGCTTTAGTTGTGTATACATTTCTGGGGATTATCTCAATTTCAATTTAATTTGCCATTTCACTTCATGCTATAAAGCTTTCAGGGAATCTTTCATTTCAGTGAGAGCTCACTAAATTAAAATGAAAATGAAATAAGCTTGCATCATCAGCACTGAGAGTGGCAGTGTTATCCTAAATTTCTCTTAATACTTCACCAGAGGTGCTTGTGCACATAAGGCACCAGGGTACTCAGTTGTTCAGCACTAGATCTGACTAGTATAGTGTAGCTGAATACTCTTGTGTTCTGTGCAGTTGCACTGATTTTAAGAAAACTTTTTCAGTTGCATGATACTGTGCTCCATGTAACAGTGACAGAATAGCTGTGACAGAACACCAGTGACATGCTGAGTTCTTTTAAACTGTAAAATGGTTTGGGTTGGAAAGGACCCTAAAGATTATCTAGTTCCAACCCCTTGGTTATGAGCTGGGGAAACCTTCCTCTAGATCAGGTTGCTCACAGTCCCCTACAGCCTGGCCTTCCAGGGATGGGGCATCCATTAACTCCTCTGAGCACTATGTTCCAGTGCCTCACCACCCTCACAAGAATTTATTTCTAATACCTATTTTTTCTCCAGCATGAAAATCCCAACTCTCTTGTCCTCATAGGAGATGTGCTCCAGCCCTCTGAGCATCTTTGTGGCCTCCTCTGGACCTGCTCCAGCAGGTCCATGTCCTTTTATTTTGGGACCCTCAGAGCTGGATGCCATACTGCAGGTGGGATCTCACTAGAGTGGAGATAGAATCAGTCTCAATCTGCTGCCAGCTCTGCTTTTCTTTCTGGGATGCAAGAGTACATTGCCAGATCCTGTTGAGCTTCTTGTCAACAGCACTTGTCAGCTCCTCCTCAAGGCTCCTCTCAGTCCTGTATTTGTGTTTGCCCAGTCTCAGGATTTCCCTGACTGAGGTGCAGGACATTGCACTTGGCTTTGTTGAACTTCCTGAGGTTCCCATGGGCCCATGTGTCCAGCCTGTCCAGGCCCCTCAGGATGGCATCCTTTCCCTCCAGCATGCTGAATGCATCCCACAGCATGGTGTTGTCTGCAGACTTGATCCCACTGCCCATGCTGCTGACAAAGATGTTGAACAGTGCTGGTCCCAGCATCCTCCTGCACCCCCATGGAACACCACTCTTCACTGGTCCCTCTTGGGGGAGACAAGGCTGTTGTGCAGGACACTGTCAAGCTTTATACAAGTCCAGGTAGGTTATATCAGTCACTCTTCCCTTATCCACCCCTGTAAGCCCATCAGAGGTGGCCACTGGATTTATCAGACACAGTTTTCCCTTAGTGAGGCCATGCTGGCTCTCCCGACATATCCTTGTTTTCCATAAGCCTTAGTCTATTTTCCAGAAGGATCTGCTCCATGATTTTGCTGAGCAGTGAGGTGAGACTGATGGGCCTGTACTTCTCCAGGTATCCCACTTTTCCCTTTATAAAAATGGGGATTATGTTCCCCCTTTTCCAGTCCGTGGGAACTGGACTGCACTGCTATATATCTCAAATATGATGGATAGTAGCTCAGCTACTTCATCCAGCAGTTCCCTCAGGACCTGCAGATGTATCTCATCATCCTCAGCATTTTTCAATAATGTTTAAATTGCATATAAATTCAAGGCCACTGCTCCCTGCATTGATCTCTGGCTATGCTGGAAGAACTGAAATTCGGAGAGTGTAAGAGAAATCAGTGACTGTACCTTTTATAGCTGTTCATCATCTGATCCTTCACTAGCTTAGTGAACCTGCTGCACCTAGGAGGGGAATGGATGGGATTGCAGCCTGAAGAGAAGAGGAAAGCAGCTGGAACAGGACACAGGGCCTGTTCTAAATGGGTTCACCACATGTTTCATGGGATGCTGCTCTAACTTTGTACTTTACAGTGAGAAAAACCAGTCTGCTCAAGTCTCTTGTCCATTTCCAATCTTCTCTCTTAATCTTCATTTATGTTTTTTTCATACCTGTCATTTTTATTTTCCCTTTTCTTCCTCACCTTTCCTTGTGCTGATATTTGGATAAATTGGAGTCCTGTGCCACCCATAGCACAGATTGCTTGCATTGGAATATTTTGGTTTGGAGAAGAACACATGCACATATGTTTTTTGAATGTACATTAACTCTTTATTCCATCAGGAACAAGAGAGTGTGATTTGCAGCAAGCTTTTAATTGTGCCAGTTTTTCTTGTGATAATTCTTCTTTGAAACCTGTGAGCACTTATTTCAAAGGACCTTTTGATAATGAAGATGTTTAGTGTCAGGGTAACCAGCCATGGTGCACAGTTAGGAGTAAGAAGGTGTTTAATAGGGAAGAACTTCAATGCACAGACTTCACAGGGAGATTTAAAACTTCAGTTTTTATTACCACCAAATATCAAGCAAGTTCTTTGACAACAAGCTGTACTTCCAAGCTGGTGAATTACTTTGTTTAGGGAAAGTGAGTTAGTAATTATATGACACATCAATTCAGTCTATGTACTCTCTTATGTTTGCATTTGCAAATCCATAATTCCTTCTGTTTTGCACAGGCCTGAGTTCACAATTTCTGTCCTTCCCCCAAAAGTTGGAGTGTTTTCAATCACAAGGTTGCGAGGCAACTCTGCCCTTGAGAGACCATAACTTAGCTGCTCACCAGAATAGTCAAAGCACCTCTGTTTGTGTGTCCAGTTCCTGCAGCTGAGCCTACAGCATGAAGAATTCACCAGAAGAGCTTGACTTGTACTTCCATACAGCCTCCCTATTCAACTAATGCCAGCTTGGCTTTCAAATTAAATGAACACGGGGCCAGTGGTGGGGAGGGCGAGAGGGAGGGAGGGAGGCTGTGTGGTGTTCTGAGATTGTAACAAAGCTTTTGGTGACTGACTCTGATAAGAGATCTCGTGTTGGATTAGAGAGTGAAAGGTGGGGATCCAAAAAAGCATTAGAATCAGCACCATGCTCTTTTCCTGGAGTATTTGCAAATGCTTCATCTTAATTGAGTCTGCAAACAGCTCTAACTCCCTTTAGGGAGGGGCTTTGTTCCTTGAGAAATGACAGCCTGAAAATGAGAGAACTTAAGAGTTACACAAACACATTTTTACACATTTTTTTTTAATATAAGTTATCTTGGATAGTTAGGCTGCCACAGTACAAACGGTGGGGATGCATAAGCTGCCCCAGTCACATTAAGAATGTGTGGATGCAGGTGAGCATTTCAAAAGAACAACAAATGCATAATTTCTAAGATGAGGCATTTTTTTACCTCAGTATCCTGGGTGCTTATTATTCAAGGTGAGATATCAGAATCCATTAACTGCATCTGTGGCTGATATAGTAACACTGAGCAAGTTTCCAAGGTAAAGTGGGTTAAACAAAATGGAAAAAGACTCCCTGCAGCATTACTCTGCCTGGAGCATGCTAACCAGCCAGTGAGAGTTCTGCTTGATAACAGGGCTTGTCTAGCTCTTTGCAGGCTTGCATCAAGGAACTGAGGACATTAAGAGCAACTCAGATTCAGTCACTACATAGGTCTGGAACCAGGCTGTATTAATTACTTAGTCACAGTCCTTATTCTGCTCTGTTCTGCTCTGTAGAGACTGTGGTCTCCTAAATCAGTATTAAATTTGAATTTCGTAAAGCTACATAACATGCCTTACCATTGGGCACTAAAATTTATACAGTCAAACAATGAATGCCCTCCACATTTGACAGACTGGGACTGTGACTGAGCATTTATTTTTGTGTGTAGAACAGCAGATTTAAATGGTAGAGGTGGAAGGGCTGGAGCAGTGATGGACTTAAGCTTTAGGGCCAAAGAAGGGCATTTGTGGAGGAGGGAGAGGATGAGGTGCATCTGAATAGAATTTGAGAAACCAGTTCCTGAAATCCGTGTATTTCTTCAGTAATTTTTAGTTTATCTTCAGGATGAATGCTTTACACCTGAAACTCTTGTCACTGTCCGTATGAGACACAGACACATAAGCAATATATATATTAACAGTTGGGAATTTTTTATGCTGTACTTTGCTTTCTACAGATTTTTGTTTTCTATGTATTTAACCATATACAGTTACATGTTTTATTTTGTTGCCTGTGATTTGAACTATACTCTGTAATAGCAGTACCATGGGAATATAAGGGGAAGTTTATAGTGGCTAATTATCCCATCCTTTCAAACCGTTCTTCAATTGCAAAACCAGGGAAGTCTCTGTTAAGCAATTCTGTAGTAACAAAACATTCTGCTCTGCCTAAATGATTTCTGCATAAAAGATACCAGGGATTTGTTTGAGGAGTAAGTTCAACTGATCAGCTATTTCTTCATTAAAAACCCTCATCCTAAGACACAGAACTTCTGTTTAGCTATCTAACACATACCGGTGTAGATTTGGTAGTGAATGTTTTCTGGCTGTTGGAGGGAAGAATGTAAACAGAGCTATTCTTGCAGGTCAGCAAACCCCAGGATTTCTAGTGAACAGACAGTATTTCTGGGGGGAAACAGTTTATTGCAGGGAGGGACAAGGAAGCAAGGCCTAGGTAAAGTGACCTACTGTAGGCAACTAATGGGACAGGAAAAACAGCCTTTCAAATGATATTTGCCATATTATGTCATGTCATAATAATGACAGATTTCTTATTTGTTTGGGGTTTTTAGCATGGTAAGATAAGAAACATAGGGCTCTGTGTTTTGCAGTTTTGATATGTCAAGACAAAACTTTGAATGAAGCTTCATAAGCTGCCCTTAAATCTCTTTGAAAATGATCACTATGCTGAGAGAAACTACTTTGTTTTACACAGCTAGAATAATCAGCTAGGCCTGATATTTACAGGTTGTATTAAGTGTACTTTGGAAAAACAGCAGGATGTGGGCTGAAATATTAATCTAGTTGATGATTAAAGTAGGAACAGCTCTGTCTATGCCAACATGTAGTACAAAAACAAAGACAACTGGGATAGCTACTGGGGGAAGGTACATCGGGCATAGTTGTTTGAAACAATGGGATCTTGAAAATCAATAGAGCACTCAATTACTCAGGGTTAAGCTCTAGTGGAAAGGCAAATTAAGCTGTAAAGGTAATATTGCTGCTGTGAGCCATATATTTCTGTAAGCATCATTAAGTTATTGTTCCTAAAGTATAGAACCAATGGTGAGTAAATGAAATTGAAAGGCAACGTTTTAAAATCCGTATAAGGATTCTTTTAAATACAACATGAAAAAAAGATGAAATTCACTGCTCTACTGCAAGACTAAAGTGTAAAGTTTCACAAAGTCAGAAAGGGATTAACGATAGATGTGGTTGATGAGACCATCTAGTGGTGCACTTAATGGGATGAAGACAATTCATGTAATGAAAATATCTCTCCTAACTGAGGGAGCTGTAAGAAACTTCCACCTAAGGTGTGGGTTATCCCTTATGATACTTCCGGCAACAACCTCTAAAACCTCTGGGTCTCTACTTCTCCCATTACAATTTCAACAGTACACCTGTGGTGTTGTTAAGAAGGCACAGTTTAGAGACAATTTCACTTGTGAAGCTGTTTGACCTGTAGGGTTCAACAAATTGTATAAAAAAGGCAGTGTTAGACATGACTGAAGATAACATACCTGGCTAACCAGACACTGATCTGACACAGTACAAGCTCCTAGTTGTTCAATTTAAAAACATTCTGGTGTTAATTTTTCAAGTTTTTCTATGTAATTTCTGAATGTAAGCAGCTACCTCAGAAAAAAGGAAGTTCTTTTATTTCAAAGGTATCAGTAACAGATAAGTTGTGAACATGAAATAATTTGGTTTGGGTCTGAGTGTTTTTTTAACACTAAACCTGATCTCCCAGTAGTTTCTGAATTGTTATTGACTGCCACATAATTTCAGGTTGCCTGCCCTTAAGAGGAAAGAGGGGTGTAAATTTACCTGGGAATAGGCAAGCCACTTAAATAATAACAAAACCAAATTTGTAAGCAAGGAAGGTAAAAGCAAAGGTAATGAGAAATGACAAAGGAGTAGAATACTGCAGGGTTTTGTTAAATCTCATACAGTATGTGTGTGTGTGCACTTGCACACAAACACATCTTCGGGTCTGTATAGAATCACTGTTTAGCTTGTAGTGCAGTTGCTTATAAAGAATACAAAAGACATTCTGTTGTAAACTTTAAAGAATATTTAATAACTTTTTAAAAATAAAAGGTATTTTGTTCTTTATATGAATGCACAAAAATGTACCATTGTAATTGCAGCAACCAAATCCAAAGAACAGAGGAGACCTGTCCACTGTGGATAAGATATCAGTGACAAGGGAGGAGAATTCACAATGGAATCCAAACAAGATTTGCCATGGCAAGTCCCAATGTGTTTTCTAACTGTCAAACTCAGTATCTATGCAGATAATTTACACTGAGCAAATTCTTGCAGATAAATTAGAGTTAAATAAGGAGTCTGGCTTTAAAATAAATGTCACGATCAACTGCTGATTTCTGTTGCTTACCTTTAGTGCCACATTTATAGCACAACAGCGAAGCCAAGAGGTAAATGAAAGGCTGGGAACTTTGTCCATGCTGACAAACCTCCTGTCCTACCCTGGGAAGGTGTAAGAGGCAGCCCAGTCACATGTACGCAGCGTGACCAGTTCGTATTAGTTTGTGAGGAGTGAGGGTTTCAGTGATTCCTTCAGCAGCCCTATTGCTGATGCAGGAGAGTGTTTTTACAGCTTCTGTGCGCTTCCTTCCTCTCCATATTATAAATCCTACAATGCTGCATTTAAATGCTAATTATTGATCAAAGAATAAACTTAGTTAGTTTGATGTGAGGGGGGAGACCAAAGAACTATTCATAGAACATAAACTGAAGTGAATTTCAGTGGTTGTGCACTGTATGATGAGCAGCTAAGTCATTATGTTGTACAGGTAATAATATTTGGCTGCTAGTGACTCTACAGGAAAATAAACCATATTCTATTAAATATGTGGTTTTGGGTTGGATTTTTTTTCTAATAATTGTGAAGATGAACAGCCAAAAGTATATTGGACTGAATCTAAAAAGCTAAATCCTGATGCTGCTGAATTCAGTAGGTTCAGCCATATGCCCTGTGCCTTCATATCTTGTTATTAAACAGAAACAGCCATGCAAATAAATTAGGAGTGCTCCTTTATTGCCTTTGGTTCTGTCTTTAATTTAAATGTATTGAGTCCTCCTTCATGTTTAAAGATAAGAAGTCACAATAATATAAAAGGCTTTACTAAAAGTGACAAGACACTAATAGAAGCAATTGGAATGACTTCTTTGTTGCTCTGCCTGCATTCAGTATCAGCAGCCTTTCAAATGGATATTGTGTACTACAGGTTACTTATATATAATCAACCAGTTTAATGTGAAGTTCTGTATGTAAAATGTCATTTTCTGGCTTTTTTTGTTTGTTTTTTAAAAAATATTGTTGCTGTTACACATCACAAAATATTCTCAACTTGTCAGCAGAGAAAGGACGCAGTGCTCTTAAGAAAGTATGGTAAGTCTGAGGCTTGTTATATGCAGTGTGTTCAGAGGTATGAAATCAGATTGTGCTGGTAATGCTGTAAGCACCTTAACAGCTGTTTGGTCTATGTGGAGAGAGTTAATAACACCAAATGTACAAAACAGTCCAGTTCAAATTATTAACAAGTTGCAGTAGCATCTCAGTTGGTAGTGGAAGGATAGTATTTAAAAAAAAATTTTAGCAGCAATATGTGACTGGGGGTGGTTTTTTTTGTTTGTCTGCTTGGGATTTTTTGGTTTGTTTGTGGTTTTTGTTTTGTTTTGTTTTTTCCCCTAACTGTATGTTTTTGTCGCAGTGACTGGAATTTACAAAGTGAATGTTGCTTATACTCCCTTTAGGTACTTATTTTTGAAAACCAAGGCAGTTTATCTTGCGAAGACACCTAAACTGTGGAAAATTATTAGAGGAAACTATAAAATGTGACTTGTCTCCAGTCTGCTTCTCATATTTTGTTTCCACTGAAGCTTTAGCTGAAGTCTAGAAGTGTTCTCTAAGAGCTCAGCACATATTACTGTGAGACTCACAGGAGAAGGGTTTGTGATCTCTCTTTTCTCTACACCACCATCAAGCAAATTGATGAGAGTTGCTCTCTGTGGGAGTTCTGCACAATGGTTTGCTCCCATCAACTGAACACCATCAGCCTGTGTTAATTTTTAATGGCAGGGATCACTACAAATAGACTTGTCTACCTTTCATCTGTCTCAAAAAAAAAAAAAAATCAATGTTTTATGAATGTATTCATCACTCTGTCATGCTGCTTTTCAGTGGTAGAAACTTGGAGTTGTCAGCAGAAACACCCCTGTGTACAGACTATAAACCAAGGCAGAACTAATGGTACAGCTAACCTGGAATTGTGTCTGTGCAGGTTAAGAAAAGAACAGAGTAGGAGAGTGAAGGAACAAACTTACACCATCTTTTGCAGAGCAGGACAGTCTGCAGGTCAGCCTGGGCTCAAGAAGCAGAGAGCATGGAGACTCTGGTGATTGCAACACGATGAGTGAGCCTCTTGCTTGGAGTACAGGGCACCTATGTGTGGGCTACTTGCTCAGCTTGGGTTTGTTAGGGCTTGTTTGCATGACAGTAAAATTCTTTAGAGTGATGGGGAGGTTGCTGTGATAGTGATTGAGAAGCCACATAAAATGCACATAAGTAATATATTACTTTTACCTTAGCCTGCACAGCTAAATGCCCCAGAGGGGTAAAATTTTGGAAGATAATTGCTCTTTTAAGCACCAGACTGTCCTAATTTCCCAAAAATAGGGAGTAGCTCATGCCTGAGAGTGAGAAGTCTGCAGGAAATCAGCAAAGAGACAAAAAAACCCCTGAAATCTAACAAGTGAGAGTGAATCTGTCAAATAATGCAGGTCCAGAGAAGGGTTATTCTGAGTGTAAAGGAGATTGTTCAATAGGCTGTGGGTTGGCAAGTCCAGCTTTGTGCTGGAAATTGCCTTTAAATCAAAGCATGCAAAAGATCACTGAGTTGAGACCTGCTGTTGTAACTTTCTGTATGAGCTTGATGCATGCTTCCAGTCTGCAGGGATGGCTGCACTCAGCTTCCTGGGATAACACAGCTCCATGGTCAGCTCTCTGCTCTGAGTAAGAGCTCCTCAAATGCTGGCTGAAGGGAGCAGGCCATCTGCATTGCTCTGTTTGCCTGTTCCCTGCTTTGTCCCTGGTACACATGCACTACCTGGAGCTGTTTGCTGGCAGGCAATTATTTATTTGAACAATAGGACACATCTGATTTTTAGCCTCATCACCAGAGGGTGATGTGCTTAGGAGGGTATTACATCAATTACTTTAGTTATCAATGACTGCCTGTTCCCCAGTTATAAAAAGTTATGGTTTTGATTTCTGCCTGTGATTCTGTGCTATTCCAGAAAGTGTGGATTATATTCTAGCCAGCAGCTAGGTAAAGGAAAATGCATCTGAAAAAGAGAACTGAGAAGTGACTCCAGTTCTAACAGAGACTGATGTGTCTTGGCTGTTGTCAGTGTGCAGCTGGGAGGAAAAAAAAAGCTAAGCATAAAAGCATCTGAAGTCTTAATAACTCTTAGAAAAATGAGCAGTGTGAGAAAGATTTTTCCTCAGCAAGGCAAACTCTATCATACCTGCAGATGATATTATCCCAAAGTAAATTAATGAAATGGTGACATTCAGGGAAGGAACAGCTGACAGCTTTGTACACATCTTCAAGCGTGAAAATGAGTGATATTTTTTGGCAGACTTACTTGAAGCAGGGATGATAAAAAATAAAACCATAGTAGACTGACAGAGAGAGCCCACTCACAAGTTGTTTACTGAAATGAAGATACAGCTGAAAGTAATTACTTGTTTCTCAGAGGTATAAGTGATAGTGCCTTGTACAAGAAATAATACTTGTTTTTTTCAGTTGGAATGTAAAATAGGATAGAAAGGTTTCCTCTTTCTGAGGTTAGATGCTGGGTATTTTCACCACCTTTCAGAAAAAGTATGTGTTTATGAATGTAACATATATAACATACACAGTCAGCCATCTATATGCCACTGGCAATTAGGAAGTGAGGCAATGTCCAATATTGTTTTCCATTACCAGGCAGGATCTTGCTGTACAGATTCTGATTAAAAGCCTGACTTTGCAGCGTGTAAGATTAAAAATACTCCTTTAAAACAATGTATTTCTGAGGATGATCCTCTCCTCGCTACAAAATCATCTTGAGACACTTAGAGGCAGGGCTGCTTGATCTTGACATTTTAGCTGTGTGCAAACTGTAGTAAAATTACAATTGCATTCAGTGCTAGCTACTCTGTACCTTCTTGCTGAAGAATATTTATTTTCTACGTCCTCGCTTCCAGACTGGGAAGTGTGGGAAGGCAGCCTGGCAGCTTTTGCAGAGGTTGCCTCAGTGCCATCTTTTTCTAAATGGATTTGCAGTCAGCCCCTCGTAAGCAGCCTCTCTTGCCTTGCCACAGGCCCTGGAAAAGGAACCATTGCTTTTCTGGTTTTCCTCTGCTTAAAGACAAGGCTGCTTCTTACCTGTGCCAGTTCAAGTACTGACTTTTTCTTTTCTTCCTCCTTCAGTAAAGTGGGGTGATTCACAAAATCTTCAGAAAGATAGCATTATACACAGTTTATAGTACAAAGGGGGGGAAAAAAGGTCAGATGAATGAGCATGAAGGAGATTTCTCCCATGTCCTTTGGAGGAGAAGCAGAAAGATTGGGAATGGTATCTATGCACAGTAGGTGTCTGCCTTGACTACCTGACAATACATGGTCATTGCAAAGGTGAGTCCGAGAATCTAAGAGAAAAGAAACAACAAACAATTGTTTTTCAGTAAGTAAAAAATCCCTATTTATTGAAACAAGAAAAAAAGAGAAGAGCATGTCATTAGTTTTTTTCACACACAGGAAGACATGTCACATACTGCTTTTCCTGCCTGTTCATGTCCTTGCTCTGTTCCTAGAGTCTGTCTGCCTTTTGTTATTATCTGTATTGCTGCCATACAGAATGAACAGTGAGAGCAGGGAAGAGTTGATTTTGCCATCAAGAGCAGCCACTAGATACTAAGAAGACAAATATTGAAAAAAATTTACATGTCTTTTCCTTGAAAATATTTATAGCAGCAATCCCCACCTGTGAGGGTATTCTGTGGGTGTCCCTGTACCTGTTGTTTTGAAAGACATTGGGTTAATCCCTGGCCCTAAGGATGCTGTGGTTTACTTGACTGTACTTTACTTTTCTAAGTGTATGTGTACACAGGTCCCTGTGGGGGAATCACTGGAGACTGAACATGCATTAATCATGGCCATCAATGCCTCATCAACAATGCATGTCTTTTTCTACTCAGCCTATTCAAGAGAAGCAGCAGGGAGGTGGGGCTTCTTCTCCCAGCCAAGCACTGGCCTATTGTGCTGCCTCTGGTAGATTACTTCATCAAAAGGGGATGGGGGAGAGACTCGTATTTTCCTTCCAGCTGAGTACTTATATGAACGTACTAAGCGCTTGTTACTTTCCCTTTGCAAGACCACTGCAAGAGCTGTTACTGAAATTAAGGTCTGACAGGTAGAAAATGTTAGGGTATGAATTCTGTTTTAAGCATTTAATTTGACCACTTCAAATTTAGTCTTTACATGAGTAATGGTTCCTGTTAATGAGTACCTTGAAAGAATATATGAATACACATACACATGCACAATTATATTTATGAAGAAAAAAATGGTTATAAAATTGTTAATCTTCCTCAAGTCTCACTCTTCCACAGTGAAAATAATTATTAGGTTTTGGTGTGCTGTTTATAGAAAGCACTGGCCTTTCAGAAGTACGCCTGAACTCTGCCTTTTGCTTCCTGGCAAAAGAACACCTTTGGGGACAGCTACGTAACAAAGCAGTTGTGGCTGAATTTGGTTTATAATTTGAAGCATGCACAACTGAGGAAGAGTCTTCTGTTGCATGTGCTGTATGTCCTTCAAATGATGTCACTGTATGATTCTGTAAGATGCTTAACATGAAAAACTGTGACATGCTATGGGCAAAAACAAAACTGAAACAGCAGCAAGAGAGGAAGCCCAGCTTATTTTAGATGACAGTGCACAGAAACAGAAACTTTTGTCATCAGGTAGATTCAATCACACCAGGCAGCTGGAAGGCAGACTGAAAATCTGTTGTGTTCTGAGGTGTTTTCCCTGCACTGCACAGCATTTATTAGGAATATGAACTTGCATTTTTTAATTGTCTGAAGTGTTTCCTTCCATGCAAACTAGCAGTGTTTCTGTCAGAAAGACAATCTTGTATTAGAACTTTATTATATTTAGGGTATTTATGAGAAGGACTCTGACCATGGGCTGCTGGGGGTTTTTAGTGTATCCTTTAAAGATACAGTAGTTTCACGATTATAAACCGCACCTGAATATAAGCCGCACTTCCGGGTAGCTGGGAAGACCACGGGATCTGTCCATATATAAGCCGCACCCGAATATAAGCCGCGCTTTTTTTTTTTTTTTTTTAACTCACACGGCAGAGGGGCGGGGCGCTCCGGCCCAGCCCCACACAGCCCGGCTTCCCAGCGGCAGGGGCGGGGCTGCCCTTGCGCAGCCCCCGTTCCCAGCCATCCCCCGTTCCCACCGGCTCCCGATGGCACAGG
>VRYO01001269.1:30821518-30868584 GCA_009812075.1 Sialia sialis | reverse complement strand
CGGCGGCCCCGACCGGCACTGCTCCCCCGCCAGCCCGCCCCTCCTGGCAGCAGCGGCAACCCCGCCGCCAGCCCTCCCGGCTCGTCCCTCCTGGCAGCGGCGGCAACCCCGCTGCTGGCCAGCTCGTCCCACTCCCTGGCAACCCCACTGCCAGCCCGCCTGGCTCCTTGGCGACTCTGCCGCCGGCAAGCCCGCACCGCTCGGCAAAGCCCGCTCCCCCACCTGCCCGGCCGCTGCTCTGTGGCAGCTCTCCGCTTGGCTGGCTCTCACTTCCGGGTTGGCGTTTCGCTGGGATTTGTCCATAGATAAGCCGCACCTGAATATAAGCCGCACCACGGGGGTAGGCTGGATTCTTCAATGAAAAAGGTGCGGCTTATATTCGTGAAACTACTGTACTCTAAATGCTGAATGGATGCTCAAAAGCTGGCTTGTTTTTTTTAACTTATGGTACTATATTAACAACAGTCATAAATTGTCTGTCTGCCATATGATCTTGTGCTTTTTTTCTCTAAGCATATCTGCTTACTATACTGGAACAAACCCCAAAACTCAAAACTCTACTGAATTTGGGCCTGTGAGGCATCAGGCATTTGCATTAATAAGTTGCAGCCAATACATGACATATGAGAGAGTAAGATAGTGCCATTCTGCCTAATCTGTCATTAGTGGGAATGTGAGCAGAATATTGATTCCAGTCTGTCTCTTGCTGCTGTTGGTGGCATACCAGGCAAAATAAAAAAACAACAAAAAACAGCCCCAACCAAACCAAACCACCATGGCTTAATCTGCAATTACTTGGTGTTAATTAGCTGAGCAATGCCATTGTTTGTGCTTGAATGTTGAGTGTGAGAGAGGGGGAGCTGAAAAATAAAGCCAGATCTTCATTGAATTAGGAACAGGGACTTTGAACCAGCCTGAACTCCAGCACAACTTTCACCTGCATATCCTCAGGCTGTGCCACTGGTGCTTAGACTGGCACAACCACAGCAGGTGGGGTCAAAGGCACTGGCACCTAAGAGACAAAGTGGTGGACAGCAGATTCTTCTCTGACTAAAGTCACAGTGGAAAGAACTGCAACTCAGAAATCTGATAGGCAAGTCTATGCCAATCATACTCACTGAGTTTCTCTGCCATTAATAGCAAGGGAGCATAGGTTTATTGACAGGGTTGACTAATAGGACACCACATCATGTTTTGTAATTTACCCTGGGCCTGAGAGATGAGGTTGAAGACTTAGGTACCTCTAGATTATGCTGAAGTTGGATATTTAGCCTAAGTCCTCTCTGGAGAATATCTGGACAAACAGAGGCACCCTAAAGACTGTTCATCCTACCCTGACTAGGTGCCTGGAGTCTTGTCTCCCCTCCCACGTCCAGCTTCAGTCTTAGATAAACCACTTGATAAAGTGCCAGCTCTTTGCAGTGCATCATAAAACACTGTGCAGTATTCCTAGTTCTGTGCCTTGTACACAGTATTTTAACTAAAGTAAAACATAAAGCACTTAAATCCTCAGAGTTTTCCTTTACCATCATGCAAAATTACTAAAATCTGCTTGAGCGGAGTATATATCTAAATCTATGTTTACTTGGTTATTTCCAATTAGTTAGGATTAGAAAATTGATATTAAACTGTACCTGCACCATAGCTGTGCACAATCCAAAGATTCCCACTGCCAGTAAGTTTTCCTGGAGCCATATTTTCACAGTTTCATAGCAAGGCTAAAAAAAACCAACAAAACAAGAATATTGTATTAGCCATAAATACAGCTCTACTCTCCTGGGAATATATAGCCAGAGAAAAAATGGATCTGACCTAGCTGCTAGGTAGCCTGGATTATCTTTTCAGTGCTGGAGGAACTACAATGTATTTTTATATTGAAGCTTGAACATGGAGTACTAATCCCAGTGGCACAAAAAAAAAAAAACACCTCCAAAATGCTGCATGAGCTCTGCTCCATATAAATTCAGCCAGTAACTAAAAATACTGTGCTGGTCTTGGCTGGGGTAGAGTTAATTCTCTTCACAGTGGCGGGTAAGGGGCTGTGTTTTGGATATGTCCTGAACACAAGGTTGATAATCTGGAGATATTTTTGTTATCATTGAGCAGGGGTTACACACAACGTTGTTTTTTGTTTCCCTGTTGAACTGTCTTTATCTCGACCCACTCTTGTCTCACTTTTACTTTTCTGCTTCTCCCCTTGATCCCATTGGTGGGAAAATGAGCAGGCAGCTGTGTGGGGCTTAGTAGCCAGCTGGCTATTACTATTACAGCAAATAAACAAACACTGGCTTTGGGTCCTCTTTGCCTTCTAAAACCCAACCAGAAGCAGTCAGAACCTTAAAATGAGGCTTTCATTTCCCCCACATTTCAGGGAAATAAACACTTCTTATAATACATACAGACACATGAACCCAACAATCCCAGTGTGAGTGGCTCAGTACTGCTCCTGCTGCACATGGGCCCATTTCATACAATTTTCCATAATTTCAAACTGCATTGCTCCATTATTTTCTTCCTGCTTTAAATTCTACTGTAGCCCTGTTTTATTGGTCCAGTTTTGGGGAGGGTAAAATTGGCCCAAGTGAAACCTTTCTTTAAATAATGATGTCTGTAAGACATCTTGTGCAACAACATTGCCCCACTATCTTATAAATGTTCATGGCCAAGAATTGCTCAGCCTTCAATAAGGGGCTTTTACATATGTATAAAGGAAGAACTATTAATGCTCATCAGAAACTAAAGGGTTAACCTGCACTGATTTTCTTGCTATCCTGATGAAAATAAGAACTTTTCAGTCCTTAAATTAAAAAATTACCTGAAGCTACTCAAGAAGTATAAGGAAGCTGTGTCTGATGTGAACTCAGCCTCTCTAAGTACCAACCCATGCATATGAAATCTCACTAGAAAGTGGCCAAGAGAGCTTTACTCATTGTCTTCACAAACCATTAGAACCAGCAAAACTTCGATTATAATTCCACTTCATCAGGTGGCCTTACTCCACACCTCTCTTGTGTAATTGCACTACCTGTAATTAGCACAAAGAATTGCTGAGTTAATTTCAGAGACATATTTAGGCTCTGACTATCTGTTCCAGAAAGATCTTGCTGAGGCCATTGTAGGGAAATTATCCCAAGGAGTTTTGAATTTGATTACAGGCAAGTGCAGAAACTCAAAAAAAAAAAAAAATTGCTGCTGGCAGCTCAGCAGAACAGTTCCCGCTCTTCTATGCAGTGGAAGCCCCTGAACGAGAGCTCCTGGTGGGAGAAGAGTGCTCGAGGCTCTCACAGTCCTCTTGCCTCGGGACTGTCTGGGCTCTGATAAGCTACAGCTGCTGTTCCAGGGCCTGTGTGTGTGCATGAGCTATTTGCCTTTATTGCTACCTGACCCCAGCAGGTGGGACATTAAAAAGGACATTCCTGCCATTTCCCAGCTAGATGTCACTAGTCTGTGCAGCAGATCAGTGCTGGAATGGACCTGTCTGCAATGTGAAGTCACAGCTTAGAGCCTACTGAAAGGAAACCAGCTCATAAAAATAGCTAAATAGGGGGGTTCATTGGAGGTAAAAGGCCAAGCTCAACAGGGGCATTCTGAAAGCGCCTGATGAAAGGTGAATTAGGATAGATGAATGAGGTGCACAGCTTACCATGTGTGCAGCCCTGAACATGCCTACCCTTCATCTGGGTTGCAAGGTGGCTGCTGCTGTGCACTGCAGAGCTACTCACCGCTTTCCACCAGGTCCCTGGGGAATGGAGCCCACAATTCTCACTGAATTCTAAGCAGCAGGAGTCTGGCACCCGGGTTGTGTTGTACACTTCGAACCAGTCCGTGTAGTTGGAGACTCCACAGCATCTGAACTGGAAAAGGATGAACCGAGGTGGTACTGTGAGCGTGATCTGTCACTGACTTCTGCCTGTTCTGACTTTGCCTCCTGGAGCCTGACACTCAGTGCATTTTGATTACACCAGCAGAGGCTTGAAATTTTAAAGAAATACAGTACTTCCTCAGCTCCACCCAAACAGACCCCTTTCTCCACTCTTTTGCATTACATTTAATAATGGCCTTGTACACACCTAATGTTGATGCAAGAAACAAAGGCCCCTATTTGCAATGGGAGGATACTGCAGGAACTGAAACTGGACAACCTCAGGTAAGTACTGAGATTGAGTTATTGACTGACCAGAATTATAACACTTGTTTGCAGCTTGTCAGGAAAAAAGATGTAGTACAGCACCCAAGAGATGAAGATACTGGGATCTCTACAGCATGCTACTTCTGGGATCATGATTGAAGTAAACAAGGTGAATTTTTCACTAAGCTGTTAATTACTCATCACCTTTGAAAGTCTTTGCCAGTCAGCAAAAGATGTATTTTCTCCTCTTCTCTCTGTGGTGCAGTTCTTTAATGTCATCATCTGACACTGCTCTAATAGCTGTGCCTTAAGTATCTGCCTACAACGGCACAGTGGGTGCAGAGATCACAACACTGCTAAATCAGAAGGTCTGTTCAACTTTGGTAATGGGATGAAAGGTACAGAAACACACAATGGTACAGGGAATGGCTCTGTGGCCGTGTTCCCCTTGGGAACTGGTATATTCCTGTGATAGGAAATAAGCTAGCACTTATTACCATATAGATGTATACACCATCTGTCATCCGTATGCAAAAGTATGAATTTGTTGGTATTTAGACACTTCAGCACCACTGAGTAAAACAAGACAACACTGGGTTGCAGAACTGCTCTCTGCTATTTACAGTACCTCACACTTTTTCAGGGCTATGCCAGCCACCTACATAGTCCCAAATTACTTGCCAATATCTTATTTTTTTATATGTGATTTTATATAAGCCTAAAGAGTATTTTTCACATCCCTATAGAGACCACTTTTCTTGTTTCTGAGAGACTCATAATCATGCAGACATCAGCATTACCAGGGCCAAAGACCTAATTGAGATCCTGATGTTCACACTGGCTCGAGGGAGAGTTTTCCTTTTTTATGTAATACTTGTAGAGTTCAGTCTGCAGTAGAGTTGCAGTGTTCAGGTCTTGCTGCACACACAAAATGTGCCACTCCAAACCCATAGAGGGCAGAGGTGTCACATGCTGCTTCATGCATCATATGATGCTTCAAGCATTCAGAAAGTGCTCCTTGATAGAGACATTTCAGTGCTCACAGCAGAGTTTTTCTTCTGTCAAGGAAAATTCAGAAAACTTTCCCGGACTAACATCTATCCCTCCAAGTTTCTGCTCTGAATTTTGATTCAGTCTGTGGCAGGACTCAATCCTCCACTAGCAAATGTTTGATTTGTAAGTTTGTGGATTTCATTTTCTACAAAATGACATGAAAGTAGAAAAAAAGTTTGTGCCTTTCTTTTTTTCCCCTCTATGTTCCTGCACAGAAAACAGGAGGTCCATGTGTAACAGGTCCCAAAAGTGGGTAGGAGCAGCCTGGAATACATGGCATGCATTTGAGGAAGACTGGTTTATTCTGGAAATCTAACAAGAAGAAGGTCTTGCAGGCTGTCATCATTAGAGTCAGGAGGCAGCTCTTTGATAGACAGTGAGAAGTGACAGCTTGTAAACAGCAAGCCTTAAAAATGTGGCTCATCTGTGATGTAGAGAGTGCAGTGGTAAGGCCTGAGACATTTGAGTGATGTTCTGGCCAAAGACAAGTGACACAAGTTTGCATGAATCAGAACCAGACTCCTTCTCCCCATAATAATGCATAGCTGAAGGTGTCAGTCTGACAGACTAAGGAGATGAAGATGAAGCATGGGTTTTGTAGCCAAGAGCTCACTAACAGGTTGAGGACAGCTGCTCCTATGGAGCTTGTGAAGCAGAAGGTGGCTCGGCCGTGAGCAAGGACTGGGACTCCAAGAGTAAAAATTCCTGGTAAACCACAAGGTGAGAATAGAAAGGGGTGCAGTTGCAAAGATGAGCTGCTGTTGGAAACAAATTGCCTGCCCACACAGATTCTCTATACAAGAGCACAACAGACAGCCACGGGAGAATAGGCTAAGAGAAGTTCATGATCTAAATAAAGGACATAACACAGGATCAATGGCCTTGGGACTGGAGGAAATAATGTCTGTAACTACAATTGGAAGAAATGTCTTTGGAAGACAAAGGAAGGATGAGCAGTGGGATTAAGCTCTGGATGATCCATAGCTCTACTCAAGAGGAGATTATGAATACAGCAGAGTTCTAACACCACAGACACCTGAGAATGCAGAAGCAAGTGAGGGAACACTGCTCAGTGAAGGCCAAGTCCCGTGACTGGCATCTCTAGGGAGCAGGGGCACTGATCCATGGTCAAAGATTCAGGAGCAAGGAAACAAGCAGCAGTGGGATTGAAATAGGTCACAGTTCAGATTCAGCAAAGGGCTCCAGCTAGAAGCCAGAGAGGCAGATAAGCTGAGAACTCAATACACTATGGATGTCCAAGTAAAAAAGAGAGAGTACAGGAGTGATTTTCGAGCGTGTGATAAGCAACTGATTTATCCCAGGTTGATGCAGCTGAGCAGGCAAATTGTTGAGGGAGATGGGTCAAATTTCTTCTCAGTTACAGTAGTCTAAATAAACATGAAAAAGCATTACACAGCAGCAAAAGTGAGCTGAATTTGCTCCCTTTAGTGAGGCTAATAGGTTTTCTGCATGCCTCTCAAATTACTGCCTGGTTAGTTAAAAGCAGAAGTGCTCAAATATTGATCACAAAGATGTTGAGAATGAAGCAACATTTTAAAAATTAATGCCTGTTTCTCATTTTCTAATGATCTCCACCTGTGACTTTAACCAATCCTGGTGGGTAAGGAGTTGACTGCAGTTCAGGGTAACTTACCTCCTGAACCATCAGAATTTTAGTCATGTTTGAGAACCACTTTGTAAGCTTTCATAGTCTTCAGTCATGACACACAGAATTCATCTGCTTGTGTTTCTGATCCTTTTAAGGTTTGAAAAGCTATTGAGAAAGGCTGAGAGTTTGGTTAGCTGAAGGTATTAAAAAGAAATCAATAGAATGTTCTGATTTGAAACAGCTCCCTGACCTAGAGGCTTACTAGGACTGCAAAATGAGTCCACTGCCTTTCCTCTCATACACTTTGCAGGTTTGCAGCTTAACCCAACTCCTTTATTGGTAACTTGAACACCTCAGGCATCAGCCAAAACTGCAACTCCCTCTCAAAAGACAGGCCCTGTTTTTTTCCTTGTTTCCAGTTTCTTGGAAATGGTAGGCTTCTGTTAAAAAGAGGAAAACCATTTCTCAAGGCACAAAGGCTTCAGAAAAAAAAACCTTCCTCAAAAGGTGCTCAGGCCTTTCACGGTTAGACAATCACCACTCACAATCATCACTCACTGGGCATCCACACTCTCAGTCAAAACTCTCCTCTGATTTGTGACTGGCCAGTCCCAAGGCCATCTAAATGTGGTTCTTTGGAAAAACGTTTTCCTCCTTTTTTCAGCAAAGCTGCCATACACAGTAGTACCTAATGAATGCAGGATGGGGATGATCTGTTAGTAAATCTTGGGAGAAATTAGCAACTATGCCAGTGTCTAAGTTACTGCATTAACCACTGCTCAGGCTCTGAAAAATACTTTTACAAAGAAAGGAGTACAAATGCAGAAGGGACAAGGGCTCATTATGATTTCTGTTACTGTCATGTTTTTTTACATTGCACTTTTTTTTTTTTTTTTGGTGAGGCTGCTGTTTTCCATCCACATACAGACACAACAAATGACTGATGTCTCCCATGAGGAACAACACTGACCTGTATGGCAACGTGGTTGCTCTTCCGTGGGTTTTGTTGAGAGCCTTAGGAGACAGGATGCAAACAGCAAACCTGGGCTGGGACTTCCCTTGCAGAAAATTCCCTTGTATCTCCCTAGTCCTCCAATCAGTGATTACACTCTACTGATTAGGGATGTAAGAGATAATGATTATTACACAAAAACCCCCCAAGTCGGCATTTAGATAGCTCTATTCAACTGCAAAGTGTTTTGCATAATTAACCATGATGGGATTGTCTTTGCTGCACCTCTGCAATAGTCTATTCCCACATAGTTTTGAAAGATACATTTGAGAACCAATTATGCAGAGTGGCAAAAATGGATCTGTGGGAGCTCTTTGTTGCTCTCCTCCGTGCCCAGCATGGGAAGCACAATGACTTTGACACTGTGGTACTGCCAAGCTGGCACATGGAAATTTCACAGCGGCCATGAGAGAGTGATGTCCCCTGGCTGCACACAGCCTGTGGGATAGCATTTTCTTGTCATCTTTTGAGCTCCCAGGAGTTACCTAATATGAGTTTAATCTGAAACTTTTAAGGCACTCTTTATACCATAATGGGTTTCAAGATCAAAGGAATTATCAGGACAAATGACTGTGATCTGCAGCACTAAAGAAACCACAGACTATTGAGTCCTGCCTCAAATCCAAGCTGGTCACTGAACATGACCATTTCCTTTAAGCAAAAAGCCAGGTCTTGTTCTCTAGAGAAAAACAATCTACTGTGCTTCTGTACAATGGCATCCTACCACCAGATCCATATAACTTAAGTTTTTAGCTCCTGGATCAATTACAGAGCCTTTTTCTCTCATAAACCTTTTCCTTTCTGCTTTCTCTTCAAGGACTGCAGTCACATCACTACTTAATCTTTACCTGTTTATATATTTAAAATTTCTCACCATAATGTCACTTTCCAAAATTTTTATTATGCTTTGACATCCTTTCTGAATCCAATCAACTCATGAAGATTTTGAAAAAATATGACTATGTGTACTAGACATTGCATATATTGCATATATTGTTAAACCTATTTTACACAAAAGGGAGCAGAAGTATGGTGTTCATATCTCATGAGTCCTCCAAAAACTGCTTTTCCCACCACCTATGCTATATGCTTTTAAGAGTTCTTGGGGTGTCACTAAAAGCAGATTAATACTTACTGCAAACACTTTAATATTATTAGTTTTTATTACAGTTACTGTAAAAGAGTAAACTTTCTAATATATTGGATATAAGCAAAAATAATAAAAATTTTATCTATATTTCACATGGCCTTCTCTTGGACTAGCACCACAAAATGCACTTCTCTTGTCAGCAATTGATGCCTTCTCATATTTGTTGTATTGGAAAAAGGAAAAAGTATTGGAAAAGGAAATGATTAGCAATATTGCAAGATGGTGATGCCTTCTAAAGGCAGCTGAAAGAACTTCTCACGTGCAGTTGTTGGGATGCAGGACTGGAATTGTTTTGTTTGCCGGACCTGACCTGTTTGTCTTTCACACACAGGAGTGTTGTAGGCAACCTACTGCACTCAACACTGACAGGTCTTGCAGACCCAAAGATCTGGGGTTTGGCACAAGGAGTTTGGCCAATCAGTTCTTCTGCTCTGTCAGTGATATCACATTTTTAATTTCTCCGATTATTTCTTAGCAGCCTGTTGCTCCTGGTACCTTGTATTGTCCATAAGAGGAGACGCTGGGAGCAGTGGGAGAGGTTACTGTATTTGATCCATTTAAGACATCAGGCAAGACTAAACCCTTCCTGTCTGTACCCCACTTGCACCTCTGGAGGAGAAACTGAGAAAGCTATGCAAGATTTTTTGACTGAAGCCAAGATAGTGCAAGTGCTTCTGCCTAAAGCAGAAGAAAAGCTGGAGCACTTTACCATTCAAGAAGCAGAGAACATGAAATCAGAAAGATCATCCCCAAGAGAACTGGCTGAACTGAATATGAAACAAGAAGTACAGTCAGTGATGGTGTTTCCTCAGACAAGGACAGGAGGAGGAATCCAGCTACAATGTTCACCAGTGCTTAGCATATGAACAGTGGCAGAGGCCTGTCAGAGAATCACGACAAAGGAACAGCAGTGCCAACACAGCAAAAAATGTTCCCAGTCCACCTGTGATGGAGGATGATTGAATTCTAGTGGGGGAAATGTACTGAGTGTAGGAGAAGGTTTCAAACACCATGGTCTGTTTCCATTTTGATTCACTAGCCGGAACAACAGTAGCAGTGAAAGATGACAGGACAGAAATGGGAAGGTGGTAGAAGAGGTTCTTTACTATTATGCTATTGTTGTTCATCCCAACATAAGCCACCCTTTGACTTTCAAGTGAAGGTACTGCTTATTTCCTGTCTGACCAGCTCCTTCACCCTCCACATAGCACAGAACTGCATGATATTTAGGCATCAACTTTATATAACCTTCTGAAAGGAAGAAGGTATTTTCTGTCAAAGGAGAAATAAATAAAAATTACTGCTTGTTGCACAAAGCAGACAGTTTAGTTGCTGATGTGCTGACTCGGTGGGAGAAAGAGAGTGGCTTGGGATTTGGAGCTTGATTAGGTTCACACCCAGAACATGCTGTTACAGAACCCAGAAGGTAAAGAAGAAGAGTTAAAAGAGAGAGCTCAGACTTACATCCGTTTGAATAATGCTCCATGCATTAGTGAGGCCAATATTTCCATCTGTCCCATACAAGTGAAGTCCTTTCTTCAGATCCCGCTGAGCGTACTTGTCAATCTAAAACCAACAACAAAAGACACAGAACTCAAAATTTGCTGAGTGTCACATTTCAGAATCAAAGTGCATGAAGCATGGAGATGTTGGACATTGGTCTTGTACTGAAATGAATAAAAGTTTAACCAACACTTTGTAAATAACATGAGGAATTAATCCTGAGGAGTTTATGTTCCTGTTTCCCATCACAGAGACCTTTAATACATCTTTTCCCTTCTCACATAACTACTAAACTACTGCAGGAAGACTGGATGCAGTTTAACCACTCATTTTTGTAAATAAACCTATCTATGAAAACATTCATCTACACACAGCATTTCCTTTTAGCTTCATATCTTTAATTGTGACCAAGTGCATTAATGTGTACTCTTCCATACTGGAAAACAGACAGACATGGTGTATTCCCTAGTGACTGCCCCTCTGGATCTCATTATTCCAATGGGGAGGTTGTGTGTCTAAAATGACGTAACCAATGCTAATTTTGAGTTAGCAGAGGCAGCAAAGGTATTCTGTTTCTGCCATACACTTGGGTTTTACTTCTGCTTTGTGCAGTCAGAATTGTTTTCTGACTGCAGCTGCAAAACAGGTGGATGCAAAGAATCTTGCATAGTGTAAAAGAGGAAATTTTCAACCCACTACATCATAATTATTATGGGGAAAATATAAAGTTACTCAACAATATGACTCTACAAAAATACTATGACATCAAAAGCTCATCATGTCCAGGAAGCCTCTGCAAAAGATTGTGCTTATCTGTCCAATTCTTTTGTTTCTTTCCTGAAAGTTTAGCAGCATCATGTTGAGCCAGTAATAAAAGAGCTTTGAGGCAGTACAAGAAAGAGCACAAGTTAAGATTAAGTACAACCTAATCTCAGCACCTTAACTATCATGCAAGGCCTTTCTCACAGATGCCTTCCTTGAAGAGTAGGTGCTGTGATCCCCCTGTAATTATCATGTAAGTTGCTTTTGGCTTTACACAGAGATTATACAGTCACTGGTACGTTAATTAGAAGAGAACACCAAAGCTGAAAGCTGTCATTAAATTTGGAATTAGTTGAGAAAATTACAGGCAACAAACTATAAACTTAGATGTGTTGGGGATTCCTAGAATTCATTTAAGAATTAGATTGAACTGTTTCAGCTCTGCACGTACCCTCAGCTCCCTGTGTCTCAACTGGACCTGCTGGGGTCTCCAGTAGAGCCATCAATTAGGATGGAAGGGCATGGTTGTGATGCCAGTCTCAAAGAGGCTAGGAAATTTAGTTAATGGTCCTACAGAGGCAGTGAGGTAACCTACAGTAATTTCACATTGATAAACTGCACCTATGTCACTGAAGAATCAAGTTGATCCCAGAAGTGCAGCTAATCACCAGGTGTGGCTTATTGATGGACAAATTCCAGCGAAATGCCAACCTGGAAGTGCGAGCCGGCCGGGGACGGAGCTGCCGCAGAGCCACGGCCGGGCAGGCGGGGGGCGGGTGGGGAGCTGCCGCGAAGCCGCTTTGCCAGCTTTGCGCTTTGCCGGCTTTGCGCTTTGCCGAGCCGCTTTGCCGGCTCCGCATGGCCAGCCCGCCAAGCTGCGGCTTTTGAGTGGCACGGGGAGCCGCGGCAGCCAGCACCAGGGGTGAGAGTGCCGGGGCACGCGGCACGGGGAGGGCGCCTGGGGCTGCCTTTAAAGGCTTCGCCGGTCTGTGAAAACTGTTTGCAAATTGTGCATCTGACAGCAAACCTCACGATCGCGCAATTCTGTTACTAACTCGCTACTTTCTTGCACATGGAGCCTTGCTTAAAAAAAAAAATAAATGTGCGGCTTATTACCCGGTGCGGCTTATTTATGGACAAATTCCATGGTCTTCCCAGCTACCTGGAAGTGCGGCTTATAACCAGGTGCGGCTTATGAGTATGAAATTACTGTAATTGTTTAAAACCTCATTCTTATTCAGAAACTGACAGAGGTGAAGAGGAACAGGATAAGGACAGGTGGCGACAGAAATCCAGCTAGGCAATCTGTTACTTTGAAGATGAAATGGAAAGGTTTATTTTGAATATTAACTTATCTCACCTGAGAATATCTGCCCTGTAGAGTGAGAGAGCTACCCACCAGCCTTAAGTTCGTATCAGCACTAATATGGAACAAGGGAGAGAACAGTGATTCATATCTGATGGGTAAATGCCATGTTAACAAAAGGATGCAAAATGCAAAGTTTGCATTTCGTCACTCAAGCTTTGCTTTGCAATCTTGACACCCTATTTCAGATGGATATTAACATAATGATAATTCATTAACTTAACATTCAGAGAAAATCAAGAGCCAAGTTTTGTTAGTCCATGTGTGCTTTAACATGGCCTTAAGAGATTGTGTCACCAAGCATTCCTGCTCCGTCTCCTACCTGGATAAGCCTCACTAGCAAGAAACTTGCTGAGGCAAAATGAAAGCAAGTCCTCTCTTCCTCATAAAATTAACCATTTTTCCTGAACAAAGAGTGCAAGAGTGCCTTTATACTGGGAACACAGCTGGCATCAGATTTCCATTTTTCAGAAAGTGAGTAACCAGCAGAGCATTAGTCAAGAAAACAGGCACTATGTGACCAGTCTTCCCACTGCTATTTCAAAATGCCTCAACATCTAGTCCTGCACATGGTATGACCCATCATTATTTGTTGTTTTAAAAATAAAGTACCTGCTTGAATCTTGCTTTGAAGAGGATGTAAGTTCTTTTAGAATCCTACACCACATGTATGTCTCATTTCTTTATCTCTCCCTCCTGTCTATGCAGGCTACAACTCTGAAAGCAGCAAACACATGTTGTGGAACAGTGTTGCCAGATTTTTTTATCTTTTTATTTCGTGTCCACTGAGAGTGAAGGCATCTGGAAATGGCAGTTTTACACATACACACACAGAGAAAACTTTATATTGATTTGAGTGATGGTAAAGTTAGGATTTTATGCAGTTTTTCTTTATTAAAATTTCCATCTGACCTTCTAATCAAGTGTGTTGTACATACAACAGTGTGCTACTCTCTGAAGAGCAGTTGATTTAGATCTCTTTGTCACAAAGCTACTCCTTGAAGCATTCACACTCTTCTGTCTGCTTATCCTAGGGTCAGAAAGGTGTTGATCAAACCCTTGGAATAACCTTGTCCAGAACAACTGAGTTTGTGAGTGGGTTCCAGGAGAAAGGGGAAACAGGGAATGGCCCTTGGCCTCCTGGCACTTGTGTCTGCAGCTGAAGTACCTGCAGGAAGCCCCCCATCCTCTGTGTCTCCCCTGTTTCCATTGTTATTAATGTGTTATCTCCCATGAATTAATCAGTGTTGATGTAGCCTTGGACTTCCTAAAAGCCCAGACCAAATTAAACAGGAGCACTGCTCTCCTTCCCGCTGTGAGGAGCTCAGTCTCTAGGCGCAGTCCTATTAAAAGCACATTGACCTTTGCTCAAATAACCTGTGTGCAAGGTTATAAGATGGGTATTTTTCCCCCAACTGAAGCACTGCTTGAAGCTGTAGACATAATGATTCCTACTGGCTTTGACTAAAGAGTAAAGTAAGTAAAACCCAAGGCCCCTTTGTGAGGCATACCTGGCAAGTGTTCTTCCAGGTCCTCCTGTTTCCTTCTAATCTCAACTTTTTTCCTTCCTCAAAATATTTTTAGAATAACAGGAACTTTTCAATATGCCCTTATTCTAATTGTAAGTTTGATTTAAATGAAAACTCCTAAAACACTCCCAGCTGTCTCTTCTGCCTTTAATTTGAATTTTTCAGAAAATTATCTTTCTGAAAATGAAATGCTGCGCCACAGTGATTCATCACATCTCCTGACAAATGATCCTACCCAATATTCACCAATCTGTCAGCTTCCCTTGTTTGTCTCTGAGCTACCAGTCCTCAGCCAGGCAAAATGTCTATCTCAAATCAGGACTGAAGTATTATATTTAATATTCTGCAATTTGAATCTGCTGTATTCTTCCATACACAAGCCAGGCCCTTCACAAATCACAGCTCTAGTGAAGTAGCACAAAGAAGAATAACAAAAACTCTCTGCAGGCAAACTGTTGCTCTAAATGAGGTGCCTGTATTTAGACATGTGGAATACCAGAGATTTCTTTAGATGAAAGAGTTTCTGAAAGATTTGGCAGCAAGAACCTTTTATCAATCTGTTAGTGAAGAAGAGAAAAATTCTTTTCCTCCTTGGGATTTATTGGTCAACAGATGAGAGGTGAAAGCTTGAAGATGGCATGCCATCCATATGAATTCCTGTGAGCCCTAGGTTCAGACTTACTGGAGCCTTGCCCGTGCTTATCAGCCCCATCAAGTCCCAGCGGTGTTTCTGGTAGGTTAAAAGTGCCCCAGTGTGGTGATCCATGCAATCCACGGCTTCAAGAAAAGCACTTCTCAGAGCAGGGAATGCATATTGCTGCACTTTTTCTAAGCTAAGATTCTGTTCCTACTGAAAAGAGCAGCAACACTTTCTCACTGACTTCCATTAGGCCCTAATAGGGCTCTTAAATCTCTCACTGTCCTATTAAAAAGACTTTCTAAAAAATATATTCTGATCTAAGGTGGACAAGTCATGCAGAGAGTTTCAGGCAATGAAGGAAACTCAGTATTTGAACTGAAGTAGGGAAAGCTACAAGAGATGTGGCAGGACTGGAGAGAACCTGCCAGAGGTCAGGAAAAGTAGTTGGAAGCTGGATGCAGTTAGAGAGAATGGGCAGGGATCTAGCTGAGCCTCACTAAACTACAGCTGGGACAAAACATTATTCAAAAAAAATTCTTACTCCAGCCTGCATATAAATCCAGGCAAAATTAAAGTGTTTCTTTCTTAATCTGTATTCCCTTGAGACAGCTACTTAAGCTGTAGCAATGTACATGTAAGGCTGCTTTTACTGTCAGCTTTGTCCCCTCATTGCCTCAGAAATCCAGAGCCTCTGAGCAGAACTGTGCCTGGCTGGCTGACAAGCCCAGCTGGAGAAGCCAGCACACTTCAAGAGGACCTGGGGCTGTCAGACTCTACCTTGTCTCCTTGAGTAAGACAACCTAAGAATAATTGAGGATGAGATAAAAACTGTGTAACAACACTGACAACAAACTCCTGCTTAGCACAGACATGCTGAAAGCACTACATGAACATTCTGCACTGCAAACACCCAGGTCCATAATTAAAATTCTGTCTCTGTTTTACAGATGGGGGACTGTAGGGGCCTTAGTTCCTGGGGGTAGTTTCACAGACTTCTCACTCTCTGTCTAAATGAAAGGCTTTGCAGTTTATGTACTTACTATTAAGGCATGAAACAGAAGACAAATACTGTTCCCTGAGAAGCCTAGTCCTGTAATTTTGCTGCTGATAAGCAGGAGGAAGTGCTTTGAGCAAAACATCTTGGGCAAACAGGAGGATTGTGTCTTCTCAGAACACAGGTATTACCAGTATTTACAGCTAATATGATGCAGAACTTTGATCAAACTGAAGCTCCAGCAATACTGAAGACACAAAGTTATTTCCCTGTCCCAGCACACTGAGAGAGAAGGTGGCTTTGCTGTAATGTTCTCTGGAATAAAGGTCAAAAGAAGACTTTGGGGAGATCCTTATTAACTCCTTTTGAAGCTGCTGAAAGCGTGAGATGTCACTTAGATTGGGCATAGCCTTCAGTAAAAGGCCAGAGGATGCCAGCAGCATCCCCAGCTTTCTAACCTGCAGGCAACTGGAGACTTTTCATTTCAAGCCTCAATGCTTTCCTACCACAACCTGAACAAAACTTCTACACAAAAAGTCCCCTAAACTGGAGAAAGCCTCTCAGCAGTGTTCCAATATAGGTAAGCAAATATTCTTGACCTTTCTGGTGATTGCTTCCCCTACCACTCTGCCTTTCCAGCAGAACAGGAGAGGCTGTGAGGAAATGACAAAATATCCAATAGTATCCCACCGGGCAAAACTTTTAATTTAATGCCTTGATAATCATTCTCTACAAATAGCAGACAGTGAGAAATCGAATGTAAACAGAAAGTGCCTAATCTATAAGGTCATTTGCGGGAGCCTTTGCCTACTAAGAAGAGATGAAATTGATTGTACCAACAGGTAAGGCTTGTTTTAAAGGAGATGTCCCCAAGCCTGTCTATAAGAAGCTGAGAGCCATAAATGCTCTCCTCACCACTGAAATCTTCCTTACACCATCTGCCTATAAATAGAAATATTTTAAAGATTTTAGTAAATAACAGATATTGCATGATTTTTGGTGGTATTTAGCAGTTAAAGGACAATACACTCATTTCTTGCCGGTATCATCAATGTTGCACATCTCCAGAACACTTTGCTCAGCACTGTGGGATTTCCTTCCTCGCTTTTTTCCCCAATGTGAAACAACTTCAGGACTTAATGTTTAGGGGTTTTGTTTTGCGGGGTTTTTATTTTTGGCAATTGCTTCCTTTAACACAGAAACCTACTAGCTAGTGAATTCTCTTCTCCTAGCTTGACTGCAAAAGCCAACATCAGGCATCACTTTATGGATCTTCTAAACTTCAATAATTTATTTGAAATACTTATTGGTCTAGCGGTGTTTGATATTAAGAGAGATGCACTGGCACTGGCTGTGCATCTACTAACTTCAGAAGAGTAAAGAATACAGGAACAGAAGATCAAAGGAAATGGTCTGGGAGCAAAGAGAATGAATGTTTCTGAAACCTGCTGGCTTAGGTCAGCTGAGGTAAGACTTTTCAGCTGTGCCATAGACTCTCTACACAGTCTTGAAAAGTCACTGATTCTCTTGTTTCAGCTATTTGTAAAACAGGAATTACCTGACTCTAGTCATGCCATAAAGTTAATAATATAATAAATAACTTTCAGTCGGCATTTGAACACCAAACCCAAACTAGAACAGAATCTGAGACAATGAATGGAGTTCCTAACCTGAAAGAGAGAGAGAGAGGAACCTTCCTGGCACTTAGAGGTCAAACAGGTCCATCAGGAAGCAAAAGGAAGGACAAGGACATCTTGTACTGCCCTGGAGAAGCCAATTGGTGAAACTATAAGTGAAAGACTCTACCTCTGTGTGCTCTGGCAAGAACCAAGAAGTTGCAATAGTGTTTAATAAGAAAGTAATAAAGTCAAAGAACTTGGGTTTTTCAAACCAGTGTTTCCTGGGGCCACAGTTTGTGCAAATAATTAACTGCAGTTTCAGTCACTGTCTTCTCCCCACAAGCACCTGCTTGTTACTGGAGTGCAGGCATCAGCAACCAGCTGAGGCTGCAGGAAAGAAGCCACTGAAACATCTCTGTACTTCTCATACTATTCAAATGCCAATGAATGCCACAGCAGCTTTAGTTCCTCTGTTTTAAACAGGAGATCACAAGGATGGCAAGTCTAGACTCTGCAACTCAAAATTTTTCATGCAAGAGCAAATGCAAATGTTTCCAGCAAACTGCACCTGATTTTGCCCAAATGATGCCTTTAAAAGTCCAAGGGAGAGAGAGGTATTTTATCATTGTTTAGCTTCCTCTTATTGCTAGTGTAAGGGGAAATACACTGCTCTGTAGCCAGAGGCCACTGCCATATAGTCTGTTCTTAGGCACAGCAACAGCTGAATTACTTGTGTGCCAGGTCCCCAGGTTTGTTTAAATAAAGTACATCATAACAAGCTCAGAGACACAGGCTCAAAATGTTAAGCTGCAGCTGTGCAGTTTCTTGGCTCATTTAGAGAATGAAGCCAGTAGCAGAGCCAACACCTTATTTAAGCTGTCTGTCTCTATGGCACCTGAGTACAGGTAATTCCCAACGAGATAGTCCAACACTCCTTAAGAGAACTCCCAATCTTCTTTATTTTTAGAGAAACTAGGGGTAAAAGCTTTAAATATGAATTCTTGGCTTGCTCCTTCTTGTTTCAGTGGAGTTTGAATGCTGCAGCAGACATGGGGAAAGGGCTAGGTGAAACTAGGTAGGTAAATCAAATCAATTGCTTACTCAAAAGCCTGACACTGCAAAGTAACTACCATGTTATTAAGTCAGTTCTTCTCAACCATTATGGATTTAGGTGACAAAAGCCTCGACAGCATGTTGGAATAATTTTAGGAGTGTGTGAACACTGAAGTGCATGGTTTTTGTGACATACCTAATTATAGAGCATTCAATGCTGATTCAGTAGAAGGAAAAGTTTGTTTACATATAAATAGGCTTTTCTTCAGATTATTAAGCTGGCTGGGAAAAAGGATACCCATCCTTTTTTCAGAGACATCAGCAAAGTTGGGAGTCATCGTGGTTAACTGTGCCATTTCTCTTCCAGAATGAAACTCCCTTTGCAGCAGGTTTTCTTCACATACTTGCTCCAAAGCTGACTGACACAAAAGAGCTTCTGTTCCCTTTTTCCAGTTACATTTCCCACCAACTGTTGCTCTCAGCAAGCCTCTTCTGCGTTCACATATCAGCCTCGTATTCCACAGATCTCACAACCTACCCTCAAAGCCCTTGCCTCCCTCCTGCACCATCCCCCCTCCTGCTCACTTCAATCCTCTTTCCCCACACAACAGTCCTGATTCACTCCTTTCCTTCCCTTCCTGTAAATAGTAATTTTGGCTTGGTCTCTAGTGGCCACAGGACCACACCTGTCCCAGGGTGTAAAGACTCCTCTGAACTACGCTCATGTATTGAAATCCCACACACATACTGAATCCAGGCCGGGAGCAAAGGCAAACATTTCTTTCAAAACCTATGTTGAGCATATTCCCAGGTTATCTGTATTCAGTCTCCTTACCTTTTGTTTTCTTTTTAAATTTTAAAATAGATAATCACTTTCATTTGTCCTCAACAGTCATCAGTATAACCGCAGATAAGCAAAATGGGAAGGATGCTAATTAACATGATACATGCTGTTGAGCCTTTGTTTGCTAAGAGAAATGAAAGGTGGGTTGCATTTGTGTTTGTTTCAAGCGCTAACAACCTGTTATCTCTAACTAGGCAGACCCAAAAAAGAGCACCAAAACACCTCCCCATCACCTAGGGATGTACATGTCAATAGAGCTTTAGATCCAATTAGCTGCCACAAAGGCTTCAGGACTGCAGAGCAAGTGAAAGCAGGGAGACAAGGCACTTCCCTTGAAGGAATGAATGACCCCCGTGTGATGGGGTACCAGGAGACTGACATTGGACACATAATCCTTTGCAGACGCTGTGGGCTGGAAAAGAGGAAGGCAGCACTTCACTCACAGAGATGAAGAACTTGGCCATTTGCCCACTGAGCCATTTGCTGCAGCCGTCTCATGGGATCAAAATTGACTTCAATTATTTACCATACTCATTTACTTAGCTTAAAGGTGAATGAGAGAGCATTCAAATAAGAGAGAGCACCACTAAAATATTAGAGGAGGAGAGACAAACAAGGAAAATAATGTCCTGTGCTCCCACTGTGGTAAGAGAAGATGAACGAGGCCCTCACATCGTGTAAATGTGGGCTATCTGCAAATCCATTTATCCAGTTCACTTAATTTCCTCATACATTTATGACTTTGGTAGAGAAATAAAAGCCAAAATACAGATTTGTCCACTGCTGTAAGGTAAAAACAATTCTGCAAACATCAAAACAATTACATCCTCCCTGTATCAGGCCTCTGGTGTCATCTGAGGCTCCCTGGGGCCATGGGGAAGGCTCTAAGTTCCTATGGTTATTCACAGGCATTGCCACCTCTTGGTGTCAGAGCTGCTCTGCTGAACACAGACCTCATCTCCACTGGCACCAGTAACAACTGGGCAAGCTGCAAAGCTGCTGGGCGAGAGGGCTGGCTAATTTCCTCACAAGTAGAAATTTTCCCAATTCCTTAGAACAAGGAAAACAAATGTCTGCTGATAAACCATCTTTTTCTGAGCTGGAACTAAAAGACCCATTTAAAAACCAAACAAAAACCACTGAAGGGTTAAAATCTGCTACTCTGCCTGGAGAAACTTGTCTGGAAAGAGTGATTCTGTGGAAACGAATTGAAAGAGCTGCATCTTACTAGATCCAGGGAACGTTAATCCTTAGGGGAGAGTGAGGTTTGCACACAGCCTGCTTTATTATTCTTAAGATAAGCTTTCTCTGAAATTAACTTACTTTAAATAAATAATGCTGTGAGGAGAACTACCATCATCCTTGGAGGGAACAGAGCAGCAGGAGAAGTCAAGTGCACTCCAGCGGGCTTCATTCCTGTGGCAGCGTGGTCTCTGCTCAGCCTGGAAGTAGGAAACGTGCAGAATGCACCCCTTGAGAGAGAGGGCAGCACAAATCCAAAATCCAGGAAAAACAGTGGGCTCAGAAGGAACAGCTGGCCAGCTGGCAGAAACTCAACACCAGTGCAAGAGTTGCCTGGCCAAAGAGCAGAGAAGGTGATGATCCCCTTACCTGTATCTTTTCTTCCTTGAGAAAAAGTTTTCTTCCAATCACATGGATGTTTACTTGGAAGAACAAAGGATATGCTAAATGCCAGCTCATCAGCTAGTAGGAATCTTCCTGACAATGGAGCTGCTCACATTTATGCAAGTTGGCATCCCCACGTGGTGTCTCTGGTGGCTCAGACTCATGTTTCTATGAGGGTACATGCAAGCTTGGAAACCATTCCCTCTCCAAACCCATGACCTTCAGCAATTGGAATTACTGGGTTTAATCCCCAGGTAAGCATTTCAGTGATGATATCATAAACTGGTAAACAAAATG
Source organism: Sialia sialis (assembly GCA_009812075.1). Taxonomy (NCBI): domain Eukaryota; kingdom Metazoa; phylum Chordata; class Aves; order Passeriformes; family Turdidae; genus Sialia; species Sialia sialis. The sequence continues at coordinate 30,847,398 of VRYO01001269.1, read as the reverse complement.
TCTTGGAAAGCTGGTAAATAATCAGAGCAACACAAGTGAATAACTGCTATTAAATGCCTCCCTTGTTTTAATGAAACAAACAATTGCAGCTCTTCAATGCACTTCACTGAAAGCAGATTTAATCGTGAATGGAATGATTTGGGACTCAGTCACTGCAAATGAATAAACTACATAGAGATTGTTTTCCATAATAACAGAAAACAAGCAAATAAACAAACTGCCAGTCACAATTATATGGCACCTAATGCAGGTTTCCAACACCCTCTACTTCCAATAATGTCAGAACAAAGCCACATTTCTCACTGGAAGTCAGCTGAGTTAAATGAAGAAGGAAATATGGTTGATAACCCATATGTTAAACAGAGATAAGTGACAGTGCCTTCACTGAGAGACTGGATGTTCCAGAACAGAATTGTATGTGCTGTGTTTGCACAGAAAAAGTGGCTTTTACTAAACCAGCAGCAGCCATCCTGCTAAGCGGCACAAAGGTGCTGTGTTTTCAAACAGGCAGTGTTTGAGCTTAGGACCTCAAACAAGTTTCTGCCACGTGCGAGAGCCCTTTCTAGGAATGGCACCAAGGTGCTTGAAGCAAACCAGGCAGACTGAACCATGATGGTCTGGTTTGCTCAGGAAGATCTGTGTCAGAGGGGTGAGTTATCCCTTGGAGATGAGCAGAAACCAGAGTGAAAGCTTAAATCTGCCACATGTGACAAAAGTCCCAAGAACACCTGTGAGGATGCTCCTCAGCTGCCTCTGGCTTATTTTGAATTTACTGTTCATGCTTCTACCTTTCAAAATAAGCTCCTCTTTCCTAATTAAGAGATTGACTTTTTGCAAAAGAGAAGCATTAATCCCAAGTCTCTCCTTAAAAGTGGAAATTGTCTGCTCCCTCTCATCCCCCCTTGAATTCTCTGATGTTCATTAACACCGCCTGCAATAGCTGCAAGACATTTTCTTACATAGGGCATTCATTCTGGTCTCTCTACCTACCTAAATTTATTTGACACCTCTGAATAAGTCAAATTTGACTGAAATTTGTTGTCAGTGTCAGGGGTTATAGGGGGACAAGAAGGAAAAAGAGGTCCCTGCAGCCACAGTGAATGTATTTTAAGAAGTAAAATTAACAAAAAAAATAAAATTATTAAAAACAGAGGATTCATTCAGTGAGATTTTTAATGAGTTTTTGATCCAAAGTTATTTGGTATTTTTCTGATGCTATGGAAGGAAGCATAAAAATAATTCCTAATGAAGTTTTGCAAATATCACACAAAACTTGCCATGCATTAAAGGATCTGCTGGTATCACTTGTCCTGCTTAGTTACAGAGTCTCAGGGCTTATCCAGACAAATACCAGAAAAGATATCTAAGAAAAAGCATGGAAGATGGAATCTATATTCTGGAAAGCAGGAATCCTGTAGAAGGACTGAGGAAATGGAGATGGACATGCTCTGAGGGCAGTACTCCCAGCTCACAGAGGAAATAGTCATGGGTTTATTCAACATCAGCTGCAAAAAGGCAGATTATTGTTATTACCTCTACACTGCAGAAATGATACCTAGGTTTTCAAAAATCTACTGAAAATTTGAGAAGATTCCAGAGAAGACCTACAATAAAAAGCCATCACTGAGAAGTGTGTTTTCCTTCATGTGACTAACATTCTTGGAAAAACTAAATAGAGTGACAAGGTCAAAAAGCAGTGTAATTGCAATCTCCAGGCACCCACATGAAGCAGCAGTTCTCAATAGCAGACAGCACTTTATCACAAAAAGACATTATGAGAGTTAATGGTTAGAACTCTTAAGACAGACAAATACAAGATAGAAATAAGGCATAATTTTAGCCATGAAGCAAAAATAAATCCTGGAACAAATCATTGAGGAATGCGATTCAGTCAATGATGCCTTTATACCAAGACTCAATAATTTTGTAAAATTACAATTCAGATGTAATTAGTTTAATGACAAGAACACTGATTGAAGCACTATGGACCATAGAGGACTATAACTGTTTCATCTGGTTTATAATTTACAAATCTTCCCAGCAGGCCCCAAGTTTTCCGTGGATAGGGACTGGGTTACTCATGTCAGATTATGTCACCTGTGTTCTGCACTTTGATCTTTGCTTCAAACCCATCCTGAAAGAACAGCTGGCAGCAAACACATCAGTCTCTCTAGCACATTCCATCCTGGGACTCAGGAACTGCTCCTTTTAAACTGGCACTTGTGATCTGGAGCACAAATTCTCCTCAATCACAGCCTGAGTTATCTCAATGAGCTCTGCATCTGCCAAATCCACATCTCCCTTGTCCATGTCAACACTGTCATCTGGGAGCTATGTAATCCAAGATACAGAGGCCAGCAGCTCCAGAGCCACCATATGCAGCAGCATGCTCATGTGCCCTGCAGCACATTCATGGCATTTATCTCAGAAGCTGCTTTCATCTGCTTTCCCTGGGTACAGTGCAGGAGCCTGCACACCCTCAGCCCCCAGGACTGTGGCTGCAGGGACAGGCCAAGCCTGAGGAGTCACAGGTGAGCAGCTCCAGGATGTGTTGCCTTAACTCCCTTGGTACAAGCAAGCACATTTTAGGCCCTCATATAAAGTCAGGACTCCAAGATAAACAACAGAAGTGCCTTCAATTTAACTTTCAGCAATAAATGCCCCATGATTATTTTGCAGTCTAAACAACTGAGAACTTATTTTCACCTCACAGGAACACTCAGTCTCTTACCTGTCCTTTGTTCTTTACCTCTCCTGCCAGCTACTTCTCTAAGAATTTGCAGCACAGCCATGGCGGGGTGTGGGATCACCAGGACCCTCTCCAGACCACACCAAATTAATGCTTATAAAATCAGAGATAAAAATGCTGGAAAAGACAGTTATAGCAAGAATGAAAATCTGTCTGAGACTAGTTCTGCTGTTTATTCATCACTGATCACTTTCCTTTAACACATTTTCTTCCTTCTGTCAGAGGAGTGCAAAACAACTTGTTTGGTTCGGGATGACAAACAGCAGAACCTAAATATTAAATAGTAAAGAGTCAGAGAATGCTTCTTGAAAAACCTGTAAGTAATAAAAACCCCCACAAACCCCCCAAATTAACCCATCAGCATGACAAAAATTGCAGGCTGGGATTAGTCTGCACAAGTCACTAAATCCAAAGGAGTAACCCTGTACTTTTACAATACTACCAGCTTTTGGGGTACTTTGAGAAGTTTCATAGTACTGGCCTGGGAGTTTCTAAAATACTCCAGGATACTGAATCTAGAAATTGTAGCAAAGAATTTTGGCTTTTACTAAAAAAGGATTTATTATAAGGTGCTGAGGCCTTCTGGTTTATGCTAGAAGTTTTAAAATATTAAAAAACAAAAGGCAAGTCCCCTCCTCCCAGCTTAGTAAGAAGAAAGAGTTGTATTTGTCATTCTGCCTTGCTGTCATGGTTATCTCGCATGATTTCATCCAGTGAAGGTTGGCAGCTTCCCCGCTCTGGTGAAACTCTGGCATAGCTCCATAGGCTAATCACAGGACTATTTAACAGACGCTGTTGCTATTTAGACTATTTATACTTGTTCAAAATCTCACAAAATAACAAGTACTGGACATACAGTGCTGTCACCTAAGCATCAAAAAATCCTAAAGACCATTTCCTTCTTATAATACGCCTGAGCTTTTTTCGTTGTTGGTTTGGTTTTTTTCCCAATCAGACTGTTTTTAAGTCTTTTTTTTTTTTTCACAAAGCATGACCACTTTAACAAGAAGCAGTGACCAAATCCCCTCAGCTGTGTACCTGTGACAAGCAGGAGCTCTCAAGTGGTCACTCAAGAACTGCTTCACTGTGCAACAATCTGACAACAGATGAGGAAGTCTTTGCTATGCCAACTTTCACCTTTCTTGGACTTGACTGCCGGAAAATGCAATAGTCAAAAAATTGTTAGAATCTCTTTTCTATGATAGCTTTTCCAAAACACAAAAGAAAGACACAGGATTAGGTGTTTTTCCCTATTTCTATACTTCCTGACACAGCAGTTAAATTTTCACCATCACATCTGTGAAGACAAATGGAAAAAACCCAGATAAACCCCAAAGAAACCAGAATCACCAACAAAATAACAAGAAGAAAAGCACAACAAAAAAACCCACGGGCTCCAATTACCTTTCTAATCAACACTGAAAACATATTGACTGTAATTTCAGCAGACTCTGTTCAATCTAGTGTTGCTTTGGGATACAAAAACCTGACATGCTCTTCTGAGTGCTGGTCAGGTCAGTGGTCAGAGTCCCTATCTCTGAATTTTGGAAAATTTGGAAGTCGTCAAGAGAACTACCAGTGGTGAAACCCATCAGTATCACTTGAAGTGCTGCACTGTATTACAGTGAAAAGAAAAACCACAACTCTCAAACCCCAGTGTGTCAAAAGATTGAGTGGCAGCAACTCTGACAGGAGGAAAGTCTCAGGAATCACCAAGACAAAATGTGGGATGTAAATCTTAGAGGAGTCAGAGTGCCCCTGGAGGATGAAAATCTTTGGGAAACTGACTACGTGACACCACAGGCAAACATGCCAGTGCAGAAATTTCCACTGAAGGAGAAATGTGCCAGTGCTCTGTGCTACCAGCACAGCCAAGGCTCATCAGCACCACCGAGACATTTGCACAAAAACAGCATGGAGGGCTCCAACAGCACTTAGGACAGGGACTCCAATTGTTCTGAAGCTGCAAAGCCACATGCCCATGTACAGACTTCACTGAGCACTAATAATTTCTTTGCTAGCTTCACATTAGCGGTACCACTGGCTTATAGCCAAATTCACACAGAATTCTGTGAAAGAAACATTCAGTCAAGAATCACAAGTGCTGTAACCTGCAGGCTGAGCAATGAAGAACCATATCCATCTTGCCAAAGGGAAAGTCTCATCACGTAGACAAACAATTTGTTGACAGATAAGTGTGCCACAGACAATCTAATCTTAGAGCTGAAACCATGCAAATGGGAAGTAACAGATATACAGCTTTTGCAGAAAGCAGCTTTACAGATGAAAAATGACACCCAGCACACATGGAGTAAATGAGAGGTCTGGAACAAGCTTCACTTACTATCCTCATAGTGGTCACCATTCATTCTACAACATAAACAGGACAACAGAAATGCTCACATTAATCAGCCAGAGCTGAATTTCTTCCCACTAAGACAACTTATGCAGACACATGGGGAAGAAAAATAAAATCATTTAACAAATTAGAAAAAAATAGAGCCAAACTGAGGAAGCTGTGTGTTCACCAGATTACTGTTTTATAGTAATTATGGGAGGGCACAAAAACACACACAATTTCTGAAACAACCAATGTAATTGTTAATACTAGAAAAGATAAACCCAAATTTTGATGAAAAAAGGGTTCAGTTGCAGGGTAAATTCAAACAAAGTGAACAGATAGGGGAAGAAGTCTATAGGCAAGATTATTAAAGCAGATTATTAAAGCACTCTGCTCACCCGTCCCTTTTTTGGGGAGGGCTTTAACAAACTCTTATCTCCTTGGGTTTGAGGGAAAAGAAAGGACAGAATCAACAGGATAACTATGGCTCTTCTGGCTATTTTAGACAGATTTATAACTGGTTTAAATTGCATTAAACATCTGGAATTTAGGACAGGAAACTTTTAATTTTCTTTCACAAATCTAATTAACTAAATGAATGTGCTCCAAGCAATAGCAAATTCCCCACGTGCATTTTTGAGAAAAGTGATTCCCATGAAACTGCAAACGGCACCAGGCATCCTTTCCTACACAGGCAAAGTAGGAGCCAAAAGGGACACTTTAAGTCTGCAAAGGAGACTTGGGGTCATAAAAAATTGACCTCATTTTAAAATACAATAGCTGAGAGCTTCAGGTATCATTTTTGTCCACAGCAGACAAGCAGTCTGAGCAGTTTGGTAATGAGGACACAAGATTGGGAAATGGGATTAGAAACCATCATTCAAACCAATGGGAAAAAAACCAAACAAATCCAAACAGACAAGAAGCAGACTGGCACTCAGAAAAACTAGTTGCAGCAGAGATTAATTTTTTCTGCAGGAACATATCACCCACCCCACTACACACCAGTAAGTGAAAGCTCTGGCAGCAAGAGACAAATTGCTATTTGCTATTACTCTCATAATAATGCCTACAGAACCACCTCTGTTTTGCCCTGATACATAATTTATAGAGGGGAGAAAAATGCCACCCTTGAAATCACTTTGGCCCTGTAGTTTTTAACTGTCAGAGATGATTTTTTTTGAGATCTAATTCATGATTTGCAGGCTTCATTAAGTTTTCGCAAGTAATTTTAAACTTAAATCACCATTGGCAAATCCATCATCTATTGATAGAAACATTAGGACTCTAATGCAGTGTGACTTGTGATGAAACAAAATAGGAAGGGATTAGGGTGGAAAAAAGTGCTCCTATTTGCCACAAAAGACCATTTTGTCAGGAGAAAATAATCAGAGAGAGGAAAAAATTAGTTTTTCTTTCTTGTTATGTTGAACTATCCATGAAGAGTTCTTAAAGATCTTAAAATTATCTTCTAAAACTTGGGTAAGGTGAGACAGCTAATCACAAGAAGTGTAAGGAGTAAGCTTTCTGTTTTCTTCTTGTTTACAGAGATACTGTTAGGATGGGGTGCAGTAGAACTCTATCCTGTGAAAGACAAGGGAATAAATAAGAGCATGCCAAAGCAAATAAAACACAACAGAGAAGCCCAGATATTTCATCCCTCATCAAACTGAATCCCATGATTCTGACTGAGGACATTAAAACAGCAGAAACATGGTGACTATTTTAATTAATATTTAAGGATTTAGTGTGTAGTTATTTCAAACTTTGCCAAGCAGACAGTTTCCAATCAAACAGCATCCAAGCACACTTTTCAGGGGCCTGTATCTATCTGATCCTACAACAAAGAATCTCCTTCATGCTTTGTAACCTTCTCCCTTCAGTGCAGTTTTCCACACAGACAGAGATTTATTTCTTTTTATATTCCAGATAGCAGTTTTGTTTACTGGACTTTATTTACCATGTCATGGTTCCCCTTGTCCAGCAATTACTGTTTCTGGCCACCCATTCTGAACAGATGTGATAAATGAAGCATTTCACACACAAGTGACATCAATGCGGCTCCTAAAGAAAACGCAGCTCCAAATGAGGTGCAAAGCACTGTTGTCATGGAAAGGTGAGTGATGCACAAACCGAAATCCCTGCATCTTCTTAATTCAGCACAAAGTGAGGCTGGGCCACAAGAGTTAACACTTCCTGCCCACAGAATAAATACGAAAAAGGGATGAAACAGAGCTAGAACTCCCTACAGCATAACACTATGCAACAACGTGAAAAATTAGGAATATTTGGTACCACTTAAAAAGAGAGGATAACAGCGTTACTCTGTCTGGGAGATGCTCACTGACTTCAGTGAGGTTGTTTCACTCATGATCAAGAAATGGCTGTCTGGCTGCTAAGCCAGATTTTACCTATTTTAGAATAACTACTCTAATCACTTCGAACTGCGTGGGTATTTTTGTGGCTTTCTCATTTATTTTTCATATATAAATAATGAATAAGAATATATGAGAATAGGAATATTAAATAAGCTGACTGCAATGCATTTTAAATAAACCTACTTCTTCTTTTTTTAGCTCTAAATTAAATGCAGAGTAAGCACCTCTCAAATGCTCGTGGCAAAATTTACCACTGGGAACTTAATGGGTGTGCTGATGAAACATTTACATGCACCTGTTTTGGCCATAAAGAGAAAAAAATTTGCACATTCAATACATTCAGCTTTACATCCAGCCTCTCCTCTGCCATGACTGCCTGCTTAATACGTACAAATGAAAGATTAAATGGGGAAAACTGGAAAGCTTCAAAGTCTGGACTTTTTTTAAAAAAACATTTTCAGACACTGTTTAGGCCACCACATATGAGCTGAGATTTATAGAGTTCTGCCATTCACATTTCTATTCTGTTTCAATAAATGCTATTATAAAGTTTTCAGACTAGCAATAAAAAAGCTATTAATGTGTTTCCTCCACTCTAATCAATTCAATATGGGGATTGTGATGTTAACACTACTTTACATTACTGCCTTCATAATTTCTCATTCTTCCAATATATAAAATAAACAAAAGGTTTTTGGATTCCTTATAGATTCATTTTTATCTCAAAGTGAAAGCTGTGTGAGATTTGTGGCTTCAGACTCATATCTGGTGATAAGCTTCTCCTTCCTTCTTCTCAAACTAAATATATAAAGAGAGTTTAACAAAATTAATTGCAGCATTTACTGTTCATGAATTTCTATGCTTGTGCAATTCATTTCCTTGCAGATAGTGAAGCAAAAGGGGATTCTACTGCTGCCAAGGTTACAGGATTCATGAGTCAAGCCTGCTCAGGACTAATGGGGAATAAGTAAAGAATCCCCCTCATCACTCCTTTCACTAGGGGCGAGTTTTTAATCGCTTTAAATTACTTGGGGCCATGGGATTGCATTCCTTAGGCTAGAGGGACAGACAGAACAAATGCAGCCAGGAAAATCCTGAACAGCCATTTCTACCACAATTTGTGTAATGTCTAGTAAGAACCATTACTCGCAGCTTGGGGACCAATCATATCCATATTTATCTCTAGCAAAGTGTAAAGCCCCTCAACTTAATCCCTTCATCCACAACTCCAATATTTGACCCAGGCACAATGCAGGAAAGGCAAAACAGGCTGTGCTCCCTGAGAAAAAGGCAGCAGCACAAAACCTTCCCTTTCTCCCCACCTAATCCCAGTGTCCAGAGCTGCTGACTGGAGAGGTCAGAAAAGGGCACTCATCCCTCACCAGGACCATTACTGAAGCCTGGGTGGGTGAGGTGAAGCCACAGAGCACTGCAGGGTAATCTGGTGGGGATCAACAAACTCGTTCTCAGGTGCTGAGTACACTTACGAGAAATAGCTTTATTTGCAGGAAAAGACCTATACAGCCACGCTTCCCAAATCCTAAAGCCCTTCCTGTACATTCTGAGACAATCCAGGTCTGAGTAGGGATACTGGTACATCCAGAAAGCAATGAGCATTTCCTGAGTTTTCCTGGATTTTTAAGTTAGAGAGTAGAAGGAAAATTTAATTTCCTACTTCATAAAATGCAATCCATCTTTCATTACCCACTCACTTTTATAAAAATCTGCTGAGATAAAAGCCTTCTTTAATTTATACTTCCATTTCAGCTTGAAATGGATGATCAGTTAAGCTGGCAGCTTCTGATAAAACAAAGGAAGTGATCCAAACCTACACACTTAATAATTTTTACCCTCCATGTACAACCCTATTGTGAAGGGAATATGAGAGGCTCAGCACTGTGGTCGCAGGACACAAAAGAGAGAATGTTAAGATTCATTCTTACCTGGGGAATTGTTCCCTTGTGAAGCAAGTTGCTGAAGTGGGCACTGCCCTGAAGCAGGTCCCACCACTGTGCTGCTGTTCAGGGTCACTCCCCCTCAAAGATGACTTGCAGAAATAAGAAGGATTCTGGGCACTCCACATTTTCAGGAACTATCAAAATTGAAGCCTCTCTGAATTATCTCCAAACAGGTCAACAAGGGAGAGACACCCAAATCACTCTCAGCTTAAAAGTATGTTTTTATTACATAGGACGTACTTAAGCATCTGCTAATATAATTTCAACTTAGCGTTAATTTTTCTCTTTATCTGACTCCTCCACCACCACTTCAAAGAGCACCTAGAAATTGCTTAGCATAACCTTTGTAACAAGTGTCAAATACTTGCTTTCTTGAGTCCACTTAAATCTGTTCAATCAGAACAAAAGTTATCAGCATTCAACCTAAAATTCCCACTGGGAAATTGTTTCAAGGACTGAAGGTGAAGTGATGGGCAAGTCAGAATTGACATGGGGACCTCTCAATGTCCTCTTCTCTTAGAAGGTTAGAGCAACCAGGCACTGCAAGCTTTCAGAGAGCAGAAACTTGATCCTCTTAATTCACACTATTTAAATTGTGGGTTCATGGTGCTAAGCTGAACAAGGCAAACAGTATTTGAGGAGAAAGAGAATAATTCTGTGACTGAAGAAGCATGCTTCAAGTACTGCATCTCATCAGCTGTTTCTCAGTCCCTAAATGTGCCACTTTTTTAAAAAAAAAATCTACATAGAAAAGGACTACTCAACACTTCTCTGATAAATTAATCTCCCCTAGAAAATTTTATGTGGAAAAATACTGAGAAAGAGTCATATTGGAATCCTTGAATTTAATGTGCTGTTGGGGCCGGGGGGGAAGGAAATGAATGAGATGTATAAACTCTAAACACGAAAGCTGTGGAATAGATGAGGATTTACCAAGTGACCCTTGCAGGGTATTCCACTGCATGGCTTCCTGCTGAGGCCAGAAAAAAGCTCCACACACAGTCTGTGATTTAAAATATATTATTTATCTGCACTGAAACTGCTTCATAAAGACGTGTGGAAAATGTTCATATGCCCACCTCTAAACCTGGCTGTTGGCATACACCTGACACACAGGACAGAGCAGGGACCACACACAGGAAAATTCACACCAGGACTTGCCACAAGTCCCTTGAGAATGCTACCCCAGCCTCACAAGGAAGAATAAAGCTGCCCCAGGCACACAGCAAACAGGTTTACTCCAAATGACCAAGCTTCTCCAGCAGAACATTGCTCAAAACACACCTGGAATGGGTAAAGGAATGTCTTTGGATCAGAAAAGTCTCTCATACGTATCTGCCTATCTAGATCAAGCAGGGAGTATAGCTGTGCATCTCACAGCCTGATCCATTCTCCTCAAAGAGCTACACAGTAATGTTGACAGCTCTGAGGTGTCCAAGGAGTGTGCTAGGAGATGCCCTGGATCATTAGCAAGGAACCGGAGGAATCCAGAATTCGACTCCTATGGAATGTGCATGGTTCTACTAATTATGGGAAAGCAAAAATCTACATTTTCCAATTTACCATACATAGCACTAGCTGATACTTAAAGGTGAATACAAAAATACTACCATAACCAATCACAAAATCTAATAAATGAGCATGTGGAAAAAGGATATATTAAATCCTCAAAAAGTCCAGCTTGATATGGAATGAAGTCTCTCTCTGCTGCCCCTTTAGCAGTTTGATATCAAGCATATTCCAGGAATTCAAAGTATTTTTAAAAAGCAATTCCAAGTAATTAGTCAAAGCCTAATTGGAAAGGCAGTCATTTCAGTAAGTATCACTGAGGAAAAGCTTTAAGTCGCATGTTCAATTTTAACTCAATTCTTATTTTGTTCAATCACTTCAAACTTATGGTATGCACCAATGGGAGCATTTTGTTATTGAAAAGCTTTTGCCATTATATGCCTTCAATAAATTACCATAAAACCAAAAAAATAACTCAAATGGTTGGTAGACATGCAGATTTCAGATACACTCAATTTCCATAATTTTTGTGAAAAGTGGTGACTAGTTGCAGCAGATGCCCAAAATTAATATCCAGAATGAGACAAAAAAGGCTGAAATGAGTGTGCTAACAGATAAATATTTCATCTGCTCCAGAATATGTAGTGCCCTAGCATGCACAGACTCGGGATGTCGTTTTGCCAGCACATTGGTGGAAAGTTCTGAACAAGAAATGCCAGTATCATACATGATAAGAGAGGCTGGAGAGCTCTTGAGCATTGGAAGAGAGCAAATACCACTCCCATCTCCAGCATGGGCAATCAAGAAGATCCGGGAGCTACAGGCTTGGAATTTTCATCTCTGTCCCTGGGAGTGGGATAGAACAACTGATCCTGGAAACCTTTTCCAAACTCATGGACAGAAAGATGACTGGGAGTAGTCAGAATGGGTTTACAAAGGGGAAATCACACTTAACTAATGTGACAGTGTTCCAAAATATGGCAACCGGGTCTATGGGTGAGGGGGGAGCATTGGATGTTGTTCCCCTTGCCTTTACACAGCTTTTGAAACCTGAAGCTCTGCAGAGAAAGATCTCGGGGAATTTGTGGACACTAAGTTGACCATGAGCCAGAAATGCACTCTTGTAGCAAACAAGGCCATTGTGAGAGTGGTTCAACACTGCAACAGGTTGCCCAGAGGGATTGTGGAGCCCCCATGTGCTGAGACAGTCAAAACCAAATTCCACACAGCCCTGGGCAGCCTACTCTCACTGCTCCTGCTTGAAGAAGGACTTGGACTACCACATCTCAAGACGTCCCTGCTAAATGAAACAATTCTGCAATTCCATGCCCTAGCATGGATGCTGCACAGACTTTGAGAACAGGGATGGAAAAGCCAAGTTGCCACAGCAAAGATTAAGAAATTAACATCCAGAGGAATCTGTATTTCGTTAATTACATTTCTTTTAGAAATGTGTGATCTTTCTGCGGCCAAAATTCAACCCATTTCTTAGCAGACAACAGCATCCCACATATTCTGCATCACGAGATTATGACATTATGCTTGAGAACAAAACTCCTTGATCATTGCAGCTTCCAGGCAGTGGGTCTCCTACAGCACTGGAATACATCATTCCACAGACTCAAGTGGGCATTATTTGTATCACTCAGTTGAGAAGTGGGAAAAGAGATTCAAAAATAATAAAATTAAGGAAATTAAGGATAATAGCTTCATGAAAGACAACAGGTAGCTCCCACTGACTTCACTTAGCACAGAATTTTACCATACACAAAGTAGTGACTTGTGCATTCATTTTGTGCTGACATGTGATACTGCACCATGCAGATAAACTCCTAATGGGCTTTAAAAGGATATGGCAAAACTGTGATATCCAGCAGCAGTTCCATGTCCTAGTCTTACTCATCCAATCACCTCTCACTGAAGCTTTCACATGCAAACTGACACCTCCATGAACAGAGCTGAAAGAGGGAACTTAGGGCAGGCAGTGGGAGCAGCAATCCTCACTGCTCTCAGTGGTAACAGCCATTAGGAAAGAGCTGCCCCTGCCATCTGCACATAAATCAGTCTAAGCCAGCACCAACCAGGCTTCCAGCAGAACACCCAGCCCCGGGAAGCCACACCTGGCTGCTGAATGGACACCTGCAGTGGTGGCAGCAGCAAGGGCACTCTGCTGACATTTACTGAAATATCAGTCCCGCTTCAAGGTATGCAGTACATTCTCCCCATTTTCTTCACAGTCCTCAAAAGAAAAGAATTTTTCTTTTTTTCCCTCCCAAGCTGACTGACCTTGAAAAAAACATTTCTTCTCTTTGTTTGCACAGATCCAGCTGCTTTTGTGCCAACTACAATGCATTTCCTATTCATAGAGAAAAAGGTTGACCTGAAAGAAATCTACAGGATATTTCCTTAGGTGTGCTTGTTACATAGAGTGTAATGTTGATTCTCTTCACAGCTCTCAAATATCCCTTCAACCATTTTGATGAATTCAAATATTGTTGCAACTCCTTTGGTCCTGAATTTTTAAAAGAAAAACTAGATGTCTTATGAGATAAATCTGACAAACATCTGGTTCTTAATCAAAATCTTACATGCTTTGTGACTTTCTGCTTTCATTATATCTCTGGAGAAAGACTTTTAGTAGTTTCTCAAATATCTTCAATGATCTTTTGTATCTTTCCATTTTGCTTCATTTACATAATTTACCAATTTAGCATGCAATTCAGTTTGCACTTCAATATGCCCTTCAAGGTGACCTCTGAAAAGGTTTCCTAAATGCTGAGGCTAGGACTTTGTCAACAGAGGCAGCATCAGCACTGCTGGAGGAGATGACATGTATTGTTCTGCTTTCCTGTGGTTCAGAGGCAAGGTGCAGATGGCAAAAACGTCTGGGAGAACAACATCACCCTTGGATTATGGCAGTAAAGCGCAAAATAGAGAAAGCAAGAAAATAAAAACATATATCCTTGTATAATAATTCCATAAGCTATCAGAAATCAACTCCTTAAGAAATTGTATCAAAGACAATTAGTAGCAGGGGCAGGAGAGTAATTGGGTTTTGACAAGAACAGCCTCTCTAAAAATTGTCTTTTTGCAGGGATACCTTCCTTGCAATTCAAAGGCATAGAAGAGGGTACAAAAAATGACTGCGGTACAATAAAGTGAATTAAGATTGTGCCATGGTTAAAACAATTTTTACACAAGCTTTACTCATTGCTAATTCCAGGACACTGCAGCAGAATTGTTTTATGTTACCATCATCCAAATTATCAGAGGCACTGTACATGTCAAGAAAGAAATGTGTGCACTCAGAAAATGTAAAATAAAGCTCTTACTCTTCTCCCTATCAAGACATATCCCTTTACACAAAATCTACTCTGTCTTCCAACTCAGTCACTTCCTACTGTCAAGTCAATCAGGGATTTTGTTGCACATAGATTCAGGGAGCCCAAGATCCCAAATGATTAAAGATTATTAGTTCATATTATACATGATTTCAGCAAGCAAGCTGACCACAGAATGGTAATCATTAGTGCTGGTTTTGTAAATCCGGGACATATATTTCAAAATCTAAAATGGCTGGTGTCTAGAAAGTTGCTAAACCTCCTTCCTCACGACTGAACCTCACAGCAAGAATTCAACTCACAAAATTATCAGTGGAAAAGACTTCACCACCTGGCAGTGCAGCAATATTTCCAATGAGAAGCCTTGGACATACCAGAGAGTTTGGGTAATACAAAGTCTCTAAGCATGATTTATGGCCTGGAAGTCAACACGCTCCAGCCTTAAGAGAACCCAAAACTGGTAATGGTTTGGAGCTGCTGATCAATAGAGCCTTGTCTCAGCTAGTTCACTGCCTACCACTGCTGAGTTAAACCAAAGGCAGGAGTTGAAGAAACCTCAGCTGCAAATTATGCCTAATAAAGTGGTCAGCCTAGCTCATCACTCTTCAACTGCAGCTGACAAATCCAAGACAAGGACTATATGCTATTGGCCTGCTTATAGTCTGATAACACAAAAAGCCATCTTCCCCTCTCTTTTTCCAATATGTAAAAAATGTTAAGCATTTAGTTTACTGTCATTTTCTAATGTTGCCTGATATACATTGTGACACATCAAAAATGTTCATAGAATTAATAAAAAATGTGCTGTCTGTTTCAATATACCACCTCAGTCATCCCTCAGCATTTGATGTTGCCTGTACTTAAATGCCTAAAGCTGCCTTAATTATTTATTTTATCGCCTTTCTAAACCATTATTTTCTCCTTCTGCTATTCTTCCCTTTGTCAAATAAAATTGTAAAAAACCAGTGCCAGCAGTTAGAAGAGCTGCAAGCTGGGGTCAGTCACCAGCTAAAGCTGATGTTGATGAGGGGTGTGTAACCCAGTGCTGCTCACCTCACCTCTGTCAGTACTCAACACAGGTGTGCACTCAGATCCAGATCCACACAGACACTGAAATGACTTCTTAAGTGGCCACATCTGAGTCAAAACTGAGTAAAAACCTGTTTTGTGGAACAGTAGGGTCGCATTCCATTCATTCAGACATAGGAGCACTACACATTCCCCAGGATGTGGACTTTAACATCACTTCTCCCAGTCAGCAAAAACAGAGCTGAACTACTCACCTCTTGTAATGCCCTTTAAGGGATGGATGAAAAGCACATAGATGTGCAAAGTATTTAAAAACCACCACTACTGTATGCCAGAGTCTTCCTTGGGAGAGCCTGGTTGAAGACCTGCACCACATATGTTTTGTCTACTAAGAAACCTGAAACTTGAGGTGTGGCAACAGACCATTGTAAAAGTGTTCCACAGCAAAAAGACAATCTGATATGCTCCTGAGATCATGAGTTAACCTGTAATTAGAAATTGCAAACTAGCAAGAAGCAAGACCAATTACGTCTCTTCCTGCTGTAGACTGATACATTACCAAATATCTATCAAGAAACCCTTAGATTGATTTAGTGATGTCTGGAAATAAAAGATAGATCAGCTGGCTTTAAGCCAGGCACAAGGGCAGCAACAACTGTGTCCAATTCATCCATACAGATTAGGGGAATTAATATCCCAGTTAGCCAGTGTGGAGGTTAGAACTGGATTTCTCCTGAGAAAAAAGCACTATTCTTGTTCAGTGGGACACTATGGAAAATACTGAACTTACTGCAGTATGACCAAAAATCCATACTGCCGAAGATGAGACACCCACCTACGTCTTCGTTTCTGAACTCAGCCAAAGTAGGAAGACAAGAGGCATAAAGAGCTGGCAGGCTGCTGCATTATCTGATCTTTACAAAGGGTATTTGTGTTAGGCATGGAGCTTAATTTAGGAGAGTTTGATTTTCCTTTCCCTGCACCCATTCCCCTGCTAACATTTTATTCAAGGAATCAATTAGACCTTGATCAACCATTGATCGAGAGTTCCCAGTGGGGAGCCCTAATGCATTTTATCTGTAGCTATTGTTCCTAAATACACCTTTCTGAGCATGTACTTAATTCTTTTCATCAATACCGTGCTATCCTTCAACAAGCCTGTTAATAACATTTTGGAAGTGCACTTTCAGTGAAATCCTACTTAGACAAATGAATTAGTGAAACTATTGGGATTTCCTTTGGTGCGTTTGTTTTTTTCAGTTGCACAGGCAAATAGAGTCCATGCCCCTCATCTCCTCCTGCCTAAAAAGGTTAAAGTGATGTGTTGGATTTCAAGATACTAAATGGAAAGCTGCTCAGAACAAATGGAAAAAGCTAACCAGTAATGTTTTAAAGCAAACATTCATTGTTTTTCACTAAATTCCTTATGGAGGAAAATATGTGATGCCTCTTTACGCACTCCAGAATTCTTTGTTGTCATTAGCATTTTCCCAGCAATATTTCTTTTAAAGACCCATAAGGTGCAGATCAACTTTAACAAGACTTGAGCATATGATTAAATCCGTCACATGGGTTCAAGCATGCACTTAGGTTATGTGCTGAACAGGGAGAGATTTAAACCTATGCCTGACTGATTTGCTGAAAAGAAGCCAAAGTAAATTGGCTATAATTAAATTCTTTTGATGAAATTTCTGCAACTCCCTATTGTGGGACACCAGTACTGAAATGCTAATAAACTAGTTAAAATGAAGCTTATTACCAAGTAAAATAAACCACAGAGACACTTCTGTCTTTTCTTATTTTATACCACCATTTATATAACATTATTTTGCGTCAGAGAAATAAAATACTTGACCAGAGCTAAAACATCCAACTCTCAGAGCAGTAATTGAAGTGTACCACCATCCAGGAGGCAATCTATAGATTCTTCCACATCTGCCTGCCCTGCTGCTCCTGTTGATCCTGAGAAACAGCTTTAGCTACGTCAGCACTCACTGCAAAACCCAAATTCCAGAACTCTGCCAGATTGGTGAACTTGATAATTTTAAAGGTCTTTGTATACAAACAAACCAAATGGAACTTTAACTGGAAAATGAAGCATTAACACACAGGCTGATCACAAACCATTGCATACATATGCCAGGACTTGCACAGAAATACCAGAAAGAGCTCAAATTGTCCTTGTCCTCTAGAGAGCCTTCTCTGCATGCTGACAAGTGCACACACCATCCACACAGATTCTCCTCTGAAATTATCCCAGCCCTGCAGAGCAGCAGGAACAGCCCTGTTCACTGTGACAAAAGGGGATACAGGCGCCCAATAATTCTACCACCACTCAAGAGTTCCAACAATAAGATGGGAATGGTGTAAGCAAAGTCAAATGCTGATGGAGAAACATTGTTAGAAAAAGCCCATCTGACTGAGTAACACTGCAGTGACCACTCTGCCAATTTTGCAGGATTTTCCGCAGTCTGTTGTTTTCCAGCAACTTAAGACCATCTCTAAACTGCATACAGTTTGGGTGATCTTGTCTCTTCACTTTAGGCTCAGTTCCTCCACTTTCAGCAGTGTTAACATGCCCTGTGTGTGCATTTTGGACAGCCCTGTGGGCTGTGCTGACTGGGAACATGAGGTACTTCATTACCTGAGGAGACGTTTCTGCTGCACTGTCAAAGGCAAACATGGAAAACTTTTAAGCTTTCTTGACAGAAAGCTCAGTGAGAACAAGTTTCTGCAGTAGACTTGAACTAAACTTTCTATATGAATAATTCCATCAGTTATTTGTGAACCCCTCCCACACACCAGTGCACAGCTCAGCAGGACCAGATAATTTCTGTGAGCAACTGCACATGAGTACAGCAGGTGGAAGAGATTCTGGTTTTCCATTTTTAAAGCCAAATGTGTAAGAGGTTGTGAGGACTGAGCTCTATTTGAAATCATATCCACAAAATTCCAACCTGCTGTCTTTGTATGGTACGAGGCAAAATATCAATCAGAAATTAAAACAATTTTCAATTTCTTTTCAGCAATAGAGCAAGGCATGTATTAAACAACAGAATATATTTTTTTATAAGATAGCAGCAAAAGCTATATTGGAGCAGCATGGAAAACAAGAACATTTTCACACATTTCATGAAAAACAGAAGTAGCCATTATTTTTCAGTCCTCTGTGGGCTATTCTGTGGGCCATTTTCAACACAGCTAAGCAGGCATGGAATTTAGGCTGTAATTTTCACAGGGACCCAAGCGAGTTAATGGCCTAAGCTTTATTGAAAATTCTCATCTTAACTTCAAGTTGCCAATAGCAGTAACTGCTCCCATAATCAAATATCATAGTCAGTGATTCTTCAGCACTTTTGTTCTTTCCTGGCTTATGTTACTTATATTGCATGTTATGTTTGACATTTAAAAATAAGAAAATCAAAAACCCAACAACTTAAGCCTCCTCCCCTCTCCCACCAAACACAACACACACACTCCCCCCCAAACCAAAAGGCAACCCAACATTAAGGTGGTTTAGTTATGTTCTTTCATTTTTTGGGCATTACACGGCTCTGCCTGTAAATCATATAAAATGCAGACATCTCTTGAAAAAAATCACCTATTATAGCTGCAAAAAAAGTAAATGTGGACTTTTCTTTTTCTATGCTTCCAGGAGAATCATCATAGTAAAAATAAATACAGATGCTAAAACCAGGAGGATTACACAAGTTAGAACTGGTACAAGACTGTGCATTTTATTAGCATAATTTACATTCTAGCAGGATCCAATCTAGTGCTGAAAAATATAAGTATCCAACCTCTGACAGGATAGGTCTCTGCAGCTTTCTCCTCATCACAATAAAATTAAGGTTAACCCTCTCAGTACTCTGCGGATCTGTTTTAAGTACACAGAGAGCCTCATATAGAAATGTCATAGGTATAAAAATGCCAAATGCTGCTCTGTATTGATAGAATCAAAACCTACTAAAGATAATAGTCTGCCTATAGATAGGCAGCCATGCACATAACCATCCACATGAGTCCAGAAATGTCACTGGAGTTTGGACTGCTTCAAATGGGGGCACGAATGTAGCCTGAAAAACACTGCACTCAGAGTGATAACAATCTTAGTTCTCATAATCACACCAATTCCACTGAATACCCAATCTCATGGGCTGGTACTTCTGACCTCAAAAAATTAAAAGCCACACATTAGGAACTTTTATATGAATGTGTGCAAATGCCAACAGGAGTTTCCAGGTCCCTCAGGTGCTCACATTGAGCTGAAAACAGCTTATAAACCAGTTCCTTTGCTGCTTTGTGAACAGCCAGGACAAAATATAAGGGCTATAGATTTTTTCTGACAGCCATCCTATAGGAATGCATTCCATCACAGCCCATATTCACTTCTGCAGAATTCATGAGGATCTTATTTTGCAGCACAATTAGACAGGACACTTGGAGGAAAAGGTATGAGCTCAGGCCCAAGGAGATCTACAGTGCAGATCCAAGAGACAAGGCACTATCCCTTTTCCTTCCTACACTGTGGATTCCTGAACTTTCTCCAATCCCCCTCTCTTCACAATATCACACTGCATAGCCAGCTCAGAGAAAGAGTTGTGAACTTCATGGCAGCATTTATCTCATGACATCAAGACTAATCTTTATCCATCAAGAAAATAAAAGATGACATCCTAAGGCACAAGATGAAGTTGGCTGCCTAAAAGCTCAGAGAAGATCAAGACACTAGAATGAGAGGCAGAGGCAATTTTTGGGCTTCTCCCATGCTAACCAATGAGAACAGGTCAGCTGGGGCTGCTGCAAGTCCTAGCTCATCTCCACAGCTGCACACCCCTCCACAGCAAGCAAATAAAAGCCCTGTGCCAAAAAACTATGTGTGAATGGCTGTAAAGAACTTTTGCCATGATATTTTTTAGTAACTAGCGGAGCACTAAAGCAACATTCCCAGCAATGGATACAGAGAGACTGCTTCACTGTCTGTGAGCCCATGCACTGTGTCCACATACATATAGATGCACACCCACCCTGTGGCTGGTATTGCTCAAGTGAGTCCTTATCTCCTGCACACAAAACTAACCTTACTTTCTTCTGATGGACAAGTGGTGTAGAATGCTCCTTCAACAGATTTTCCAAGGATCTACATTAACTGAATTACTGTGGTGCACCTGCATGGGCTCACTACTTCCTCATACACGTGGCAATATTGTTCTTCACATCAGGAAAGCCAGCACAAACTCTAAACATGCTGGATGAAAATATTAGTTTTATTCTGCTGCTGCTTTATTTATTCTGCAGTAGGCAGGACTGCAAGTGTAACACAAACTATTGATTTCCTCAGTATAAGATTTAAAGTCATACAGTAACATTAAGAGTCTCAAATTTGATCATCCACAATACCCAGACTACAGCAATTTGTTAACTCAGTAAAACTGCACTTGAACTGGAGCCCATATTTTAGACTCTGTTTTGATCTTACAGGCAACTGCAGGGTACTACCTCCTGCAGTATGTGAGTTAGAGGAAAGTTAATTTCCTGATCTCTTTATTAAGAATCAATAAAAAACCACTGCAAACCAACAGGCTGGAGGAGGAAGGGAATCCTTCCTGATACTTTTTCGCTGTTTTTACCTCTGAAGAGTGAGGACGAACATTCTCTGTGACACACCTGTCAACCTAACAGCACTGACTGCTTTATGAATGAAAATACTTCACTGGTTTCCTTTCTTTCCTCCATACCCACACATTTATTGATCTATCAGCCTCAACACCTGCTAACAACAGGAGCTCTACCAGATCATGACTTGGAATGTAAGAAACACTTATTTTATCAACCTAATGTGAAACACTTTCATGTATTTCCTCTTTGTTAAGGATAGGTCTTTATTTTAGGTCTGACATTACTTCAGAAACTATTGTAATCACTCTTTGTAAGATCTCCTAAGCAGAGGATCTCTTTCCCAAACTGAATCTAGGTTGTCTCCATAATCCTTTTTCATGACAGCTCTCTTCCACCTTTCTGACACTTCTTATCATTTCTGTATCCAAAACTCAACATTATATTCACAGCGAGGCAAGTCTGTTATACAATGACATGATAATATTTTCTAATTGATTTTCTTTCTAAATATAACCAAGTGCTGTGTTTGGGTTTTGGAGGTCCATTGCACATTCAGTAGATGCCTTTACTCCTATATGGTGTGTAGATCTTTCTGCCAAGAGCTCAGAGTAATTCAGAATCCAATAATGCATACCAGTAATTTTAAATTGTCTCTTCTGCTGTAATTACCTGGCAAGTTAATTCCATGTCCCAGCTACAGAACACTGTCTGGCAACCTAGATCTTTAAAGTCCTTCAGCAGTGCACCTGCCAATCACTCACTTACATGACTAATATATAATCACAAGTATCACTAATATACTACTAATTGTATTAATAATGAACACAGTGTTGTTTTGGCTCTGTTGTTTGTTTTTTTTTTTTTCTATTGCCTTTCCATTCCTAAAGAAAGTGTTTACCGCTCATGTACCTGATGAATGTTAGCTCATGGTAAAATTTTGCCACCTTCCCTGTGATTATTAAGTTCCCTTAGTCTTCAATTGTAAGGGACTTTTGATTTTGATTGAATAAACAGGAGGCACACAATTATGCCCCTGTTTTGGATTTATTAGTGCAAGATTTTTTTAAAAGAAAAGGATAAAGATAATTCAGATAGATGATATTGCTCTTACAAGTGAAGGAACAATGGTCAAACATAAGTAAAATGTGAAAGCAGAAACAAAAGCTGTGTTTATTGAACTTTTATGAATTTACCTTGGCTTTCCACTAGGTTCTGAGTACACATGTGCTGCAAGAAGCAATATGGAAAGATAATGAATTTTATGCCTTTGCCTGTTCTGATAATACTCCCTTTTTTAACAATATCAATGTGGCTCTTAAACAACAAACATGTTTTTTAAAAATCCTGTTCACTTTGATGGGTATTTCTTCCTACATGCTCCTAGTAAGGTTTGTTGGCTTCTTTGCTTTTTTAGTGGGATGTTTTGGTGTTTGTTTGTGGGCTTTTTTTGGGGGGATTATTTTTGTTCCCTTCTTTTTTTTTGTTAATGACAGATACACTTGGCAGTAGCTGTGACCTTGAGTTGTACACTTGAGCAAGCAAGATAGCCCAGTTCTGCCAGGCTGCTTATGCATTCTGAGAGAGCTCCTTCTGAGAGGAGTGTCTCAACGAAGACAGAAGCATGATGTGCATACCAAGCCAAGTGCTCCATGATTTATTTATAGGGAAAAGGGGCATATAAATTTGCTGAAGGGGAAAGAAAAATGAAGAATTTGACTTACCTTGTCGGTGTAGACGAAGAACAGAATCACAACAGTGAGCTCCAACAGAAATATAATTAACAGCATGATAAAAAACTGTCAAGAGAAGAAAGGACAGGGGATAAAACAAAAGCAAAAGCCATCAACATCTATTTCAGCTTTTTCTGGATGCACAGCAAGAACATTCAGCAGACCATGCAGAATGGGGAGTGGGAGTCATACAGGCAGCAGGATACAAAGCTGCTGCAACTGACAAAGCAGGTAAAGCACTAGTCAGGAAACATCACAGTCTGGGCACAGGAATGGCTCATTTATAGCACTGGTTTCAGTAGAACACCCTAAAACCCCACAAAGAGCAAGCCAGTGCTCTCTTTGACAGCAAACCTTGGGGAATCTTCCCATGCTAGGTTTTCTTTATTTTTCCCCCCCTCACTAGATATTATTGATGCTATCCAATGATATCCATGAAATCTACAGCTTAATTCTCATGGCAAAAGAAGGTAGCCTGGGCCATAAATGATAAAGTCATAGCTCCTTTCAAAGGTAATTGTGGGATCAAGAGGGAACTGAAAGGTGTACCAAGTTAGCTTTATGAGCAGTTTCAGGGAGCTACACAAATCTCCCAAGAGTCTGAGTTGAAAGGCGCTGATTTGTACTGAAGACATCAAAGCAAAGTTGGGCCACCTCTCTTTCTTCTCATAAGCCATGGAACTGCCCAAAACTCAGGAGTCAAAAGCTCAAAAGACTGGATAAAAAACTTGCAACACAGTGATTTCAGGTAGATTCTCTAAAGCTCTGATTGACTTCAGTGAGAGGAACTGCTGGCAATGCCAAACATTTCTGGGAAACCACATCCCACACCGGATGGGTCTGCAGCAGCATCAACACAGCACTTGTAGAGACTTCAGAGTGAGCACTATCAGAGCATTAGATGTAACAGAGTTTTGCCTAGATAGGTAAAGGAGAGAGTAATTTTGGAAACTTTTTAGGCTGAGGCAAAGGTCCAGCTCCCTAAACCACAAAATTCACACAGTTAGCAACCTGTAAGGCTGGAATTCTAATACTGAGCAGCACCAACTTAATTGAAGTCCCATTCCCAAGAGAAAAATGCAATTACTGTCTCTTCAACCACAAGACGGCAAACCTATAAAAGTTTAATAGCTACTAAGCCTTTATCAGAATTTCTGCACTGTCTGGTAAGCCAAAACCAAACCTTTGAACCCATGGATTTATGTGACTGAATGGAGGGCAAAAAGTCACAAAGGGGAAAATACTTTTCTTCCCTGGTACAATTACTGCACCTACAAAAGTCATTGCATTTTGCCCCATGAATCTTAAATTATTTATTTTCAAATTTTCATCACCAGTATTTTTACACCTGCCTGACCCTAATACTGGATTCTATTACTGCCCAGTTTTGAATCACAGACCTCATTTATGCCTGTGATCCAAGCTGATTTCCATATCATTACCATCCAACACTGACCTTTTGTATGGCTTTCCAAACCTGTCTTGGTGCAGTTTGCTTATTTTTTACAATTTTAGCCTGCTGCATAGCATTAACTGGAACAGGACAAAGCATATCCCTCTTTGCAAAGTTGCACAGATACTTTGCTCTATCTATTTGGCTGTAGAGTACTTTTCTGCTCATCTGTAAAAGTATCACTTTTCCAAAATGAGCGTGTGAACACCATTTTCTCCCTGTGAAATTCCCTGGCACAGACAGGATTGCATGAGACAATTACTAGAACAAAGTAAAAAGACTGTTTGTTATCAATTATATACAGTGATCAGCATTACCTACCACAGAACCTCAGTTTCATCATTTCATTTTGCCAAACCTTAATTGTCTGTGCTGATATATTCTGTGCTTGTTTCTGCCGAAAGGATAAAAGCTTTTGGAAGAACGTCAAAAATAGCACTCCAATTACTTCTAAGAATGAAGCAGGGCTATTTTTCCCAGGTTATATTTCTAGTGCTTTAATTTGAAATCCTCTCATACTGCAGTGCTTAGAGCAGGGACCTGACACAGTGCAGCTCCTTTTCAGGCACAGAAATTTCAGCCTTTTGTCTTACCCAGCTATGAGTGGATGTTTTTGGGAAAGTTATTAGCTTTCAAGAGACTGCATTTCACACATCACAGAGATGAGAGGGCTCAGCAGCTAAAACCTGCAAATCATACACCCACATGGCTCATACACAACTAGACAACCCACAAACCATTCCACAAACCATTCCTGGCCTTTCTGCCATCTCCCCAAAGCCAATAACCTCCAACCTCACTTCACAGGATATGACCTGGAACAGGGAGTATGTCCAGAAACTGGAATAAGACTTAGGGATCTGTTTTTCCTGTGCTCTCAAGGAAGCTTTTCCTCCCCTCTGCACACAGAAGCATGGAGAGAGTACAGATGAAGCCATGAGTGACTGCAGGAGAAAGGCTATCCCAAGTAAGAACATTTTTAACAGCAGATGGGGAATGGTTTAGCTTAGGATATGATCTGGCTACAAGTTTTAGAAAAAAGTGGTCCTACAAGCAGCAGACAATCCAGGTAGGAGACAGAGGGGGCAGGGGACACCTGTCCACATGGATTCCCAGAAGGAACAAGGCTTTTGAGAGGATGGTGCCTGGGGAGGGCTCCATGCTACAGCCATGGGGAAAAAAAAGAGCAGGAAATAAAGAATGGCCATAAAAGAAAAGCATCCTGCACTGATTCCCATGACTGAGTATAATGTGTAGTGAATGGACTGGAGACTAGCAAGGGGAGAGGAAAGGTATCTGGAGGGAAGTTGAGGTGTCTTCTCAAATACATCATTATTTCTTAATACTAGGATCAGTAATTAAACTTTCATCTTGATTGACAACAAATGAGATAAAATTTCACATCCCTAGGTATTTTCCCCTACACCACCAACTCTGCTAAAAGCTACCAGCTTCAGACTGGAGGAGGGAGCTGCTCTTATCAGCTGCGCCATTGTGTCCACCAGCAGAAGGAGGCTGGACCTTCTGGCAAGATCCTGATGGTGCTCCTGCCTCCCCCATACGAGAGACATAGGCATGGCACTGTGTTGGGGGTTGGGGGGGGCTGAATCTACTCTTTCCCTTGGTAAAGAAGGTGAGAATTTTACCCATTATCATGTTAAAGGTCTAGCAGGGCAGTGGTGGAGCTGTTAATTGCTTGAAACAAAGGATGTGGATGGGGCTGGCTGGCTTTGATTGCTGGTAGTTGGCAGGTTTTTGGGTTGCTTTTCTCCT
>VRYO01001269.1:30699518-30820405 GCA_009812075.1 Sialia sialis | reverse complement strand
GAGAATCCAGCTGCCACAGCTGCTGGCTCTCCCTGTGGCTCTCACAGCTTGCACTTGCGGGCTGGTAAATTTCTGAACTTTGTCCATATATAAGGCGCACCAGATTATAAGGTGCACTTCCGGGTTTTGAACAAAATTTTAGTCAAAAGGGTGTGCCTTATAGGTGTGAAATTACTGTACTTTGTTCGAAAGGTTAAAATATATAAGGATTATCCTTTATCTCCATAGAAAAATATTTCGGTTTTTTATAAAGTATCTAATTATATATTTATTTATTTATTTTGCATTTGGAAACATTGACAGAGCCCACATATCACAGGTAACTAACAAGTATTATGAATCTCCACAAGTGCAGACAGTGGAGACCTGCTCTCTATCTTTTATTCTAAATGTTAATTGAGATCAACCACAACATGGAGGCTTCACACTCATCACCTGGAAAAAGCTACAAGCACTTGCATGTCAGTTCATCTGCCATACCCCTTGTAAAGCAGAGCTGTACCTAAACCCAAACCAACATTTTGAGAAGCAGCAATCAAGGTTTCAGCCTGTGCTGACTTCTCCTGTGATTCACCAGACTCAAAAACATGCATGGACACTTGCACAACCTGCTTCTCTAATCCACAGCACCTTCCAACAACAGGTCACTTTCAGTTCCATCCTCAATATCATCCCAAAGGGAACGATGCCCAATCTAGGGCCAGATCCAGCTTGGCATACACCATTCAAATTTAGAAGGAAGAAACATGAACTCAATGAAGGCACACAGCACCTAAACCCCCACCACAACTGCTGGAAACTCTCACAGCTGTTTTTCAATTGAGTTCTCTCACTGTGGTGATAAATGCTGAGAAGAATAAAATTGAGTTTTGTTTGCTTCACTGGGGCTGTAGGCTATTGGTATAATAAAGATTTATGCATGGAGAAACAACAATCCCAAAGCAAAGCATTCATGTGAAACTCCATAAAAAAAGATTAATCTGACCTTGTACAGAGAAATGCTTTACCATACTACTTGTCAAACAGTGTGATGCAACCCAGCAGAGGTTCAGTAGAGAGGTCCCTACTGCTTAGCTTTTCATACATTACACCTGAAATAACCCCACAGAGGCTTTGATGAGGAGGGAGGTAAGGTAACACCCTTCTGTCTACCATTGCTGATTTCCAACCCCTAAGAAAACTAAGGCTGGTTTCTCAGCAGCTACCTTTCTATTCTACAAAGCCTTTGATTTTCCCAGATTCTCATTAAAGGTGTATGGAAAAGGAAGTATGCAACTGCTACCAAACCTGCCTCATGGGTATATACCACCCTCCTGCTGTCTGAGAGAAAAGTCTGCTAGAGGAGAGGAGGTCCCAACTTTAAACTCCGTCCCCATTGGATCTGTACCAGGCTTTTGACTCACTACTTCCAGTTTTGTTCATTCAAGCTGTTGATACCAGCAGGAGAATCAAGAACTGTACCCTGTGTACATCACTTTAAGCATGTTTGCATTGCTGCTCACACAGGCAGAGAACAAGTTAATTGCATTTCCCCTCCCCAAACAGGATTCCCCGGTTTCTCATATGTTTCTACAGACACTTGCCTCTCTGCATGATGACTGACATCACACATTAACACACAGGATTGAGTCATCTGCTTCCCCAGTGCCTCTCCCTCCCAAATCTTCTCAGTAGCGGGATTATGTTGCTCAAATTGCCCATCTCTCCAAGAGTAGCTGATCTTCTCTGAGTCTTCCAAAGACAAAAGTGACCCAATACAATGAAACCCAAGGTGGAATTGTCTTGTCAGCTTCCTAACATTTTGCTGTGAGAATAAACATGATATAACTGATGGTAAATTTGTGACTGCTGTGTTTCTACTGCTTGCTCTTAGTTTGATGGGGTGCTGTCTCAGAAGGGGACAATAGGATCTCAGTGTGCCAGACCTGTTTTTCAACTTAGCCCATGGCAGGAGACAGAAGCTTCTAGCAAAGAATTATTCAAATCCTCTTCAACAAACATGAAAGTAGTAGGAAGATCCAAGAGCCAGCTGTTTCCTTCAATCAGGGATACATTCCAAAACAATTTTAAAGTTCATGGCCAAGCAAATATATTACTTACACCAGACTGCATACAAATTAGCATAACCTTCCTAAGAAACTGAGCAAATAACTTTAACAGACAGCCTGTGCTGTTTTCCATCACATTTAAACAGCCTCAAAGGTGGACAGTTGGCTTCTTTTCTGACAGACACTATGAAGTACAACACATGAACAGGGAGGTTGCTCCTGGAAAATGCTCCAGCAAGGTTATCTGCCCTCCATCTGCACCAGCTCTCAGAATGAAGAGGGGGAAAAAATAGAAAATTTACAGCCAGTCCTTCCTCTGTAACATCAACTGCAAGTTTGGCACAGTGATGATACAAATGATACAAGCATTTTGCCTTTTAGTGAGGCTGGATTACCAAATCCTCACTGATCATCTTTAATTTTAGTATTTAATTTCACTTCCTAATGAATACATACCCAGTAGAAGAAATTACAGACAATTCTTTGAGGTAAGATAATTGGCCTGGAAGGGTTATTAATTTGTCTGCCTGGTCCTAATGTGTACATAGATAACTTTGGTGCTCAAGAATGAACAGCTCTCGCTGCTAGAAGACAGAGTCTCTCAGAATCACAGAAACACACAGGTGGGTCAGTGATCTCTGGGGACCACCTGGTTCAACCCCTTCCTAAAAGCACAGTCAGCTACATGAAGCTGTACAGAGCTTCCTAAGGGCCCTTAGGAGCATCTCCAAGGATGAAGATGGACAGTCACCCAGAGCCCCCCAGACACCTTTTTCAAGATTTAGCTATATTCA
Source organism: Sialia sialis (assembly GCA_009812075.1). NCBI lineage: Eukaryota > Metazoa > Chordata > Aves > Passeriformes > Turdidae > Sialia > Sialia sialis. The sequence continues at coordinate 30,817,563 of VRYO01001269.1, read as the reverse complement.
TGATAAGAATAATAACAAAAATATTCCACATCTCTAATTGGAATTTCCTTTGGTTTTAACCTGTGCCTGTTATCTCTTGTACCATCCCTGTGAATCGTTCCAAAAGGATATGATATATTCCAAAATATAAGGATGTATATTCCTTATATTGTACTAGAAGGTGGTTCAAGACATCAATAAATTATCCTCCCTGCTTTAATTTCTTAAGACAGAACAAACCCAGCTCTCTCAGTTTGTCCTTGTACAGCATGTGCCCCACAATTATCACAGTGGCTCTCCACTGGATCCCCTCCCTTCTGATATTCATGTGCATCTTGTACTGGGGAGCTTTAAATTGGGTTAAGCACTTTAGATGTGGCCTTTTTTTTTATTCTGGAAGAAGGTTTTGTTCTTCTCCAAGAATTGTAAAGGAATGTGGGCTTGGTATGATCCACAAAGATCCAATTACTACATTTATAATTTTATTCTGATTGAGACAAAGGTACATTTGAAAGATCTCTGTTTGATTTTTAGATTGTAATTTAATATGAACAGAAATGCTGCCAAAGGTAACCTCACATCCTGCACATATCCTTCCCTTCTCTTCTCATCCTATATTTAATACTGAAGGTGTAAATAGTATCTGTCCTTTTTTAATAAATTATGTCAAACCTTCAACTACTGTCATGGAAAGAAAATGAGCTCTATCCCTGCTGAAACCAGGACACCTAGAAATTCACAGAGCTCTATCCTAAAGTCAGAAGAACTTAGTGTATTTCATAGGAGCCACACTTAACTGTCTGAAAATTCCAAGTTTTCCTGAAATTTAATACATTTTGTCATTTTCCTATTATTTTATAATGGATTATATTATTTATATTTAAATATTAATTAATGGATTGAGTGTTGATATCTCATTACCATGGCTGGTATTGTTAAAATCTTTCATCTTCCTGCAGAAGTGTAACATTTCTAATTATGATGACAGATGCATCAACAAACTTTGATGCATTAGTTGAGCCCCAAAAGAGGTAACACTGTCAGAGGTTATAAATGCTATAAACTATTGCCAAATTTACTGCGTATTCCGCGCTTTGGAAAAATTCAAGCCACCTAAAAAAAGTCTGAATCAATGCCAGCATTGCCACTGAGATACTGAAAAAAAGAACTCCAGGCGCTGGAGTACCACACACTCTTTATAAAGATCTTGTATTTCTGCCATTGTTGGATCTGGCTTTGTAAACAGAGCAATATGAAGTTCATTCTCAAGCATTTTTAGACTTCCCAGAACAGCTTTTTAATAGCATACTGGTACTTGACTTTTACAGAATAAAAACTCATATGGTAGATTTTGTCAGCACTCAAAAAAAACCCAACCAAACTTTCCTCCACTTTTGAAAGCAAAAGTGTTCAGTGTATCACTAGTTCTCACAAGAAGTTTGATTTAACATAATTCCCTGAAGGCATCTTGATCTGATATATTGATAGGGAGTAGGAACATTATGAAAGATTCTCTTATTTTTAAAAGAAGAATTCCTTTGATTTTCTTTTCCAAGTTACTGAGCAAGGAGAGGAGAACAGAAGAAAAAGTGGAGTGGGAATTGTACTTAAAAGTGACTTCTTCTGCAGCCTGGAAGACTTGCACAGAAAAAGACAGAACAGTGAATGAGAAATGACAGGACAGTGCCCAGACTGCAACAACAACTGGAATTACAGTCAACAAAATCCCAGTGTACTAATCTGCTACGTGAACTTCAGAGCAAAAGGGAAAGGGCAGTTTGTTTCTACCAATTTCCATCACAGTGCATTCTGATTCCACATCTCATTACCAAAGGTTTTGCTGACACTCAGTCTGAATGTTCCTTTGATTAGTTCCATGCATTTGTTCCTACCTACTGCCCTCTGCAGCACCACAAACGCTTCCTTTCTGTCCACAGCATTTATAGTCCTTGAATATTTGTAGATTTATGTCCCATCTGAGCCCTCTCTCCCCCATGTTGTGCATATTTAGCTCTTTAAGTACTTCCCTGGAAGTAAATCTCTTTAGTCTCACAATCATTTTTTTTCAGCATAAAAATGATAAATTTGCTCATAAACTGTAAAAAGGCAGTAATGTATATGAGCAAACTTAGGAACAGAAACTCCATTATGAAAACGTCATGTATCTAAATTTGGTTCATCAGCTATTATTCTCTGAAAGCCTTAATGGCTAATTCATTATGATTGTGACAAAGCCTTTCATGCCTTATGCCTGCTGGATATTTAGTACAACTTTGTTTATGTTTGGACTATATATTTTATGAATGTGCAAAAACTCCTGCTGATCAATAAAGCTCAAAGAAATTTGCAGTAATTATTTCTGGGAAAATATACAACATATGCAGCCTTAACACATTAACAGTGTTTCATTTTAGTCTCATTACTGCTTTCAGTTAGAATCATTCAGTCTTACTGCATTAGTGAGTGAGAGTTGAGAGACCTGATATTCCCATACTATGCATCAAAGGATTTTATGTGGTATTTTATGGCATCTCTAGTATTTTTTCATATTCTACAAAAACTGACTCAAAATCAATGGAGTGTCATCAAATGTTAGCCAGGTATCACTCTCCTATCACAACAGAGGGTGGGTTGATCTAAGGGTGAGCCCTTTAGCAGATCACAGGTTCCTTAGCACTCACAGATGTCTTGCTGGCCATCTTTGACCTTTATAAGGGTTGCTTCAACTCTTCTGCAAACATAATACAAAGGTGTGACATGATCTTGTGTGATTTTACACCAGTCAGGAGAAAAAGTCGTCTAACTTGTGAAGTATGAGTGGCTGAAGAAGAAAATAAAACATCAGAGTATCTCTTTCAAGTCCCTGTGCCACTCCACCCATGACAGAGCAACTGCTTGAGTCCATCTAACACCGGTAAGGGATACAGTCAATACGACTAAAAGGCTCTGGCTTGGGTTTAATCCAACCTAATCCATCTGTGGTAATGTCATGCAATAATCTTATTTCTAGGAGTGTCAAAACAGTGCCTAGAAACTGTGATGCATGTGTGAGTGAAAGAGATGGTGAGAACAAGATGGGCAAGGAAAAATAAAGGACTAGATAATTCTACTTGCTGGTTTTACTGCCTGTTTGGGGTTCTCAAATGTGCTCCACAGAAGCAGCTGCATCAGATGCACGTATGTGAGTCTTGTAGTAGCTTAGAAATGAAGAAGCAGGCAGTGTGGCCTCCTAATTTTGCCTTTTAGCTGGTAATACTGAGGGTCTGAAATATCTGTATAACATCAAATCAGCTCGGGCTGTACCTTGTGTAGTATCGGTGATTAACACAAATTAGCCTTCATTTTTTAACTCTGGAGTTACATTTTTCTGAGATTCAGGTAATTCTGCTCCTTATAGAGAAAGAAATCAATCTTGCTCTTCAATTTAGGTTGCTTTACTAAGGTGGTTAAAAATAACAAAAGAATGACTGAGAATAAAAGCACACCTGCTGCTTTACTAAGCCTATTGCTTTCTATCCAAGGAGATAATATTATTAGGGGGGAAAAAACAGCAAATGTTATGCTCAAAAGTGACATGAATATCTGGGCTGGCAAGGCACACAGAGGTTACCTGTAATTTACTTTCAAAATGGGAGTAATTCCATTGTCTTTCAGCTCTTGCAGGTGATCCTAGGTCTGGATTTGGAAATGGCTCAGATCCAGGCTTCTTTTGAAAGAACCTCTGGCACATGAGCAGTTGATAGAATGCTGAGACACTTTGTAGGTGACAGGAGAACTTGAGCCTGCATAGTCTGTCAGAGAAGCTGACATTGCTAACAGACTTTAACCAACAAGGACTTAGGAACTCAAACCCTGACAGCCATTTAGACAAACAGATTAAACCTTCAGCTGATCCAAATTAGTACAGTTCCCCTGACTCCTGCATATGGGTGCTGCTACACTGTATGATGGCTATAAAGCAGTGTCTTGGCACTACAAAAAGAAATGGGGACATTAGGAAAATGTCCTTACTTGACCTAACAGGCTTCCCAGGGAAGCTGGTCAGGATTCAAGGAGCTTCTGGATGACACTCTTAGGTGTATGGTTTAGTTTAGTTAGGTAGTCCTGCAAGGAGCAGGTAGTAGTAGACCCATGACTCTTATGGGTCCTGTCCAGCTCAATATTGTGGGATTCTGTAACTCAAAGCTCATCAGGCATTAGTGGTATTGCATCAGCCTGCATCAGAAAATTAAATATACCCTATGAGGTAAGCCCTTCCTACACATTGACCCTAGGGTCAAGTCTAAAACCAGGAGGGAAGGAAACTTAATTCTTTCTCTCCTCAGTTCTCAGATCCTTTGATTAAGTGTTCCCACAGCTGAAGAAATGAAAGGAGGAAGGGGAGGACTCAGACAGGTTCCATCCCCTCACAAGTTTCAGTACCAGCCAAGCGGGAGAAGCTAAAAACTGAAAGACAAGGAGGAGCAATTCTTCATAATAGAGACAACCAAACTAGGGGAGACTGGTGCTCAGTACTCACAGTCCAAGCAGGCAGCAAGTTGGAATTTCACATGCAACACAGCAGCACACAGAGAAGTGATGTACATCATGTATAATGCTCTCAGGCTGTATGTATGGCATTTGTCTGGTCTCTGCATCGCTTGCTGCTGTGGCTGCAGCCAGCACTTCCCTGATATTGCTAGTTTGATTGCTAAAACACCAGCTCATGTGCTAAACTGGAATGAGAATCTACTGCTTGATCTGTAGCATTAAATTACTGAGATGAAGTCATTTACAGGCTGTTTCTTTCTCATTTAGTTGCTTTGAAATAAATTCCGTCACCAATGAAATCTCAACTGTCAGCTCTCTGGATCCAGTGACACTATTGAAAACAGTAGGGTTTTTTAGTTTCCTTTTCTTCCTATTCATTAACATTTTCCTTATTTTCTTTATGGCTGTTTCACTTACAGATGAGCTGGCTGGAGTTCAGAAAACTCTCAACAGCACAGTACAAAACACCATGGGCAATCATTTTCCCCTTGGACTGTTCCATAAATGAGAATCTTTTGATGTCTGGATAGTCACATATATGTATATAGCATCAGTGCATTCCATAGTTGATCCTGACCTAATATCAAGTTTTAATTCTGATTTTATTCATTCCAGCAGCTGTGATTAACTACTTGCTTATTAACATGAATTTATTTAAATTAAACTGAACACACAGATCTCCCTGTTAATGATTACTTTCCTTCCCCTTCTCATTAACCATTGTTTCAGCTTTTCTGCAATAAAAATCAGGGTTATCCACAAATCAGGATATATCAGAATAAGGGTAAGTGGGTGTATCTAAACCATTTTGTTAATTAACAAAATTTTATTAATTCTTGATGTGATTAAACATATCCAACCTTGATGCTTTATAAGAAGGCTTCAGATAATCAGAGGGGAATCAGCATTTTGTCTGTTTCAAGCCCTTTCCCCTTTCTAATTTATTCTAATGTAGGTAACATGGAGAAAGATCCCCTCATCCTCTACCTCTTTTGACTGGATTATTTGCCATGCTGCATCCCAACCAGAGCAGAAGAATGTGTTCTTGCTACCAAATCATTAGAGGGGAAAAAAAGTGCCACAAAACCTGAGGGTGAAATAAAGAACTGCCGATGAATCTTATTTCCTTCTAGGACATAGGTTATTATTTAAATTTCAAGTGTCTGGAAACATGGTATCTGTACACATGTGCTGTAACAACCAAATAGAAAATCTTTCCTTCATATAGGGCCCCATACTGTTTTTACCACTATTCGTATGATCTCCTGGACCAAAAGTACAGTAAGTCCCTATTTGCAAAAACATTTGCACCAGACCATATTCACAGATCCTTTCTAGCAGCTTCTCTAAATGTTTGTTTCGCATTTAACTGAAGGCAGTGCAGCAATTAGGCTGATCAGCTCAGCTGGGAGAGCCTACAGTGTTTTCCCATGGAAAACAACTAAGTCTGCCAATTATAATTTTCAGCAAAACAAAAAAACTGAAAAATAATTTTGCTTTGGGATATTTATTTTTCATTTGGACACAATACATATGATAAAAGGAATCAAAATTGCTATTACTACTATGGAAACATGGACTAAATGGTTTTCAAAGGTCGCTGAAGCACACAGGATGGCTAGATATGTTCTGATGTAATCACAGAAAGATGATGAAGGCACTGAGTTGAGATTTAGACAATTTGGGTTTGCTTTATGGCTCTTTCACAATCTCCCAGTACAACCTATGCAAGGCACTTAGTTTCATCTTTGCTGCAGCTCCCTGTCTAACGAGGATAATAATATTTACCATTTGTCTTATCTAATTAGACAGTAAGCTCTACTGGTCAGGTAGCTCTGCTACCCAGGAGTTTCATACAGAATGAGCATCCTCATGGGCTGCCTGCAGGGGATACTGCAATACAGGTAATAAATTACATAACTCATCATAATTTAACGTCTGGAGCTGAGACTTTTAACCTGGACTATCCATGCAATAATGAATGACCTTTTTCAGAGCAAGTACATATAGATATCTGCTAAACATGTACAAAAGGCAGAGAATTCAGGTAATTTTGCTCCTCAAACATAGATCTTAAGCAATTAACCTAAAAGATAATGTTTACACAGACCCATAAGGATCAGCTGGGTCAACATTTGAGCACTGAAGTTCTTAATCAGGCATAAATCTCTTTAGCACAGAGAAATGGTCTGCTCAGGTGTACATACAGCACCTGCCTGAAGTCAGCACCATGATCAAGCCACCACAACTGATTGTGTTTGAGTGGCAGAGCAAAGTGGTTCCTCAGCTCCTGCAGGACATGCCCTCAGCAGGAAAGCACACGCAGTGCAGTGGGTTTAAGAGCACACAAGCCAAACATTTTGTTAAAATTCACAGAGATGACGGATATGGCTAACAGCTCTGATGCATATCAGAACTGTATTGCAATGCCAAAGGGAAAACCAACAACGATGGATTCCTAATTTTGTATCAAGATAACCCATAGAGATTTGCAGTACAGGTACATGAATCAGCAGTGCATGACCAAATACCTACAAAAGAACATCAATGGAAGTCCATAAATTAACCTTCTCAAGTCAAACTCCTGGCTTAGTATCTATGTCACTGGTTCAGGACACTGACCCAACCCATCAGAACAAAGCTGCCATTTTCTAACTACAGTTGAGCTTGTAGCAGAGGGACTTCAGTCATACAGTCTTGGGCAACAATATCCACAGAAATGTTAAACAAATTTTACTGAAGCAGGAAAGCACTGTTTGCTTACTTCATTCAACAATTTGCATCTATATTCAGATGTAAGATTATATATACCAGGTTGCATACTTATCTCAAGAATGCCTGTTGCTTTAATTTCCCTAGGGAAATCTAATAATGGAAAAGTTTATTTTCTTTCACATTGTAGCTGGAGCAAATAAGAATCAGTGCAAATACCCATTCTTTGTTCACTGACATTTCAGAATGACAGCTCTAAAATTCACCCCATCTATGCATTTTTTCAGAATGCATAGAATGGTTGAAGTTTCTTTTTTTTTTTTTCTTTACAGTCTTAGATTTTCATATTATTCTATTCTTCTGAATGCAGAGAAATAGGACTGGGCCTGTTTCTTAAGAGATTAAGGAAGCACTGACTTTACATTTTACTGACTACTGCTACTGAGTAAAGAATATCTGCAGTGGACACCAGGTAATTCCTTTCAAGTCAGTAAATCTGTGAAGCTTTAGACTATCTAAACTCTCGATTCAGAGACTTAATGTGGATCCTCCTGACTATTGCACACAACTGTGCTAAAATCTCATTTACAAACCGAACTTTACTTCTGCTTTCTATCTCCTTTCCCCATCTGTCCTCTACTTCTCAAAACACTTGGTCTGTTCTCCATTCTTTCAAAAGTCATTGGCAAATGCCAGAGGTAAGTAATTGCTAACATTCACACTTAACACCACAGCAGCCTAATACCAAAGAGGTTACAGGTGTGCACTGACAACCCAATACAAATGTCATATGTGCAGAACACAAAGATACATGATCAGAGTCTCATCTGCTCTGCATCTTAGTGTATGAAATGTAAATAGGCTGAAATGTCTCTCTGATACTGCTCACTTCTCATTCACTCAAGCAAATTCTGTGGGAAATCTCACTCATTGTCACATCATCAAACAGTAGCACTGTTCCTAAGGGAAGACCTTCCACAAACATCCTGTGTCTACTGTCACATAAACTTCTGCTCTTCCAGTGCAGCTGGGCTGAGCTAGTCCTGCTTCTCTCCAGTTCATTTTAGGATCCCCACAGTGGTCCATGCCTCCTGCAGTATCTTCAATGTCTTCCTCCAAACTGCCCACCCCAATAACAGTAGCACATCCCCTCATCTGGTAAATGCCACAGGCTTTCCTCCTTCTTCTGCCTCTTGTATGGGAAATTTGTCTTTAGTCCTTGCAGATGAGACTCCCAACAACCCCACATGAGAATGAGATGCACCGTAGGAGATGTTGGCAAGCTGAGGTCCAAATTGCTCTTGGTTGAACCAGGCATGTCCCCAGAGTTGTGGACTTAAAATGCCCCAACTGTCTTCAAGGAGATCTTAAGGATGCGATTTCAGAGTGGGTTGCAACAAGAATACAGTGCAGGCAGAGCATTCATATCATCTTTAGTACTATCTATGGTCATACTTAACATCCCAGGCTTTCTGTCCCGCTGTGTGGAGCCAAGGAAAAGGGGAAGTCAGTAAGAACTGCTCCTCACTCAGATACACAGCATTTTGTTCAATGGAGTGATGTCTGATCTCACATGTAGGATATAACACAAATATCTGCCAATCCACTATGATAACATCCCTAGGTATTCTCCCAGCCTGGTTTATTCCACTTTCTCTTTTATTGTCCGCTCCAAGCCTCACTTCATCAGACTATTGTATACAGACTGCTGAAATGCAACCTTTGCAACATTCCAGCTTCTACTTCTTGCTTTCCTTTTCTTTGCATTTCCATTAGTAACTTTTCCATGCTTTTAAGCCCACCACAAATCTGTTACAACTGCCTGTAGACCTTGTCTATCCCAGTTTCCTAAGTTTGTTTAGTGCTCTGAATAAACCTGGTGTAGTGAAAGGTGCTTATGTCAGAGGAGTTGGAATTAGATGATCTTTTATGGTCCTTTCCAACTCAAACCATTCTGGGATTCTAGTGCTGGACTCAACAAATATCAGGTGGTGAGGATTAATTACGCAAATGAATTATCCAGGGACTAGTGCAACACAAGCAAACAGGCGCCATCTTCCCCTCTTAAACACCTGTGCAAACAGACTTCAGTTGTTCCATTTCTACTTTCAAAGGTTCTATTTCCAAAGGGAATAAAAATATTAGAAAAAGTTAGCTAAAGCAAATGCTTCACAGGAAGATAGGCAGTTGCATCACACATGAGCTAGACAACTTACTCCAGGAGTGGCTGTCACATTTGTGGCAATGCCTTCTGGAGACATAAATTCAGCTCCAAAAGCAACCTTAGCCACCACCAGGACCAAGGCCAGAAGTTAAGTGGTGGCCAGGGAGACGCTGAAAGGAGTGTAGGGACCTGATCCGGGAGCAATTGCTAAATACCACATGTGTCACAGACACACAAGGCTGGGAACACTTAGGAGCTTTCCCCTTCACAATTTAGATGGTAAATCCTATTGCAAGCCAGCTGCAACAAAACAATCCTCTTAAAAAAGCAGACATGGCATTTTCAGGGGTGTTTAAAAACCCAGAGATATTCTGGGAAGAGCTAATTTACACTGTGGCAGAACACAGTGTTAGGAAAACTTGTGCAGTAAGAAAAGGATGAAGGGATGTAGCAGCCCCACACTCTAAGAGGAACCCTGGCTTGATATTCAGCCATTTCTTTCATTCAAGCAATTGTTTTGCTATCTGTGTTATCTGGAAAAATGCGAGCTGGCAAAAACCAAATGCCCCAGCCCTAAGCTTGAAAACACTATCTCAAACACAGGTCAAATAGATCCAGCAATCTGGGGAAAGGAAGACTAAGGACAAACCTGCATGATAAGGCTTTGCTCCCAGAAACAGGAGCTGCTACCACCATCCATTTCTCTTCCAAACACATAGGCACAACAAAAACAACCCAGAAGAGCTCAAAAATCTCACTGGAAATTACTGGCAGTGAGAAAGTACCAATGCAATGGAATGTGGAAAGTTACTCTAGCTCAAATAAAAACTGACTTCAATGTGGACTAATGAAACTGTATTCCAACCCTCTACAGCCAGGCTTATTCAGAATTAAAGTAGCTATAATCAGCTCTAATATAACTCAATTTTGAAGAAAATGGAGTAAAATAGAGGCCACACTGAATAGCTACAGTACAGAAAAGTAAAGCCAGGCAGACAGGGTGAAATGCAAGTACCAAATCAGATCAAGCTTCCCCATTCCCTCCTGTGCAGATAATTCCTAAATGAATTTGGACTCCTTTGCATTACTTAACTTGATCCATCAAATACAGTCCTTATGTCATGCACTGAGGGACACTGGATTCTGAGTGCTGAGCACTATGTCAGGAGGAGCAGTACCTGCAGGCATTTCCATCTCCCATGGACGCCCAGCTGGGAGTGGCTGAGTGCATTCACCCTGCCTGGGAAATGACGGCTGATCGAAGGAGTCTCTGCCCTCGCCAAAAGGACAGAAGAGGGACAAAGAACCACAAGAAATAAAAGCCTTAAACTCTTCCCATACTGAGGACTGACTGACAGAGCCTGACCTGATCCTGACACACAAGCAGACATTGCTCACTGCTGTCACACCTGGGCTAGGCCCTCAGGAAAGGACAAAGCAGGTGATGAATTTTGCACATATAAGGTATAACATTAGACTTTGCACCCTGTGGGCTCCTGCTGTATTGGCATTGAAGCTGTAATCCATTACATCTGTCTGGGCACACACTTCCTCCACAAAGTGTGCATTTATAGGACTGTTAAAAATGTCAAGGACTTTCAGCTTCAGATTCTGACTTCTGGCTTCCCAGTTTAGATTTTCACTCACATAACTGCCTTAATTTCCATTTATATTGTTCATTTTAGTTTCAAGCCACATACATAGTCTTTACTAGCCTAGACTGACTAGTTCTTACTGCCTAAAATCAGCAGAAACAATTGATCAAGGCAAGGGCCTGGAAAGAGTCCTCTACTGAGGCTTGGAATCTCAGTCCCTTAAGAGATCTGTGGGCTTGTGTGCCTTAACTCATTATGTAGGGGGAAAAAATTAATATGTGAACTATAGTAAGGAACAGCCTTTTACAGAGGCATCACTAGATGATCAGCTGAACCACAGCTCCTCTTCACTCTGAGGTTTGCCAAACCCCACGGTGAAGTCCTAGACTTGAGCAGCAAGATCACCTCACTTCCTGGTCCTCAGCTGAACAGCATGCAAAATACACACTAACACCAACTACTAAAGGTATTCACTGCTCCTAAATTTCACCTCTGAGTGGCATCAAACTGCATTTTGATAAAATACACCAGGGGTGTGGCTCAAGCTCCTGTGAAATCATGAAAGTTGGCACCTTATTAATCTTCAATTTCACAGCAGTCTCCATGTGCTGGCACCTTTGCTTCCTGACATCTCAGCTTTTGTAGAGTTAATGGTTGGAAAAAACAGCACTGTCAAACCTGAGTATCTTAATTTTCAATTTAAACCAGAATCAATCACTTCAGAACCAACCTGTTTCCTGCCTGCATTGATGTTTCTACCCGGGACTTTGGATAATCAGTCCCACCAGGGCAAACATTTAGAGTGGATTGCTATCAAAGCTGAGTGAAAAAGAAGTTAAAGATACACTCCAAAAGATGTCTTCCTAAAACTCATCCTCTTCTCTGAAGAGTTCAAGGAAACCTACACCACCACTAACAATTCCTCTCCTGCAGGTCTCATCCTCCGTGAACAGTGTGGCCAGGAATGACCTGGAAGCTCCATGGAGCGATTATCAAAGCCTTTCACACACAACTCATGTCTCATCTGTGTCAAAAGGGCAGCTTCTGTTGAGATACAGGTCACTGCAGCATGCATTGCAATAGCACCAGCATCACAAGACAGCAAACACTGCAGCAGCTCAATACTCACACTCAGCAGGAGGCACTTGTTTTCTTTGATGGCACCTATGCAGCCCACGAAGCCAATGATCATGACAAACGTCCCTGTGACGATCAGTAGGTTGGCAGCTGACAGGGACGGGAAAGAAGAGGAGAGGGTGGCAAAGTTCCCTTGGGTAACAGCCAGCCAGATGCCTACACCAAGGATTCCACAGCCTCCCAACTGGGAAAACAAAGACAAACAAAGAAACACAGTTATTGTACCCACACAAACCCAGATATGAAACCATGACAATATGGCAGTGGAGCAAACCAACAGTCACACATAGTAAGAAATTATCTCTCCCTGTGACATTTTTAGTAGGAAAAACAAAGGGGAAAGAAAAAAAATTATAGGGAAGTCATCAGTAAGATGCAACGCTCAAAAAGTCACGGATTTCCTAAATCAAAGACACAACCTCAGATATCAGATCTTTTGCTCTCCAGTGGAAAAGCAGACACTGAGTAAAGGATAAATTCCCAAAGGGTCAGCTCTTGATGGGATTGAAAAAATCCCTGTCCTATTTAGGTACCTTAGAAAACTGCCCAGAATGTCTGAAGCATTTTTGATTCCCCATTCTTCCCATTCCAATACATTGTCTCTTATCCCTGACACATGCCATAAACAACCCTTGCCAGAGCATGCCCCTGGCAGGGCATCTCATACTTCTTAGTTACTTCCCTTCTAAGGTCAAGCCTCTCCTGGAAGCAAGAGAGCATTTAGAGTGTAAGGCAAAAAGGATTTTGCATCATTATGTAGTCACACAGTACAACATCACTTAGGTTTCTTTCTTTCCTGCTCTCCCTTTAAAATAACCAATTTTTATTGAGTTTATAATTGCACTTTATTATCCAAATCAATTAAAGGCTCAGAAAGAAATTGTGTTCATAGAGTAGTAAGCCAGACATATGCAGGAGCATATCCACTAAGTACCTGCATAAAGTAGATGAACATAAGGCAGCTCATGAACCAGGGAAGGAAAAAGAGAGCTAATCCTGGGGCAGAGCTAAACCTCAGTAATGAAATAGAGAGGAGAAACACAAAGCCAAAGCAATTTCTTATACTAATTACTAAGGTAGTCTCTTAATGCCACTGAATTCCTCCCCAAATAATGGACAACAAAAGCAACTGTGTTTTAAGGCAGCATTCCTCACTCCAGCTGCAAATCAGCCTGGCTTTTTCAGAGCTAAGGAATCAAACTATATCTCACTGCAGCTGCACCAACCTGTGTGTCTCCACTGAGACAAAACAAACTCCAAGACACAGAGAATCAATTTGTCTCATTTAGGAGTCTGCATTTTCCTGGCATCTCACATGACTGAAATTCAACCTTTCACAAGTACCCTGTTAGAAGTGTCTTGGAAGGACAGTCAATCTCCTGACCATATACACTGAAAATACATCCCCTTTATTCCCTCTTACAGCACATGATCATTAACATTGCCCAAAATGATTAAAGAATATCCAAGGGAGAGGGGGGAAGAATACTCAGAGAAGGTAACCCACAGAAAATCATTTAGGCTAAGGGAGGGGATATAAAGAAAAGCTATCATCATGGCCCAAGGAAAAAAAAAATTGAATCCTATAGGAACAAATTCCCTAAAGAGAGAATAAAACTCTGAAGGTCTTCTGAACAGAACAGCATCAAAGGAGAAGTCACAAACGCCTAAGCTAAAACCAAACAGGCCAGAGTGCTGAAATGCAATCAGGAATAGCACTAAACTTGCTGAGGAATGGGATGAAAAGCAGAAGTGCACTTCTGTCTCTTCAGCTTGGTGGATGTTCGTCTCAAGATCAGCCTCAGAGCTGCAGGCACAGGCAGGCTGCTCAAACAGCCCAGCTAAGCCTAATGAAGGTGGACGCCCAAGAGCAGCAGAGCCATGGCTTTGCAACACATTTAGCTCTTCTCCCCAGTTCTTTGTTCTGAAGCAAAGCAACAGCACCAATAAAAGACAGCTTATTTCATCACCTTTCATGCTCCCCATGCTGCTACACTGCTTGGAGTGGTACCAACACCTACAACCATCACATATTATAGGAGGTGGGTCTCACTGATGATGCTGTAATGGCAAGACCTGCTTGCCTGCTCCTCCACTAAATTCTTAATGATGCACAGTGCTTAATGCTTGAGACATTGTTTCCTGGACATTTGATTTCAGCATCTTCTGATTCTGAAGTTGTTCTTGTTTGCAAAAATGGGAACTTCACCAGTGGCACAAAACATCTGAAAACCAGGACACAGTTCATGCCATGACTGGAGCTGTAACCATTTACATCAGAGATTATTTCACGTCACTTGTCCAGCAGGAGTATCTCACTACACTGCCCTTGATTCAGAGATACTCTGCTCTCCAACAGCTCATTATATTCCTATTTTTGAAGAGATAATGCACAGCTCTTCCTTAGGTTGATTGACCAAACTTGAAATGCACAAAGGAATCCTTTGAACATTAAACCACCTGGCTCAAACTGGATTTCATAATGTCAGCACACATTAGTGAAGATTGCTCTGCCTTAGTTCAGCTCTGTTCCTTTTCCCACATCAGAATATCCACTCATGGTCCCAAATAAATTTACTAAGCTGTCACACCAGGCACACCCAGGAAACAGAGATTGCCCTTAGCTCTAGACTAAACTGCTCTTTAAAGCCCCCTTTTTTCCTAAGGAGCAAAGCATCCCTGCAAGTCTCCATCCAATGGCATTTTAACACTCAAGCACCTGGTTAAAGAAATGGTTAAAGAACTGAGACCCACCAAGACAGCCACAGGAGCCTTTCCAACAATAGGCAAATGTTTTCTATTGCAGAACATTCAAAAATCTTGCTCCTCATCCCCTCTGCCCTCCCCTCTGAACTGAACTGAAGGTAATTCCCAGTCTGAGACCCGAGATTAGAGGCGTCACATTTACTTATTCTGGATCTGAGCCAAGAGAAAACAGTTGTAGTTGGTTCTATGCTGCATGTCTGTTTTTACTTCCTCCTCTTGGTATCTAAGGCTTGGATAATTTCAAATAGTACAGAGTGTTCTTTCTCCTCCACTTTTTCTCTCCTCACCCCCATCCCCAATCCCCAGCCCTTTTTTTGTGTCGAAGAATGCCACAAGAATAGTGAGGAAATGATAAGTTTTGACAGTTTTCTGGGCTTGCTGATATGTGAAATTAAACAAAACCATTAACAGGGCCACCTTTGACAATTTGGGGGGTTCTGCACAAACAGTGATGCTATCATGGTTAAAAGAAAAATAATTAAGACAAAAAGATTAGAGAGAAGTCTGTGGCTTGAACCTGATCTGTTGTCAGCCAAATGAGAGTCTGTATGAACTCCATTTGATAAGTACAGAGTTGGCTTTAAATTTTTTTTAAGAAGTTCCCTTCAAAGATGCCAGGCTATTGACAACAGCATTTTAAAAAATTCCCTTGTGAAATGGTTAACACATTATTTGCTTAATTTTTCATGATAATCCATTCTCTTGCAAGCAAGGCAGCTCATGGCAAAACCCCAAACAAAATGCAGCTCTCTCTAACTTTCTTCCCCCCCAATAAATGTATTTTTCTTGTGAAGTCTTTTATTCTAAACTCAAAACAGTGGGACACCAGAAGGAATACTGTCACAGTCCTAAGACACAGGATATTTGAATTAGGCGTTTGCTCCAGGAAAGACCTCAGTGTAAATCTTGAACGGGCTGTTTGGTGCAACTGAGCCTGAGCTGAAAAACTGTGAGGAAAGGACACAAGCAGTTGATTCTTTGCAAGTCCTGGACTTCGCAATTGGCTGTGGAGCTACCAGAATATTCTTCTCAAGACAAATTGCTCACAGGCATATATAGAGTAGAGTCAAGCAGTACAGCAGGTGTCTTACTCTAAAAGCAGTGATTATCTGTCTCTTCTTCCCCAAGAGATACACACACACATGCACTTGCTCTCTTGGCAAAAAAACCCCTACCTTTGGAATTAGATCCTCCAAATTGTTCTAATGGGCTAGAAAATAAATTATTCAGGCTTCAGTGCCTACATTTAGAATTGATCTTACAGTATGATAATCAAAGTAATCCCAAACAGCCGTGGATATATGCTTGTTGGTGGAGAAAATTATTCTGAAGTTACAGCCACACACTTAAAATACTGCAGAGAAATTGAGTCATTGTTCATGATAATGGTGCTGGCGTCTTTAAGTGGGGTTTTTTATTGGGTTTATTACATGGAAAATGCATCTAATAGAGGTATCTCATACTGTATCTGATTAGGATCTACTCATCACACTTCCTCTTTTAGCAAAAAAAAAAATTAAATTTCTTTGTATGTTAAGAAATACACTGATAACAGAATCCAAGTGGAAGATATGACCAGTTGTTGTGCAGTTAAACTAACTCCCTTGGAGGATTTTTCTCCCCCAGTCTCTACATATTTAAACTAGAAGAGCTCTCTCAATCGCACTTGCATGAATATGCTTCCCCTGCCAAGTATGGAGTTAAAGTACACAGTGAAAAAAAACAGCATCTAAGTATCAACAGAAGTGATGTGAAGATTATCCTGCAAATGTTCTTGTAATATCAGGCACACTTAAATTACTGCTGCTTTCAGATAGATGCAGAGAGGGGGTGGAAATGGAATACATATGTATATTGACAGGATCAAATGAATCAAAGATCTTACATGGAGAAGGAGGAGCATGGGTGTAAGTGCAGAGGCTGCAGTGCGCCACATACACCCCTGGGAATAACCTGTCCGTGCAGCTATCCTGGAGGGAGTGGCCACTTCTGGAAAACACCTTCCAGCAGGCAGTTCATGGCCATTAGACTACTGAAGCCCTCGCAGCCATCCATCTGCACCATGCCATCATGATTGACTGAAAATTGCACATAGTGTCCCCCCCATATGCATCAACTCTCTGGCGGAGCTCATGAGACATAAACTAGGAGTGTCATGTCAGTGTGGCACGAGCTGCATTGCTTTCACTAGCCAGAGGTCTGAAATTGAACAAATATGGGATGGTAGAAGCACATTTCTAGCCTTCAGAGTATTGAGGCTCTAGAGCTCTGCAGTGTAAAACTAAAGCATATGCACAAATCCAAAACAACCATGATCTGAGCTGTGTCCTTTCAGCAAGTATTTAAAAAGAATTAGGAAAAAGAAAACCACTTGAGAAAAGACCAGTTAGTAGGGACCAGACTCCTGGGAGTGAAGAGAGTGGAACAACAGCAGTCCCTGAACACCAATATGGGATAGGAAAGGCGAATGGAGGATCATTATTCATTTTTCTTAAGATTAGAAAAGCTAGAGGTTATTTGGTCTGCAGAGTGAAAACCAATATAGTGAAGTACTTTTCCACAAAACATTTAATTAAATTCTGGAATTCACCGCCACAGAGTTTTGTGGATGCTGAAATATATGCAGGTTCAAAAAGGGATTACACAAATCAAATGAGAGCAAGGTATCCCAGCATTTCTTATAAATGATATTTTACTTGAAGACTTTACAGGGGAAGACCTTAAACTATTAATTGGAGGAGCTGATTAAAATATCCCGTCTTGTTCCTCCTTTTTTCTTACATTCTCTCTAAGCATCCCTGAGCAACCATGACTAAAAATAGGGTAATCAGCTAGATAAAACCTTTTCAACATAATGGGGATTTGTTTGTTCTCCTTACGTCACCCTCTTCTCCCACTAGTTAAAATGTTCACTTAAAGTATGAATTTGATTTTTTCTTTTTGCTTGCTTGTTTGACTTGACATCAGCCTACTTTCAGAGATAAGGTTACAGATATAGACAGCAATCAAGGAGTCAAGTCCCTGTTTCTCCTTACCAACATATCATATCCTTCGCTTTGTTTCAATGAATACGTAGCTTATTTCAATGTAAAATTTAAAGATCTATTTCATCCATTGAATTTATGTAATTTAGAAATAAATATAAAATCCCTATCTCCCTCAGATTCACTGGACCTACAAATGCTATGTATTTCTTCTCTTGTCAGCATGCAGTTCCTGTGCAGCTTCTTCTCTCTTGGAAAGGGAAAGGCGTAACTGAGTAAAGCACAAAGCATTTCAAATGCCTTTCTCTTCAGCTCTGCATATAAGCAGTAAAAATTTAAAAGCTCTATGAAACTAGTTGTTTGGGCCTGCCATCCCACATCCTTTTCACTTTCCTTGAAAATTAGTCTGAATACAAAAATCTCACACCACTATACGGGCCATTATGTAGTAAAGCAGCAGGCAAAGACCTCCAAGAGCTGCAGGCCTGCATCCCCAGCTGGTGTCAACATCATGACTGATGGGTTACCACCCTGAGCAACAATAGCCAAGGATCCACCCTGAATGTCCCACTGGACATTTTCGCCTGAATTAATATCCTGTCTGCCTCTCCTTTACAAGTCAGTGTCCTGTCAGTAGTGCAACACAGCATATAGCACTCAGTGTAATTTCAAAGTAGGTATGCTGTGCCATCTTCCATGAGCCTGAACTTGATATCCTGCACAACAGGCAGGCAACTGTGACATGAACACAGGTACCTGAGTGCTACAATCCCAATCTGTGTTCTGCCTGCCAGCATGACATTCATGCCCTCACTGCCCTCTAACTCCACTGTGTCTTGTCAAAGGTTAGAAGAAACACATATCAATAACTCATGTTGTTGTTTTCCTTCCCTTTAGACCATTCTCTCCCACAAACAGGCTTTGTTTCAGGATTTTCCACCCAGTGCATGAGCCTGATAAATACCAAGTGATTTTTTCAAGCTTAAAAGGAGCTCTGAAGTCCTGTTTGTGAAGTACATGGGCAAAGAAACATCACAAGAATGGCATTCCTTTTCATAGAGTCAATAATGGAAACATTCAAAATGCTGCATTTTTGGTTATCCTGGTGCAGGTTGAGCCTCAGGAACTTAAGCCCCAAGAAATTCATTATTCCTTCTCAGTTGAGTTCCACCACTAAATTGCAATCTCATACTAAAGTAAATTTGGGGACAATTGAAGATGTCAAAAGACAGAATCTCATGCTGACACCCCACTAATGGAAAAGTGAATAAAGAGTCATTCAGGTAATCTCTGCTGTTTTATGAGTAGCATTCTCGTACACACTTGTTCCTCCAAATCATAGCTAGCTATCAACTACAGAAGAACAGAACTGCAACATTTATGAGTTAATACCTCCAAACTAAAAAGTGATGGTTTCCCTTCATGGCTTCAAAATTCATTGAAACACTTAAACGTGTGCTCAATTGCATCCTTATTCAGCAATGCAATAAAAGAACATGCTTAACTGCCATTGACCTTAATGAGGCCCTTTTGTACTGCATTGAATTGCCCTGGGCTGCAAAGCTCTGTCACCGAGGATGTAAAACCTTGCAGAAATAGAACAGTTGAGAATGACCTATTAAGGCAGCATTGCTGATAAAAGATTAAACATAATTAAATATTATTAAAAAGTAGTGATTATCAGTGTCAAAAGCATCTTATCTGGCAATTTGCCTAAATTGTAATTCAAATTAAAGATTATGAGGAAAGGGGTGAGTTAATGACAATTTACTGAAACACAGAAAATGCATGAGTTAGAAAAAGAAAAGGGATGAATACAGGACCACTACTCTTTTCAGGTTCTAGCTGCAACTGCCAAATCGAAATTGTTAAAGCTTTTTCATCTGCTTCTCAAATGTACTTTTTAAATCCACCTGGGATTACTGTAACGAAATAGATATAGCTGTAATAAGGAGTGCATGCATGAGGTCTGCAATCAGAATCCATCAAATGAAGACAATCGTTTAACAAAGAAGCAGCAGTGGAAGAGAAGTGGGTGGGACCGGGAGTCTCCATTCTGTTCCATCCCTACAGCAATAAGTAACTTTCAAAATTACTTTGTACCATAAACTGGGAAAAGACCAGATCTGGAGCTGTAGATGCAACTGTAGTCACCTGCTGTCACCTACCTACCAGTAAACGCTGAAAGCAATAGAAGCAAATAAAACTGTAAAGTTTGAGGGGTTGTACAACACAAACCCTGTGATTTCATAAAGGAGATTGCTGATGGAGAATTTCACTGAACCATTTGGTGAGCTACTGAGAGAAACTGAGAATAATAAGCCTCAAACAGTGACTCTAGAGGCCTCAGTTTAGTTCTTTGGCTTAGTACAGATTTCTTGTATTAGATAAACCCCAGATTATTCAGCATCTTTAGTGTTTTTCTCTCCCCTGGAGGTACTGAATGGCTTTAGAGTAAACAGTAGTGAAGTAATAATGATATGAGTCCCATAAAAAAACAAAGATAAACAAGCAGGCTCCTTAAAGAACACTAAGATGACAGAGATGGTCATTCTACTTCATATTACTTGAAAGTTTTTCAAACATGTTGTAACAAGTACAGTCTGCAGAAAAATGAAATGAAACCAAATTTTATATTACATGTTTAATCCATCCATAGAGGTATGTAGGTAACACAAGACTGGTTGCTATAGAAACATCCATAGAGAACATAAATTCTATAGTTGAAATGCAAAATAAGTTGTGAATTAAAAAAAAATTCTGCTGATACTGTAAAACACCCCCACTAGATAACAGCTAAAGGTGATGTCCTCCCTCACAAAAGCTTTCAAAAAGTAAGTCTCCACTCTATAAACCATTATATGATTAAACATCCCGAACAAAGAATCTCATACAATGCCCAGTGGCAAAGTTAAGTTCTGGAAGTTGAGGCAGATCACAAAAAAAGTCTCTGGTTTCAGTCCTGGATTTCAGAGCAAGTAGTATTTCTCAACACAACTGGCTTTTCACATACCAAGGCTGATTTTGAGCTGATTTCTCAAGTCCCAAATTGTGCTGACCTATTCCATTGGGATTATGGCTTATTTTCCTGATGGAGACCTCTACAAACATAGTCTGCACAACAGGTCTTCTCCAATTCCTCTGGTAGCAATGCAGCTATGCCACATTCTATGCTTCCATTCAGCTTTCTGAAGCGTACTCAGCAGCCAGTGACAGTGCCAGGAAGGATGTATATACATAGAGGTCTCTACCAAACACTGCTCTCCACCCCACAGCTGACAGCAGAGGGCTGGAGGTGAGGGTCAGTGGGAACACCAGCATTGCAGCACTCCCCTCCTCAGTCCCACCATCGACACTGTGCCTGAAACCTGCTCTTTCTCCGAGGTACTGACAACACTTGAGGACAGACAAATATCCTGTATCACAGGAAGCCCCTTTCCACTACTGTCTCTCTCTAAAAAGCACAGGAATCTGAGGCTGATTTCTGGCCAGCCCAACACTTTCTGAGGAGCTCAAGCCCTGCTCAGAAATTGAGCTGGTTGTAAACAGGGATGGAAAGGTTTAGGGAAGCAGTAGGACTTGGACACGGTATCTCATTTCCTGAGGTTTAACTTTTCAAGGGGGTGGGGAAAATGACAAAACTTGTACACCACAGCTGGCTTACAATGAGAAGTCTTTTTTAAACAGTCTCATTAATAAGCAGCTCCCATGGTCATAGGAGGGATTTCTGACATGTTCAATATTGATCCTCTGATCAATAACAGGCTTGTGAACAATAATCACACCCTAACAGCCTCACATCACAAAGCTCATCTTCTGTCACCGAACTCCATCAGAAAGCTAAGCAAAACAGACTCTGAATCTTTTATGGATTCTTTTTAATGGCTTATTAACAATATTTGTACAAGCAAACAAAGTATTTACTATCATCTCAATTGCCTAAATTCCATGTAAGCAGTCCCTTGTAACAAAATCAGCGTTACATCTGGAATAGCATCTCTCACTTCAATAGCTCAAATGCCTTGTCAAGAAAGCTATTCTAATTGGGTAGGAGTACAAGAGAAAGCAGAGACTATTCCCTTGTTTTATGTTAGCAATTTTTAATGATTGTTTATTTATATTGGGCTTTGCTATGCAATAGCACATCTGAGGCTATTTATACACAATTACTTGTATCCCAAGCCACTTGCAAGCATGGGCAGTATGCCATCAGTAATGAATGCCACCTCAAATAATCTTTTTTTCTGCACTAGTTATCCCCAAAGGAAACATTACAGTCCCTTCTTATCACCAACAAAATATCCGCTACGGAAGCACTTCAGATCCTTTGGAATAAATGAATTAAACAGATCTGTGATCAGCAGCTTTGCTGCAACATGCAGACAGGAGAGACTGCCCTGCTTCCATGTTTTGTTTTGTTTTTCTATTTTGTGGATCTGAGGAAATGAGACTATGACATAAAAATGAGTACAAACATTCCCTCTGGGACTGTCCAAACAATGAGTTTACACTAAGGACTCCCTCCAAGTATCCCTCTGGTCATGTAAGTACTGTTGACACTTTTGAACTGCAGAAGATTTCTGGACTAAACTTCATCTTCTTTTGTCACATGCTACAAGGATACAACACAGGAAGACTGCAAATATTTCTTCTGACCTCCAGTCTGTATCACCAGCATTCAGAACACCTAGGGTTGGCATTCAAGTTATCTGATTTTTGATGCCAATGCTGTTAAGTGGTGTCAGTGGGGCTCACCATGGTCTAAGCCTGCCTTTGGTCAGCTGAACAGCTCCCTGGACACATTAAAAGCATGGATCAGAATTCCCCTGACCACAAGGGCAGCTCAGGTGCCTGGAGTTAGGGCAACTCAGCTCAAATCCACCTGCCCAACTCTCTTTCACTCGTCATTGAAAGGAAATCAGCATCTTCAAAGTTCACTCCAGCCTGTTCTAGAATATGCACCGAGGCCAAATGACCCTTTGGGAAACCTACTCTGAGCTGTAGCTGGAACAAAAGCCACAGAAGCAAAAAATCCCTCCTTAGCCTGTTACCTAAAAGAGAGAAGAGGTGGTTCTCTTTCTAAAGGTCAGGTTGCAAAGCCTTACAATCCCCCCTGAGGTAATTCAGAAATTAACTCATCTATCCTTATTAATTAAAGGTACAAATTGCTTTATTTTATCCCTTATTATAAAAACATGCCAGCGCATAGATATTAAACCCTTATGTGTAGTCAAATACACACAGAGAGCATGAAGAATCAAATTATCTCAGTTTAGCAAATCCCAGCCAATACTCATGGAAAGCATTCAAATACACTTTCATTCTTGCACTGCCCCTTATGTGTATTATTGCTTAGTAGTTCTTAACAAAGGTGCATGACTGACATGAATTTATAGCTTTTTTATTACTTTGCCCCTTCAGGTTATAAATTCAAGAAACAGTTGTAGTTTATTGCATTTTTATGTTTGTCAGTTTTATTTACACACTCTTTCTTGCCATTAGATAGGAAAAAGCTTTTGGGTTTCTGTGCCAGGGCCTGAAATGAGATGGAAACAAAGTCTTCTGGCTCATCTAAAAAGAAATAGTCATCTCAAAACTTCCTCAGCACATCTGTCCACCATGAAGCACTACTACATAAATATGACTTCATAAATTATCTATCTTAAATTTTTGCACACACAGAGCAGTTTATCAATAAATGTTCTGCAATACCTGCTTAAAAAAACCCTAGACATAAAATCATTGCCAATGATAATAAATGATTACAGCTTAATAACAGTCAAGCTGACAAAGCTGAAATGTCCACAGGGTGCACTGCAATTCAAATTCCACAGGTGAAATAATAAAAAGCTTTAAAATATAAATACTCCTGCCTTCAGCAAAGGGAGGGAATGTAGGGAATGTACAGAGAGGTGTGTCCTAATTCTAGGATGTCCCCCAAAACAAAATACTGGAATTTCACGCAAATTTAGTAGGCAAGAGAATAAATGAGCTTCAGGGCAGAGATGATTGAATGTGTCTATGCTGGGTGAGACAGGTCTGATGAGAGAATAAAACCAGAGACAGACATGGGAGCAGCATAGAAAAGAAGCATAACTTTATCTGAACAAAAACAAGAAGATATTTTGGACAGAGAACCATATCCCTGCATTAACTGCAAAACTAGCTTTTCTGGATCAGAAAGTAGAAGGCAGCAATTTCAAATATCTCAGTGAAGTTCAGGTTAAAAATCATATTTGTCAATCAAGAGAAAAGCCTTATTTAGTAACTCATCATGAAGCCACTTGGAGTCTGCAGCTGTGCTGTAGAGGACCTGCTCACAATTAGTGACCTGTAGCCACTCGATGCTAAATGACTGATTTCAAATTGTAAATAAGCAGTTCTGTATGAACAAAGTGTCTCAAGATTATTTCAGCCACCTTCATTCCCATTCTATTACCAATTTCACAGGCAAAACACAATCAAAGGGGCAGAGAGCTCTCATCTTCAGACAATGAAGTAAATCCCCAAGAAGCATTCACTTCAATATTATTCCTGGTGTTTCTCACTCTCAGAAAACAGAGTGAGCTCTATGTTGCAAGTAAGAGCAGGAAAAGTTTGCCAGGACAAAAACAACAAGAAGAAACCACCCGGTTTTCAGTCCACCTCCTCTCTTTCCCTCATCCCTTAAAAGGTGTGACTGGCCAGTAAAAAGATGCTCTCTCACAAGAAGCAGGTATCAAAATACACAGCTGAAAAGGGAGGAAAGGATAGCAGGTTGAATGAGAGTTCTCTAACAAAAGTGGAAAATAAAGCAGAAAAACCCAAAGGAAAATCCCTCGAGTAAACAGTCTATAATACTCAACTATACAATCCTCCCGACTTGATCTGCGGGAATATGCCCTCTCCATCCCTGACCTTCATCCTGACATATGCTATCTCAGCAGTTTTTGCTATTCTACAAAAATTCCGCATTTATCCCTAATTTGAAGACTTCTTGTGTTCAGTGAACCAAGTCTGCTCTCTGGTTAGAGACTGTTGTCTCTGACTTGCCTGTGCAGGGGGAAAGAAAGAATTGATGGGGCAAGGGGATACCAAGAGGATTGCAGTAGTGAAGCCAAGGGCTGGAATGGAACAGCCAGAGAGGGTTGCAGTCACAGGGAGAACAATGAGGATTGGAAACACTTCCCTAGAGGAAAGCTCTGCAGAAAAAAAGGCAGCATTCTCAGACCCAGCATCTGCCTTCCCTTCACTGCAGCAGCACAGGGAGAGCTGATGAAAATATGATGTCATTGTATCCCTTTGTTTTAAGGGAAAAAGTTGCTATTGGCAAGCTGCTGTCTGGGTAATTGCTTCCTTTTTGGTCTAATGAATCTGAGATTTGTTGTCAGCCTTCCAGGGGCAGTGAAAAGCTCATCTATTTTCTCCATTTTATCTGGATAAAATGGCCATGGGATTTGCTCAGTTAGGCAGCATTAGTGTGAATGATTATGAGGAAGTGCTAAAGTGCCACCAAGACATTCATGGCACTCTCAGAGCTCTGTATTAGTCCTTTCTAATAAAAACTAGTTCTTATAAAGAGTAATTATCCTCAGTTGCAATCTTTAATAGTTGTGTGTAGTGCAAGCAGCTAGAGCTAGTTTCTGAAATACTTAAATAAATATTTCTGTCAGGACCTCCAAGGAGTTGCGCTCCAAGTATGATGCTGTCCTCGGTGAGCTCAATGCTGCATCAAGGTCAGCTCAATTCAGGCTTTTTGTGTAAAACATCTTCCTGCTCTGCCAAGCCCAAGGAAAGCACAGTCTATCTTCTCCAACAGCTTTGTGAGTACAATTATGCATGTTCTATATGCTTACACAAGCTCACACATTTGAAGAGACAGAGAAGAAGAGATTTTAGAGGGAAAGAGGAAGCAGTTTGCTGCACAGTGAGATCCTCTTCTGCAGAAGTGCCTTCCCATGGCCACTGCTGCCATTGAAAGATGGGCTCATTTGGGACAGGCCTGAGTCTGCCACACTCGCTTTCATTCAGTACAAAAGTCCAGCACAGCCTTTCAGGCAATATCACACTTTTCAGACTGAAGAAGAACAACCCAGACTCAGGTAGGAATCCTACTGCTTTGTATCACTATAAAAAGATTAAAAGTTGGGTTATTTCTCTTTCAATCAAAACAAGCCAGCTGGTACATGCAGCTAAAACACCCTGAAAACTCCAGTGCTGCTGATGGCACACCAGCACATGGTACTTAGCATACTGAACATACTTTGGGTCATTCCCCTAAAAGGGCTTTTGACAAGTAAAACTTTTGGCTTCCCTCACTGTTGAACTGACAAAACAAGCATATCCTTACCTTAAAGCCAGCTAAAAATGGGAAAATAACTCTGACAAAGGGGACAAGAGGAAAACTTTCACGTCTCCTACCTGAGAGCAGCTCTCAGAAAGCCAGGTTTATTGCAGACAGAATCTACTCATAATAAAACTTTGCTACCGGGCAAGAAAACCAACCACAGAGAAATAATTTCTCTCTGCAAAGCATCTGCTTGCTGACTTTATTGCTGTTGCCATCTTGAACTGCAGAATTAAATAGTGGTAATATTTGTACGAAAAGGAGAAATGCTCAGCACTGCCAATGAGAAAGGGTTCCCCTCTCTTTACATCACCCTCCAAATGCCCTCCATTATAAAATGGACCCTCAAAGATTCTGGCAGGAATAGAGATCACCACTTCTCCAGGTGCCTCTCAACGTGTCGACATATTCAACAGCTCTCCACAGAAGTGATGGCAGAAGCACTTGGATGTAGGGTTAAGCAGAAGGCAAACCCTTCTGGAAACCCAAGGCATTGCCTTTTGCAGAGCAATGGCCACAGGGAAGCGGGAGGCTGTTCCAGCTCTGCAGCTGGAGTGCTGACCAAAGAGCACTCATTGCCTGTCCCCAGACCTTAGGGCTATTATGCTCTGGGACATGAAAAGACTGTTTTGTTGCATCCTGTGCAATATCCAGCCCCAACCATAAAACTGTACCTCCACAAATGCTCGCTACAGTCTGTTCCTGATGGCACTGCCTATAGGAAGGCTGACACTTGGGGGCCACAATGGCTTGAACCACTTGTCCCACAGCAAACAGATTGATGCAAAGCCAGCCAAAGTCCTTCTAGCATAAACTGGGAGAAAAATAAAAGCCAAGTGAGAGATAGAGGGGATTTGCAGCAATTTCAGCCCATCTGAGACACTTCAACATGTTTAGTTCTGAGAACATGATTTCTATGTGATGCCAGATGGGCAGAGTGAGAAGGAAGAACCACTTTACACATAATGCCCTGCACCAAGGCCTGTCATCCACCTTTCTGATATTAGAGCATTTTTTACAAAGATGCTAGTCACAGCTAAATGCTACACACATGCTGCTCATGTCTCCCACCCCCATGGTGCCTTCTGTGGCAATGGTTGATGAGGAGTTTGTGAAAGATTTTCACACACTTTCACACACTCTGTTCTCCACTTAGAAAAGCTGCCAGTGTGGCAGGATTAATATAGACACAGAATACAAAGTTTAGAGCTCACTAGGTAGACTTTGGTCAATGAAATTCCCTTGCCCAGATGCAAAGCTGCTCTATAATGAGTATATGACAGGATTTGAACATGCACAGGAAAGTTTATTCAATCCTAATTTGCTACTGATGGTCTCTGCTGCCTGTGTAATAATGGGGTAAACCTGCAGCCAGGCAGAGCAGATGAGAGAGAAAGAAATAAACTAGTTTAAGTCTGTCTGGGCTGCACTAAACATCAGATAAAGCCACGTGATACAATACAAGTTAAGGGAAAGAGAAAAGAATTGCTACAAGAAGCAAAAGCAAAAAGAACAAAAAGAAAAAGCTCATGTATGGGCCCTCATACATGCTCATTCACATGTGCATGGTGCATGATGCATACAGCTAGCAGGGTATTCGACCTCCAAACCTCTGGTATGATTTAAAGGGTTTCAATTCCCTACAGGCATGAGTCACATGACATAGCCAAACCCAACTCCTACAAACAGTGCTGACTTCTGAGCAACTATGCAAACATGCAGAACCTTTCTTATATGGTTTAAGTCCTCTTCTCACCCAATATGTAGGGGATATAGCATCTAGTAATGCAGAAAAGCAAAATACAGGCCCCTCAACTGTCTTCAATTAAAATTCCACCCAACTCATGAACTTTCTGCAATAAGCCAGAAAAAAGTCAGCAGAGCATTTGCAGCAAGATCAATGGTTTGGAAAATTTGGTCAACTCATACAATCACACTCTGTAAATGAGAAGAGTCTGAAACAGCCAGAGTGTCTATCCATGGGGAGGAGCAGCAGTAACATGAAGTGTAATGAAGCCGAAAATAATTGAATCCCTTCTTTTTGTTTTTAAATTCCACTTTCCGAATTTGTTGGTGGTGAAGAGTATCAATCCAAAACAGAGGGCCGTTTATAATGCTGAGTGTAAAAGCCACAACATGGCTGGCTGTTGATACAAGTTTTGTCCTTTGAAAGAATCCTTCATGGATTAGCATTGGTACAAAAGGAAAGAATAAGGCAGTTCTCTATCTTTTCTCATGTTATCTTCCCTTGCTGTTTCAAAGCAGGGGTGAAAAACTGACACACATACAAATAACATATCTGAGTCAGCCAGGGATAACAAGTATGAGGAATGAAGCCTTTCAGTGCTTTTCACCAACTGTGCCTCTGGCTGAATTACTGAACCAAAAGGAGAGGAAGAGAGGAAGAGAGGAAAAGCCCACATTGCCCTTTCAGGTCTTTTTTGTATCATGTGGCAAAACCTTGTAGCTGAGGCCTTAGTTTGGACTGGCAACAGTGACCATGCTTACAGAAATTCTGACTGCAAAATTTTATTACTGAGATTAAACATACAGTTTTTAAAGATGGATGCTAGGAAAAAAAACTTTTTGTGCATAAGTATGTGTCTTTCTTATTCAATGCCGTACTCCCTGCCCTCTTTTTGGCCATGAGCTATTCCCAAACTTCCTCTGATTTCAGGGTTCTGGCTCAGGCTCCTAGCCACTTAACCTTAGCAGTGCTTCATGGTCCTAACACCATGTAGCATTTTCAAAGCAACCTTTTTAAAAATTAAAGGGTGACACTGGAGACAGATTTCTCAGTTCTGAAGGAAACTTCTAGAAGGGCTTTCTTTCTTCCTCCTGTCACCGCAAACATTTTTAGCTGGTAGGGCTGTTTTTCAGATGTAGAAATGGGTTCATATAACTGAACTGAGACAGGCTCCGCTGAAGATATTATAACAAATACTCCCACCACCACACAAATTCTCATCATTTTTGAATCCAGAACCTACCTGCACATAAATACCCTGTGTTAAAGTGCCTCATGACTATTTACTGCTTGCTATAAAAGTGGACAGGCCCATAAAGGCTGCTGTGCTTCCCCATAGCAAGGCAGAGTCTGTTCAGCCTTGGTCCACATTCTCTTTTAGTTGAGGAAGAGAAAGAAGGAAATAATAATGTGGTTTTATTCCTATCTTGATTTTCCACTATTGTTGATTCTATTTCTTATTTCATTCTCCTTCTGGATAAAGAACAGTTCAGTAAGGGAGGGCACAAAGGTTCTTCTTTTTGTTGCCACAACAATAGCATTTAAAAAAACAACGAAGAAATCCTGACAAAACTGTCAGCTCACAGACTATTGCATGAAAACAAAACAGGAAGAGAATTCATCCAAAATTAGAGCTGACTTGCAGCTTTTCTCTGCATGCCCAAGTTTTGCCACCTAGTGTGTCTAAGGACAGACACCAGTGCCACTGAACTCTGCCTCCAAAGATTGAGGCTTCACATGAAGAAAGATCTAAAGCTGAGTAAGTCAAAGGTCTTTTCAAAGACTTGGAAAAGCTCTCAGTCATTCAGTAAATGTCGTGTTCTCAAAACATCTGATGGTGTAGCATGGAAACCAACAAACCTGAAGTAACTCTGATATCCTTCAATACTTAAAATACAAAAAAAAATAAAAAGGTCCAGCAGATAGGGGACAACAAGCAAGAGAAAACCCATAAAACATGAACCTGATCTTCATGCGTGCGCATATGGGCAAAAGAAAAAAGACATACCTAGCTGGCAAGAAGTTTCACAGGCATAAATCATGCAGCTCCACAGACTCATCAAATTTAGGTCTGGCACTGATGCTTATAAGCTTCTCTTCACTAAAAGTTTCTGTTCCAGGCCTGTATCTTTTACTTTGTCCATCTAAGTCAACAGTTCCCAGTTGCATAAAGGAGCTTTCCTTATCTCATCTTCTTGGCTGTTTCCTTACCATCTGCAAATACAACTGCCAACTCTTGGATGTTCTGCATCCTATCTGATTCTTTCATCTCACCTGCATCTTCCTTACAGCATCACTTACCTTCTCTTACCTGTTGGGAAAGCATTAAAAAAAAAAAAGAAAAAAAACAAACGGGGGGAGGAAGGCAAAATAATCCAAACTTCTGCATTATATTTAATTGTCTTACTCAGTTAAAGTCACATTCCTCATTCTGGACAGCTGCAATCCTTAAAACTCTGGTTACATCTTTTCTATCTCTTCTCAAAGGATTTGTAGTGATGGTCTGCCAAAGATCGATGTTTAGTTGTTGCTGTACTTCTTAAAATCCCTTTCTCCCAGTATATTACAGTCTTCACCAAATAATCCTCCATATCACACATTAAGGGAACACTGTCTTTCAGAATTGCAAAGGAAGACAATCAAAGCTGACAGCATATGTTCTCGTAACAACATCTGCTATCAATCAAAAGGCTGTCAAGCAAATGCAAAAGATGAAACTCCTGCCCTTCATAGTGATCACACATGATGTAAGGGACTGCTATCCCTGAAATACTCATTTTTGGGAATCCAGAGTGACCAGCCCACTGTAGCTGGTCAATGGTGTATTCTGACAAAGCACTCTTCTTGCTCTGCCCAAAAGGCCACCTGCAGACAGATGCATAAATCAACAGCTGACAGCAGAGATGTTCTACCAACAGTCTGGTCACACTCACATAACTTCCTCTTTTGTCATTTGATGGGTGAGGGTGCTCATGATGAAAATCCTGTCATCCCTCTTTTCTTGCTCTTCAAGTTTCTCTACTTGTAATGGTTTCATCTGAAGAGGCAAATCAATCTAAGCCTGAAGGATCAACACATCTTACGTGCTGTGCCCTTCTCGATCTATGTAATGACTCCAGCTTTTATAATTGAAAACAGATGACCTTACTTCTATTAAAGCTCCTTTTCTATTAATTATTCATCTGTCTAAATTAGAAGTTACTCAGCTCATGCAGTAAAGCAATCCTATGTGTTGCAACATCAACTTTCTGCTAAACTAATGACTCACTAATAAAGTAGGCATCTGCCATTCAGTTATAAGACTTAATTACTTGAGGTAAGCCCAAGAGGTTACCTGTCTACAGTTACTGTCTGTTCTGAAGTTCATGTTTCAGGTCCTTTAGTAATTTCCACTAGGTGACAAAATTACAGTGGATGCAAAGGTTAACCCCATGCCTGCCTAATGACTTCAGTATCCCAAGATGTTCCATCTTCAGGAAATTATGGCTGCGGTTGTGTTATTCTAGTGGAAGGACTAAAGTGATTGTGGTGCATGATGGGACAAAGGAGTGATGAACATCTGGCATCCAACTGTTGGCACAATACAATAATAACCAGACAAGTGAAGGGATAGAGCATGCTCAGGATTAGAAGCAATTTCCCTCATCAGCCTTTTCTGGTAGTATTTGCTCAGGGACACACAGAAAGCAAAAACTGCGATTGTGATTTCTGAGAAACAGTGGTAAGCACAGAGGTATCCTGCTGGCATTTTCTATGCCCAATCTATCACCTTTTGGAAGGGTTCAACCCTGGACCCTTTTCATCAGCTAATACACAAGATATCTCAGTAAGGGTTTCAGAGCACCAACAAGAAAAGATTTGCAAACAATAGCATCATGTTAGAGAAGGAAGCCCAATCATATTTTGATGCCAAATGGAAAAGATAGTAGGGAAGGAAAGCCTCCAATCCACGGCTCCAATAATATTTCTAGTACAGGCCACAAAGAGCACTCCAGGTAATTTTGTGAAAATGAAATACTACTGCTGTCTTGTGGCTTTGGGGAAGGGGTTGTTGTTGTTTAAACACTTATGTTTATGAAACACTTTTGAATTGTTATTGCTCATTGTGGAATGATTGCATTTTACTGCAGAGCTGGATGAGATGTGCTTGTTCATTGATGCACAGGGTACATACATTGCCATGCAGTAAGAGACCACAGCAATTACCAAGCCCTGTGCTGCAGACACTGGTAGTAACTTTAGCTAAGGGGCATGAAGCCTGATGTAGGGCAACCAATGAATATGTAACTATACCACAGAATAGAAATATACTTCACTCCTCAATCTTTCTACAGGTTAGCAAAAGAAACATGAATTTTAATGTTGTGACCCTATTTCAATTCTGCAACTCTTACGGACACAATGCTGCTTCTGCAAACATGGTCAGCACTAGATCAAAACCACCACACTAGCATAATTCCTTTAACAGCGCAGGAAAACGAAGGGAAGAAGTGGATTCCACAGAAATAA
Organism: Sialia sialis; assembly: GCA_009812075.1. NCBI lineage: Eukaryota > Metazoa > Chordata > Aves > Passeriformes > Turdidae > Sialia > Sialia sialis. Next base: position 30,785,114 of record VRYO01001269.1, on the reverse strand, counting down.
TATCCTTATTATCCAGAAGGAACTCATATTTAGCTCTAATGTTTCAAAGACACTTGCTAAATAATTAGAAGAAGCTTTGTGTGATGACAGGTTTCTTTAGATCAGCCTCATCACTGTAACAGCAGCCCCAGGTTTACATCACAGCTTCTCAATAAAAGCAGGCATGGTTGCAGAATATCACCAACAGGCCAGCATCACCCCAAACACTCAGTGAGTACAGTCACCAATAGTTTCATTACGTTTTTAATCAATGACTCTTAACTTCACGATCACAAATGAATGAAAAAAGTATATACACCATGTGTGTGATTTGTATTATTGTAGCTATTTGGGGGAGGGAATAGATAGAAAGATAAAGCAGAAATGGAAGAAATGAGCAATTGGGTTTCTTGAATCCTACTCTGGTATCTTGTCTACAAACCTCTTCTGCTTCCTAAAAGCTGTAGCTACAAGATTTCTCAGCATGAAACAGGCTCTCTCCAGCATGCCCTGAACATAGTAAAAATCTGCACAATATAAACTTAAGGGAGGAAAATCAACCTCTAAAATCCTTTTAACCAATGAAGATTATGTAAGCCCAAAAAAACATTATGTTGCAGGGGTTTGCCAGCTATCAACTGGCTGGAAGCTGAATGGGAAGCAAGCTAGTTAAACTGACACAGATGATGCTAAACATTGATTTTTTTCACTAAATTGTTATCCACATAAACCCTAGTACGGACATTCTTGAATTGGTTTAAAATTGACTTATAATGATCGAGCATATGTTGAGTCTCTATTGACTCAGGGTTGTGGCCACAGCAGGGGGAAAAAAAGAAAAAGTATTTGTGTCGGAACATAACACCACATCCTGTGAAACATCGTAATAAGAAGAATAAGGTTGTCCAATATACGTCCTTAAAAACATCAAGGTTTGAAGATTAGTCAAAGACAAGAGATAAAGCCAAATGGATGCTCATTTGCAAAAATTTCACAATTTTATTTTTAAAAAATCACTAATTTTATCTGGATATTACTTCTCCTATACTAGAGCTGGGAAGCCAAACATGCACTCTTAGCCCCAGCTATTTGCTTCATTTTGTCCACTTTATTCTGTATTTACTGGATAATCAGCGTTCATGCTGGCAGTTGACACATTCGGATGAAGGACAGCGCTCTGTAAAATGCCATGTTCTAACAATTCCAAATGTTGAGACACCAGGATACACTAATGCTGACTTAATGTGCTTTGACTGGCAGTTGTGCTGCAATGGACAAAGTCCACTTGTATCAGAACATAACACCAATGCCAACTTTACAGCTCACTTCACGAGTGAGGGCAGCCACCAGAAAAGACCTGCTGGCTCCCCTCAGGCTGCATGGTAACCTCTGTTCCAGCACTGGACTCAAACAGGGGAATGGCACCTTGATTGCTCAGTAGTGAGAAGGTGGCTCAGGACCCACAGGGCTACTTCTGCATCCTAGAGCAACATAAATCATTTGTGTAATGGTTGTGGACTATTAGAAAAGGGTTGTGCAGAACCCTGCTCACCCTCAATGGAATCAGAGCTGGAATATCTGCATTCTCAGGGGGAAGATTTAAAGGCAGGTAAAGATAATGAAGAACCACTTTACTGTGCAGGTGAACAAGCACTGGAACATTGCCCAGAGAGGGTGTGGAGTGTCCCTTACCGGAGATATTCAGGATCTACCTGGACACAATCCTTGCTGTGTGCTCTGGGATGGCCCGGCTTGAACAGGGAGGTTGGGCCAGAGGACTCACTGAGCTTCCTTCCAGCCTGACCCGTACTGTGACTCTGGCTGCGGGTCAGTGTGAGTTTACTAACTGATAGACATGGTCTGTCCTGAAACTTATACAGAAAGCAAAAAAACCCAGGCACCTACATTCTGACAGTGGAAAAACCATTACAAACCTGCTTGACACAGACTCACCATTCAAGTTTTCATATTTCTTTTTGACTTTGAAGTACCCTCTATACAGATGTATTTGCCTTCACAATTGCAGATGCGAAATTAAAATCTTCCCCTTCCCTGGACAATCATCTGTTTCCTCTATGCACAGTTTACAGGAGCTTACACTTTGATATTTTTTTAATAACTTGTGTTCTGTCTGGCGCTTTGGGGAGTGCCTGTGACAGAAAGCACTTTATTACTTCTCTGTTTGAGTTCACTGCAGAGCGCTCACCAGGTCTTATGAGTGAAAGGACAAATCTAGGCAGCAATTTAATCAAGCAGTGATTGAAAAATTAAAGGTGGCGCTGATTAATATGGATTTAAGACTTCTTTTGTTTGAATTGGTTTTAGCTAGAGAACATGGCAGTTGGGCTTTTAATGTTTTTATTCTCCTCTGAAAGAGAGAGAGGATGAGAAGGGAAACACAAAGAAAACCTCTTTAGGCAGATCATTTCTCTCCTTTTAGTATTCAAATAAAAGCCAAGGGAAGAGGTTACACACAGTGCATATTATTATCCTTCAGTAAATAATCAAGTGTAATTTCAGCAATCATGAGAACACCTGCGTGTATAAGCAAAGATCCAGCCATAAAAACTCCATTTGGACCAGCACCAGAAGGAAAAATTTCTGCCCAACAAATGAATCTTGACACTGACTCATCAGCCTGGCTTATGAAGAAATAGATACCTTTTAGTAACCTTGAGCATACACTAAACATACACAGAGTAAGAGTGTTTTACATTTCAAACAGAGGAACCAAGATCTTTGAAAGCTGTTAAGAAACAATGAAGGAATAACCTGCTAGACAGTCACACAAAATTAACCACAGCTCTGTTTGGTTAAAGAAGGAGGGATCTCTACAGCTACAGATATATGGAAATACAGACAGACACATACTGGAAAATCTGGATATGCATTCACTTGCCTTGCACCAATTGCAGCATTAAAGGAGGAGGAACCACCATGGTTTGAACCAGATTTCACATCAAGTCTTTGCATGGCAAAACATCTGCATCCCTCAACTTAGCTAAAGTTATAGAGAAGCCAGAACTTTGATCAAACCATTTTGCATTGCCCCAGTTCAAAAGTTACTACTGTAAATCTGTAGAGTAAATCTGGCTCAAAGTTGTTATACTTATAAGACTGTAAACAACTTGTGCATGCACTTCTAAACAGTTTATTATATTTTAGGTCATCTGAGAAATAGGGATAAGCTAAGATAAGAATGGGAAAAATTTCCTTTTCCTTAATCATGAATACCTTATAAACAAACAAAACAAAACAAATAAAAAAACCACCAAAAAACCACCAAAACAACAACAAAAAAAACAACAAACAAACAACCACCAACAACAAAACAAAACAAAAAAAAAAACAAAAACCCCACCCAACTTAGCCAAACTGACATGAGCAAAAAAATGATACTGGCCTTAATTTCTTCCCTGCAAACAGGTATCTCCTGTCTAGGCATCTTAACAAAAACATCAGACACATCTTCCTTAAAGTACTGAAAGACTTAAATAGAAAACACAAAAAGCCATAGCAAACAAAGAAGATTATTTGTGGAAAATTAACCTTGTTATAATAAAAGACTTGTCTGGAAAAGGATTACCAGAGCTTGCATTTCAACTAATAGACTTATTTTTCCCAAAAGACTTATTTTTTTCCCTTTTTCTCTTTTCATGCTTGGCTAGAGTAGGTGATTCATATTTTCCCCAGCTGTCTCTTGTCCCCACACACAGAAAAACATCATAATAAGAAGTTACTTGAAAAGAACTCTAAAGTCCATATTCAAAGCACTTAGATTAATAAAAAGTTACCTACAAAATAGTTCTGAAGAGAAGTATGTTTGTTTGCAACTATGATGATTTTTGCTACCTAACTTATACAACAGTGAGGTTCCCAAAGGGTTCACATAATTTAAGCATAAGATGTCTAAAAGAGTGCAGGAAGGTGGAGACCTGATTTTCCAATCCACATGCTGCTAGGCACAAGCATAATTGCATTAGAAATCAGCTTTGCCAAAAATGAAAACAATTAAAGCATAATACTTCTTTTTCTGCTTAGAGTTAAGAAGGGTGGTTTGATTTTTCATGCATACCCACACCAATAAATGTAAAATAAAACAATTCAATGAACACCAATTGAAAATACAGTAATGACATACTGCCATGACACATGGACAGTGGAGACATTGTAGAGTCAGAACCAAAGCTTTGCCAATTCATTCGCAAGGAAGCTCCCAATTTGATCAGTGGTCTTAAACCATTTTGTTAAAACTGTTTAAATCAACACTTACAGTATTGAGAAGAGCTGTGAGTTGAAATTCAGGAGGAACCCAGACATGGGTACAAACTCTCTCTGAGACTGTTGGACTTTCTTCCTCTCTTCCACACCCAAGTGAGAGGCTCAAATAAAACAACATCTGTTTCTGCTGCTCATGGTTAAGGTTATTCAGAACAAAAACTCCAAAATTCAAGGCTCAAATACCCAACTTCATCACATAAAGGATTCTGACAGAGCCTAGGAAGATGGGGCCAAGGCAAACACCATCATCATCTAAAGAATAAAAAGTATAAAGAACAATCTGTGGTACAGGAGCAGAGAAGTACTAATCACAGCAACGTCCAGGATTCCTTTGGAGCCCTTTAGCCCAAAGAAGTCTCGTAGGCTAATGTCTTCCAGAGTAGCCTTGAGTTTTGTGCAATATCAATGCTTTCCAAGAGCAAGTTTCATAAATATCAAGCACTCCAGCTGATGTCCAGAGATGCCTCACATGACCAGCATCTCTGAAAATCGTGGGAAATGTCAGTCTCCTAATGCAAGACACTTCTGAAAATGCTGCACTGTTCTTCTCTTCATGTCAGTCTCTCCATATGCAAATTGAGAATGAAAATACTCTCCCACCACGAAGGATAAAAGCTTTTTTTTTTACAAAGCTGTTTTGAAAAGGGAAAATACCCAACACTATAAAAAAGAAAAATTATCATTGTTGGTGTTCAGATGCCTCATAGCAATACAGACCACTTTCAACACCTGTAGGAACTGGCTCTTCCTAATAAAGATTCAAAATCCTGAATGGCCAAAAAGAAGGGAAAAAAGAAAGAATGATGGAAGAGGCAGATTTGATTTAGGGAGAACCATAAAGAGTTACAAGGAAACCCAAGGTCTTACTACTGCCACTGCAAAAACATAACTGCCTTATAAGTATGCAGTGGCAACTTGCCAGCAAGTGTAGAAATTTCTTTCTGCTGCTGAATTACAAAGGCTTGGAAAATTTCAAGGACATTTAATTTCATGGCAAATCACTTGAACCAGTTACCTATAGAGCTTTACCTCACAGCTTCTGACATGCAGTAACTTCACACGTCTGCTGTCACACACAGCTACAGATCTCACATTAAAGCACTGCAGAGAATTAACCCCTTTACTTTTCTGCAGTCAACCTTCACCTTTAAGAGATTTTTTTTAACCACTGCTTCCTCCTTCTCCTTCCCCCTTTGCTTTGCACGACAGCAAGCCTGGGCAGCATGGATTGCCTAACACCATGCTTTAGGTGTTGGTCCTACTGTTCTATTTCACAACAGAGTTTAGTGTGCCCATGCTGGTCTGCCAACCCAGCAGCAACTCCACCTCTTCATCACAGCCCTGCCAAGAGCTCATATGTCCTCCCTGCCTTCTCTTGTCTTTCTTCCTGCTTTGCTCAAAAGAAATATTCTGTCCCTGCTACCCAACAACTATTCCAGCCTCCACAGATCAAGGAGGAGCCATGTTGTTCATTCCCAGCCCAGCAGCTCCCATTACTGCCCCAATAAGTAAAACTACAGCTAATGTACAGCATACACTGTTACTGTCAGCACTGCCAATACCAGACCGCTGTGCTTCATGTATCATTCATCAGCTCCTTAATGTGCAAACCTCTCTACTGCAGTTCTTTTCTCTGCATTAAAGTTATCTGTGGGGGCAAAAAAGTGTCTGTACAACTTCTGCTTGAAATATCAAGATTACACCTGAATTCCTACGTGTCTGTTGTCTTCGTCAATTTACCGTGAAAACAAAAGCATCAGCAGTGTCCCCATGACCAGGGAGGGGATGAGGTCCAGGACGGGACAGAGCCACAGCAGGTCACCAGCATATTAGGCCAAGCTCTCTCATAGGAAAGCTGTGGTTATACTGCCTGCCACTTAATTCTACTAAAAACCAAAATCCTTTGTAAAAGCCCTAAGCCTCAAAGTCTTTGCTGTCAAGATTCACAGGGCAAAGGAGAGAGAAATGCACTTCCAGCAGCATGTTTTCTGTTTTTCCAAAGGCTCCAATGAAACAATGGCATCATGCAGAGTTACTGCATGTCTGTCCTGCACACACAAAGATCATCATGACCTTTGAGCTATTGTCAGCCTTTTGTAAAATCTCAGATTGCTTTTGGACACTTCCTAACTGCTGTTTTCCACCTGCATGTTCCTCCCCAGCCAAATAGCACATGATCTTCATGACTACGTGAAGTCTTCCCTTTCCCTTCAACTGCAAAAGTCTGGAGCTTCCTCCTGTTCTTCATTTAACCCCTCTTTCGCATCTCTTCCTCAAACTCATTTTCTCCAAAAGCCCTGTATATTCCATCTCTCTGCTTCCAGCTGCAGCAGAAAATTTTAGGTTGTGGAGTGATGAGAAAAGGGAAGCTTTGCTAAATCCTCTCTCACCCGTTCATCACATCTCTAAATTTTCATCACTCCAGGATGAGCACACAATATATTAAAACTATTCAGTATTTATTCACCATAAATAATACCTCACGTGCCTTACCACTGCTGTCAGAAAGCCATACCTGGCTAGGATCTATGTTCTCTGATGCCCCGCTGGCCAGACCAGTGGTTAATACAGCAGCTCTTCCAGACACTAGAATCTAGTAGCACCAGCATCACTTTGTAAACATTAGACCACACAGACCCTCTGACACTTCCCTGTGCCACCCTGTTGCAGTGTCAGGGCCAAGTTCAAGGAGACTGCTGAAGATCCATGGATCAGAAAACACCATCAGTTGAGAAAGTAAAGGTATAAAAAGACAAAGAACCCTATAAAACATACTAGTATGTTTTATGTACAAAAATCCTAATTTAACCAGCAATGACTAGGAGCTAGTCAGCAGTGCAAACCTCCAAATTACAGTAATTTCACTCCTATAAGGTGCACCCTTTTGACTAAAATTTTGATCGAAACCAGGAAGTGCGCCTTATAGTCCAGTGCGCCTTATATATGGACAAAGTTCAGAAATTTGCCAACCCAGAAGTGCAAGCCTGCACAGCCCCGAGCCAAGGGGAGCCCACGGCTGCCCGTGCCAGTAAACCCCGCGATGGTGCAATTCCATTACTAATTCATTACTTTGTTGCGCACAGATCCTCGCTGCAAAAAGGAAGTGCGCCTCATAGTCTGGTGCACCTTATGGTCGTGAAATTACTGTACTCTTTTTCAGTCACTTAATCTGTCCTGGTTCAACCTCCCCTCATCCTTTCCTTTATAATTTTAAGGCTGAGTTATTTTAAGTCGCACTTGACTTTAATATTGATGGGTTTGTTGATGCCATCTGAGGGTATGAAGCAAGGCTCTTCCCAAGCTAAGGCAATTTCTCTGTTTCTGCCTCGTGTTGTACAGCCTGTTTCACATTCTCCCTGCAGCAAATAACTGTAAGAAATGTTCACACAACAACAGGGTGGGATAAAAACCAACACGAAAAAGTAACATGACACCTACTTCTACACTAATGAAACAATTACTAACTAATCGGAACCAAGCAAACCAAGCAGGACGCAAATGAAGGGAAACATTTTTAATAAAGCTTCCTGCTCACTCAAGTGGCAAAAAGATATGTGGCTTAGGAAGGGTAAAACAAACATTTACAGTAGGTTGTAAAAGAGCTCACTGGTTTATGAGGTTTTGCCCTGACACTTCTAATTCAGGCCATGGTTACAGTTCAGTTTTATGTCCAGAATGAAGAGCTTACTGCCTTCTTTCCTCCTCAGGAACCCAAAAAATTCGAGTGGGGGAAAGCCAGAGCCTAACAAACAGCCAAACCCCCTTCCCCAAGGTCTCTTTCCCTTAAAGAGTTGAGAGAAGCCCTCCAACTGCTATAGTGAGCTGTGATGGGACACAGCTGCCCCAAGGCACTCCTTCTTATCTTTGCTTAAACCACACGTGTTTTAAGAACAAACCTCAAGTGAAAACTCTACTTGACAAGAAATTCTAAAAACTGAAGTCATATAAATTACCACAAGTGACAAAAAAAGGACAAGAGGAAATGGCCTCAAGGGGCATCAGAGGAAATTTAGATTGGACATCAGGAAAGATTTCTTCACTGAAAGAGTTATCAAGCACTGCCCAGGGAAGTGCTGGAGCCACCATCCCTGAAGATATTTGTAAGACTGGTGCTTAGGTACATGGTTTAGCAGTGGACTTGATGACCTAAAGGGTCTTTTTCAAACTAAATGATTTTATGAAAGCCATATACACTTGCAGAAGGCATAGCAAGAGAGGCTGGCCCTACTGCACAGAGCTGTTCCAGGCATGGGAATGAGCAGATAAGAAGAGTTTGACCTTTTGGACCCACTGAGCTTTGCTCAACACTGAGCATGCAGTAAAGCTTATTTCTTTGCTGCCAGCTATCCTGCACCTAAAGGATGGAGATGCCACCTAGAAAGGTCCACAGGAAATAAAAAGAGTACTGCTTTATAGGCAGATGGTCTAAGCCTGGAACTGGGTCTAGCCTGAGCATATGGTTCCCATTACATATGTAAGAACCAGATACTACCTACAGGGAAAAAGGTGACTTAAGCCAGACTAAGAATACTTCAATACCACTGAGTGATTTTGTGCCCCGTGGAGGTGGAGTTCGTTTTAGGCAATTATCTCATGTGCTTCCTACCAACTGTTCTCCTCAATGATGATGGGCTACAGTCCATACTAATAAAGACAATGAAAGTGATACGGACACTGGAATGATTCCAGGAATAAATTCCCCCCTTCCCAAAAGTTGGAACAATCTAGCATATCACACAGCACATATGGCATTCCAGAAGGGGAGAGCTGGAGTCAATCTATTTTACCACCTACAAAGGATAAAAGAAAAGGAACAAGGAGCAGCTTGTTAGAAAGACACAAATGAACATTTCACATTGTTTAGGATAATAATATTGGGCAGTGCTGGTATGAGGTAAGCAGTATCTTTGCATCCTCTCTTTCCCCTAAAAAGAGCAATCATTTTTGGACAATAAGAAAAGTTACCAGCTCCTTCAAGCATGGACTGATTCTTAAGAGGAGTTTTGTTTCTGTTGCAAATGGATGCTAAGTTACATACGCTGCTTCTCTATTCAGATCAGAATTCTTACGTCAGACAAGGTTCCAGATCTCCATAGCTCTTTTTGCCTCTACCAGGCTTCAGGAAAGTTACAACGCGTTTGGCTCTGCCTGAGAACATATGTACAAGTGAAAACAAAGAGATGAAACTGGAAGATGTGTGACAAAAGATGCATTAACTTGCTTTGCAGAAAATTGGCCGATTTCTTTTTGTAACATGTCTGAACACCTCAAAGCCAGGAGAACAGCAAGAGCACAGAGAGATTATACCAGGCTTAGATGCAGGAGGAAATCAATGTCCATGTGCTGCCCTGGCCAGCCACGGGGAGCCACGAGAGGCGATGCGGCAGGCAGCGGGTGAGTGTCTGCAGGGCTCCGGAATCAGCGCTCACCTTGGACCAGAGCTCCCTTCCACCAGCTGCTCTGCAATCGTGGGACATCTTGCTCAGATTTACTTCCCTGAGCTACCCTGTGCCCTTAAATGCCCAGTCTTCAGAATATAATTCTCACATGATTCTCTTGTACTTTTATTCCTAGAGCCCTACAATTATGTGAGAAACACAGCTTAGGATCTGAGCTTTATCTAAATTTAACCTGCTCTGAAGAGGGGCCCTAGCAAGTGCTACAGCTTTGTTTCGCTGATTGCCCATTGCATTTCCAGTTTACAAAAGGTGCCTCAATGGAAACTATAATCTAGTACTCCTAAGTCCTGACATATAAAATTCAGTGCTTCATAATTCATGTGCATTTTTCCCAGAATCCCCCATCTCTGCATTTTTCTTAAAAAACCCTAACATGGAAAAGGAATAAATTTAGCTGGATCATGCCTAGTTCTGTGAGCTTGGTACTAAGTCCTAAGGGAGAATAGCTTGTTCATTTTTTTGCTGAGTTTAAGTTCATTAAATATGCTGGACCTGTGCAGGTTTCTGCTAAGATGCCTCTGTAAAACTGAAATTCACTCATCTTTTGAATGGCTGGAAATGTTCATGAAGTGTAAATCATCTCCCTTCATCACTGACCCCACAAACCTCCTATATTATATAAACATATGGATATTAAAATTATATGTAACATTTAAAGTAAGTGGTATCTGCCTGTGAGACACTCGGCAGGTAAATTATAGACTCATAGACTAAGGAAAAGATCTGGCGACCATTAGTTATATGGTCCAATAAACATCAAAACCAGAATAAATTAAAACTGAGGTAATTTTAAAAACTGGATACTGTCCAATTACTCTGGAAGAAAGTCAAATAGAACAAGGGCACTGGAACAGTGTCCCAGTGGGAACTGAAAGAAGAGGTTTGGACACAGAATCTGCATTTAGTTTATTATTTGGTTGGTACTTACCCTGTCAATGTAACTTGGCTTTCTGCCTCTTCATATCAGAACAGCACAACTTTACAACCCTACTGCTTTGTCCTGTCCCTAGGGATCCCTTATGAACATTTACATCCTCCTGAGATCTAAAAGAACACAGACACTTAGGGCATGCAGCCTTTAGAGGTGACAGAGGTAACAAAAAAGGAAAATGCAAAGTTTTGGTAACATTGATCTTGCCTTTTGCTAAACTCTAAAAATTTCCAAGCAAATGCAGAAACTAATTGAATGGATTTAGCGTGTAATGTACTTGCAGTTATAGACATATACATATGTCTACAACTGTGTGTATATATATCCACATGCAGTCTTGTGCATGCCCCATGCTGAGTGTAGGGTCCTGAAGCAAATGGGATGGGTGGCGCTTAGATCAGGGCACCCTGCACAGCCCTCCTGTGATGCCCATTGCAGGCACCAAGCTACTAGGGTTTAACTGGTCCTTGAGCACTGAATACTGTTTTGAATTTCTCTGTCCTCACAGGATTTGCTTGATACTTAACCCTGCACACTTGTATTAATTTTGCTGATTTTTGTGCTTGAGTTGCTGGGAATATTACTGAGCAGAAGGTCACAGCTGTTTCACATTTTGCAGTATAAGGCGCTTTATCCCTTTCCACCTTGCCTTTTAGTACTGCCATGTGGCAGAAAGCAGGGAAGGAGATAAGGATTAACTTTATTTAATGTGATATTTAATGTGCGAAAAGGTCCCAAACCTTCTTTTTATAGATAGTTCTGCAAAACAGACCAAAGGACTTTTAAAATAAAAAGTCAGGCTTTGTTAAAAATATAAAATAGAATGGTTAATATTTAAATTACAGGGGGGAAAAAAAAGACTACTGAAAAGGGAAATGAAGATGGGTTAAAACCAATTCTCACTTCACCCATGATCTCCCTAGAAGCATGTTCTTGTCCTCAAACTTTATTCCTGACATCAGTCACTTTCTGCAGCAAACAGTGCCCACTTTGCAAGAAGTCCTCAAGGAACATGGTCATTAGGAAGTTTTCTCTGTCCCCTGAGATGCTGCTCTCAGTTCCCTGCAGTGCCTCTCCCTTCTCCCATACTCATCGTCTCCCAAAGCCCCTCTCCTTGCTCCTTCTCAGCTGGCGTCCAGGGAATGTGTGATTTCTCTGCCAGACTCAACCACTCCATTTACAGGAACATGAGTGAAACAGTTGAAACTAAACAGGTCAAACACACAGCCTGCTACAAGATTACAGACTGTTATCTTGAAAAGTTAATGGAAAGTCTTGACTGCTTCATTCAAACGTTTGTCAAACGCCTGCTATGCTGCAGACAGCATTCAGGGGTGGGGTTTTTTGCAAGTAGAAATAGAGTGAAAATCCAAATAAATGTCATCCATGGGATCCAAATACACACCATCATCTGATGCCTTCACTTTGAATGATGTTTATAGCATATGACAACTCTATTCCTGAATGAGCACTGCTTGGGCTTTGCATCCATGACCTTCTCCTCTAGTTTAATATCTCTGCAATTTGTGGCAGAAATAGTTTGTGCTGCTGGCAGCCAGCATGGAAACTTAGAAGCCCAGTGCTGAGCCCTGCTACCAGTTATCCTGTCCCAGAGCTGCTGAGGGACTCTGCTAACTAACTCTGTCCGGCATACAGAGGTCACAGACTGATGGTCACAGCCAATCACAACAGCACAGTGCAACTTCATGGGACTCAAAATGCAACCCCACATGGAAACCTGTCTCTTCTTACAAGGCCAAGGAGGAGAGAGGACCAATCTGTGTCTCACCATGCAAGAAGCATTAAATGAGGCAATAAAAAAGCTGAGAAGCCTTTTCTGTGAAAATGCTGCCATTTCTGCAATGTGATTGCTTTTACCAGCTACACAGCACCTTTGACTCAAAAAAGCATTTAAGCAGAAGCAAGGGTCCAGACTGAAGTGGTAAGAGAAACAAATGAGAATGCTTAAATCTCAGCAGTATCTCTATTCCAAACTGCCAGGGGAGGTAAGGAGGACTGTCAAGCACAGTACTAGGCTCAGTGATACTAGGAATACCTCTGGCTGACCAGGCAAGAGAATGTGTTTACTTTAAGTATTATATTTTCTTTGTGTTAGATTGGTATGTAATACTCTGGGTAGGTTAGCATACATAATCCAAAACCACTTTGCTCCTCATCTGCAGATTCAGTGAAGCTTATAAAGGATCCCATAAAAGTAATTTAAAATATTCATGCAGGGTTCATCAACCATGTGTCCAAGTAAACCTACAAGGACAACTTTGGGCTTTCTAGGCAACTCCTCTTCAAAAACAGTACTCTTGCATGCAAGCATTTGCCTCTGTGCTGCAATGACAGCATATGCTGCTTTTTGCAACATTAAACAGCATTCAAAGGAATAATCTTCATGCTGCTAACACAACAGCACACACACTGTTGAACATCTTCTCCCTTCTCCTAGAGCCAAGCGGAAAACAGACCTCTATTATCCTCTTCCCTGAAGTGCCTTTTCAAAGAGCATCATTTTAACACCACCTCCCCTTTTGTGCATCACATCCAAAAAACACCCAGCAAAGATATTCCCTGACGCCTAACAAGACTTATTTTGTCAAGTCTTCATTTTCTGCTGAGAGCTGGAAATGTCAACATTGTCCTGCATCTTATCTCTTGTGCCTTGCTGTAGAGAGAAAAGTATCTCCCATGTGGACAGAATTGCATATTCTCAGCCTGACAGTAACAGATATCACTGTGCTGCTTTGAGTAAATTACATCAACTTGAAAAAGACAAGAGATCTACATGAAAAAAAGGCAGCCACATCTTTAGACTTTTTTCAAAAAACATTTTCCTTATATCATAGTAGGAACACACAGAAAGGAGACAGAAAATTCAACAGGATTTCAATGAGGAAACATGATTTCGATATTCTGTTTTGCATTGGACCTGCTACTAGATAATAGCTGTCCAAAAACTACTTCAACCCAACAATTTGCTGTCTTGTATGTCTGGGGTTTAAAATTCTAATTTTTTTTTGACACATCTTTACCATTTTGCTGCTGATTTCTTTTCCACCAGGCCTGGTCATTCTCTGCGGCCTGATCTGCAGCCCACTGAAGTCTGTCTCATGATACTAGAATGGCTCTGTTAATCAATAAGTTGCTGGGGGGAGGAAACAGCCCATGCAATATAATTCTTGGAAATGTTTTACTGAATTGTCCATGCACAAAATACAGAACAAAACATGTAGCAACCTGTTTCAGATAGATATGAAACCTCTTCAACTATACTATTCTTCTCAATTTCTATTGGTAATATCAGATAATTCTTGTTCTTCATAAAGGTTAGATAATAAAATCAGAAAACTCCCCAAAAATTACAAAAATAAAGAAACCTTTTAAATTGAGAGAAACCACAACCAGCAAGATTTCAGAAAGAGCTGACCACCTCCTTGGCTTCAGCCTCTACTTTCCTACCCTTGTATAATAAGAATTAAAGGTGCATTTGCCATTAACTGCTCCTCCACATCTTATCTTCAGATGAAAATCTGCTCTTGAGACAGATATTACCAATGTTTAATTCACCATTGAGGAAAAGCATCCACATATTTTGTGACTGTTCAAAAGTGTGTGGATAAGGCCTCTCATTTACAATGGCTCATGTTAAAAACAGTAAGTGCACAGTTTTCTCTACATCTTCAAAAATACTCGTCTTCTACAGCAAAGAAAATAATGTCCTTTCTGTCCTCACTAGCCCCATACCAGGAGAACAATAGAGAAAAAATTTTAGAAGAGTGTTTACACATTCAATCAAACTTAATAAGCAGGCTCCACATGATAAGGAACATTAATGTCAAGGGCCATTCTGTCTAAATTTGCTTGTTCTAATAAAATCACACTTGATTTAATAAGCACTGCTTTAGTACCAGGGACTGTGAGGGGCCACTCCTAAGCAAAGTATAAATGGTCTGGATAAATGAGATTAAAGTTTACTCAAAAAGTAAGCAAAGGAACTAAGACACTATCACAGTCCAATTTGATTCAATCTTTCATCTAATAAAAAGAACTTCATCTCAGGCACAGGATATTTTTTAGCACTTCAGTAAGTTTTCTGATTATTTAAAAAGATGGTTCTTCAGAGTTTTCAGTCTGGTTACAATAGCAGATGTTCCAATGACCAGATGCTTCAATTAATCTTAATAACCCCATCTCTTTCCAGCATTTCCTTTACATTTCCATTTCTTTCTGGGCCTGTCACTCATCCCTACTACATTATTGAAATTGATGTGGAAAAAAGAGAGATGGGAATAATCAAAATTTATGTAAAATACTATAATGGAAGAACGAAGAAACCACATGCTTCCCTTATTTTATTTCTCCCCTAATACAGAATTTTAAATTTGTCTGATTGCTTTGTTTTACATGACTCTGGGCCTGCACAGATCTGGCAATAATGCTGTAAATTAGCAGTCCATGCCTGTACCAAGCTGGAGCTGAGAGGTGGGATGCAGAGACATAAAATAAAGCTATTCTGGGATATTTTCAATAATACAGTATTGTAGCAGCGAGGAAAACTTATGTGAAATTTAGCAGACTGACTTACCAAGGAAATATTTTTGGGGACAAATTGTAATGCTCCTTTTGCAAACTTTAGCCACTGCCAATCCAAGTCTCTAGGATCCATGACGAGATGTTTGTGTGCTTGTGGCTATGCGAACCATTCCCAAACCATGGTACACAACCAGGAATCAGGATGACCATCTTTTCCTCTCGAGAAAACTGAATATTGCCTCAACAACTTCTAATCATCTGCCTCTGCACAGGACCTGACATAGAGTCAAAAGCTATTTGCAGTCACTGCTGCTGTCACTGCCACATGGTACCCCATAATCTCTGCTTTTGGTATCTCAGCAAGCTCGGTATGCAAAACTCCAGGCTATATAGTTAGTACAGTGAGATGCAATAAGATGATATTGAGGATTTATGAAAGGATATTTCAGCAGCAGCTCCTGACCCTAGAAAGGCAGAATTAGGTTTGAAGAGAAGGTTGGTTATGTTGACAGGGATGAACAGCAGGATGGAGACAGCTACTGCATGCTGAACTAGCTGTCCAGGCAAATGTGATACAGAAAAATGAGTGTACTATGATGGGGCATAGACAAGGTCTGAATAGGAGAAGTCGCAGAATTTACAAATAAAGTGTCTGATTCCTCTGCTTCTCTGAAAAGAGTATTTGTTCCTTCTCCAGCATCAGAAGTCTTTAGCTGCATAAAATAGGATGTTGGTGTCCTCTGGAAACTCTTTTGCCCAGATTCTTACTCATCTATGATTAACCAGTTTAGCAGTAGCAAGCCAATGCCTGTACTCTGCAACAAGGGGTGTACAAGAAAATTGATTGTGAATTATCACCCAGTGATCCTAAGAAGATCTAACCCAAGCCGGTGCCTTTTTTAAGAGAGCAGAGGGGTTTTATACTGTCTTGGTTTGCCAAGGACATTGCACGAAGATCAATAGCAAAGACTGCACTTTTCACAATACAAATCAAACCTTTTGTAGTCCTTGGCCCCAGGACTACAAAATTTGCAGATTTGCAACTTCCTTCCCATAAGTGCAAGCAAAACCAAGAATGTGTAGGTCTGATATCTGAAAAACTACTCTCTATAATAGTTCCATTGTTTAAATTCCATATCTGCAGGAAAAATAAAACTAAACAAAACAAAAAAGTATCGTAACCCCACTCCCATCAGAACTGCTGTGGAAAAATGTTCAAGAGCATATACTTACAATACAACTGAATGTATAATGTCAGGTAATAACCTCTCCAGTAGTGAGTTATTTATATGTAAAGTTGCCACAGTAAAGCACCACATTATTTCTGCTCTATTTCAGCACTCACCAGCTAATGCAGAGGTGACAGCATCAGAAAAAAATACTGAAAAGAGAAGGACCGAGGGAAACAAAGTTCATATCACTTGGTGCTTTGAGAAAAGCCCTTGCCTCAGCCAAAACACAAGTGAACCAGGGCTGAATTATGACACTGTGTACAATTCTTTGAAATTAAATGGTTCTGCCACAAATATTTGGTCAGACGATTTCAGGCTTTGAAGGAATGTTGTTGTATAAGAACATACCAGTCTATCGATTTTAGGAAAAGGAGAGGTATTCTAAGGCAAAACAGAAAGAATAATGCAAACCCTGTGGGCTGAAAGTTTTCAGGGAACACTGGGTTACAACTTAGTCATATTCATGTCCTTTGGAAACATTCCATTCAACTAGGAAACCTCTCTAAGCAGTACCTGTTACCACTGATAAAGGGGAATGAATTCACTACCCTTTAAATAAAAAAGGCCATTTGTTTTACCCTTCTTGAATGCTTTTCCTATATTGCCGTTACAATGAGAAAGCACAACAGCTTTCCTACTGTAAAGCTGCTCACTATTGTCAGTATATTTTCAAGGGAAGAGAGAACTGATACAAAAAAGCAGTGAATACACTGCATCTCAGGCTCCTATAGAGTTTTTAGGCACATACTGATAAGAGATAACACTAAATGGAAGTGCTTTATAAAACATAATGTAATTGTAGCAGAGTAAATATAGTAACCATTTATTAAAAAATCTGCTTTTTTCTCTCCTATGAAAGAAATACTGCATTGTCTTTCTCTTCCAAATGAAACTGCCACCACAGAATTCCCTTTCTTTAAAGGATTTTTCCCCACCAAGCTTTTCTGATGGGTGTCCTTGAAATGTTGCAGAGGCAAACAACTGCAGCACTCAAATGATCACTTGGCAGCTTGCTGATGTTTGCTGAATCTCTCTCTCTCTGAGCCAGCTCCTGCTTTTTCTTCTCCCTCTTATAGTGATCTCATGCAGTATAGCTATCTTAGAGGCTGACTTGAAACTGCAGTTCCAAGGGGTCGGGTTTTTTTTCCCTCAAGACAAAAAGAGGTATTTGATTGAGATACATTTAAATACCCCACCCAGCTCAACTCCACTGCAGTTCAGGTGTGAAAGCAAGTACACTTGCATAGCAGAGGGTTGGAAAACTTCATCTTTGTTTCACACTAGGGTGAAGTCTAGAATTCAGACATTCCAGAAATGTGAAGTTCTCCTGTCTCGCTTGCACTACACTGATAGTGTAAATTGGGAAAGGTGAATCACTTGTATTCCTTAAAAGAAGCAAGCACAAAAGCCTTTGCTTAATTTCCTTCACAGTAGCTATGGTTAGGCCTCAGAGAAAATGGATGCACTTTTAATTGCTTACATTGCTTACAGATATTTATCAGGAAATGGTTTTGCATCAGGGAAAGATGTTAATCTGCTTATGCTATTTAACTGCTTTCTGAATTTACACTGAGCTTACAACAACAGCTATCTTCTTGATTCTTTCTAATTCAACTGTAAGCAATAACTGACCAAGACAAAATAGTACTGGAAAACCTGCCTATCAAATATCATCAACTTATCTACTTGGCCAGCTCCATCCTCCTACTGGACAACAAGAAATACAACTTCACTTTTCAGAAACCAGCCAGCCACCATGCCATATACTAGTCCCTACCATGTACTCCAAGACCTACCAAATACAAAGGTAGCAAAAAGAATGGGAACCTACATCAGTGTCTTACTCTGGTTTTCACCAGTGGAACTTTCAGGACCATCAGGTCCATTTCTTTGTGTTTCCACTGTCAAAGAGGCTACACAGACACTAAAACAGAAATGGTCCTGGAGCATGTTCTGAATACATGACAGTGTATGTGGCACGATATACAAGTTTTATTTGCCCTTGTTAAGGATGACATATGTAACTTGGTGTGGATATAAAACTTTAGCCAATAAAACTTGTTACCATAAACTTTTGCTAATAAAAATCTTCTATGCTATACTGTCTAATATTTTCTCTTCCTCTAATTATATAGAAATACAGTAATATGATGAGCAGGTACATTCAGACATTAGGCTAGGCCCGTGTGAGATGTTTCCAACTGCGGTACATCACAAGATATAAACCTGTCCAAATGTGACTGGCAGTAATTTAGGAAGGCTTAAAACTTATCATGGCCAACAGATCTATGATTATCACAGAGGAGTTATTGCCTGCTGTGTAATCAGTTTGCTCTCACCGAGCTAGCCCGTGGCTTACAGGCATTTTGCAGTGTTGTAAAACACCCTGGAGAAGGATGACTACTGCAGATGGAAAAGCACTCTCCATTGCAACACACGGGCCGGGAGAGCTCTGTTAGCCCTCTGTGCCTCCTGCCTTCAGAGCTGAAGAAGCTGCCTTACATCCTGCTGCATCCACTTGGTGTTTTATGTGCACAGCTGGCTAATGACTGTGTTGTATTATGTATAAAACCATTTACTGTGATATGCTCATGCTGTTAATATGCTGTAGAGTATTTTTGCTTTGTTTAAGGGGCAACTCTGGGAAACATTAATGCTGGATGCTACAAAAACAAGGGTAATTCCAGTCCAGACTGCAAGAAGAAATCCACAAAGTGGCCAAACATTTCCATCTGCTCAGTGAACAAAGAGGCCTTCATGCCTCAATTTATGCCTTCTGTTGTCAGCAGTGAGTAAGAAATCTTCCTGGCATTTGTAAGAGGCCATGTTGCAGAATGCTGCTTAGCAGTGTTTCCCTTTGGTGGCCTCCACGTGCCTCGTCCCTCCGTCTCTGCATGAGGCTTCTAGACTGTTTTGACTTGCTCTAGCCCCTTTGCCACTTGCCGCAGAGAAGGTGCTGCATTACTGCACCAAAAGAAAGCAATGGTCAGAAGGTATGAATTCGGTTTTGAGAGTCTGGTTCTAACCATTTCACTCTTTTCTCAGATTAACAATTTATCACGCACTTCTTGAAAGTAAAACAGCATGAAAACCTTTGCTTCAGCCTGTCCTACACAATTTACCTCTGGAATCTCCACGTCTTAAGAGGATGTCTGCTCTGGATAAAAGCAATTATGTACAGAATGCAAGGTAGGCCTGTTACCTTCTCACTACAACTTCTAATTAAATTTCCCCCCCTTATTTTACTAGTTTTGTACTTTCACTAATGCATCTCTAGAGAAGCTTGAAGAGCTTGTTAGAGACTTCAAAGTATTGAAAAGCTCCACAAAGGCACCTTAGAGAAGGCTCCTAATGACCTTTTTCCTTAAAAAAAAAAAAAAAAAAAGGTTTCTACTGAAGATATGTGGGTCTGCCAGCATACAAATGCAATGCAGTTTTCTTCCTCAGAATCAACTTCCAGGTGGGAGTTCCAGGCCATTGCACTGTTAGGATCAAGCAACACAGAATGAACTACATTTGGTAAAACTTCCTGGCTATTTCCTCGCCTTCCCCTTATCCATATTCTTTCTCAGCAGGATTGTTTTCCAGGACAACAGGAGTGATGGAGGAGCTCTAGCTCCCTGGAGTGGCCAATCTGCTACATCACGGATATCAGAAAGATGACTCAGCCCACCTCATTGTTGTGTCCAGAGTATTCCTGAACTTTTCCTCAGCTGCTGCTAAAGGATACTGGAACTTGCACCACAGTATGGAAACACATTGCACCGGGTGACTAACATGAAGGCTCAGTTTATGTGAAATGTTTAAGCCCCTTATTCACATTTCAGTGAACAAAAGACGCCCAGGTACTGTCAGATATCCAGGTACTCCCTGCCAGCCTTCTCACCCGCTATCCTGCATCCTCAATGCCTTTGCAGAACTGACAAGTCAATGATTGACTGCAATAACCACAGGATTTTAAAAGCTGGAATGGACATTAAACATTACTCACTTCCATTCCCACTGCCATGGACAGGGATACCTCCTATTAGACCAGGTTGCTCAATGACTTATCCAACTTGGACTTGAACACTGCCAAGGATGGGGCATCCACAACTTCTCTGGGCAACCTGCTCCAGTGCCTCACCACCCTTACATAGCCTAAATTTCCCCTCTTTCAGTTTGAATCCATTACTCCTTGTCCTATCACTCTAGTTCCTATCAAAGGATCCCTTCTCCAGCTTCCTTGCAGGCCTCCTTCAGATATTGGAACATTGCTGTGAGGTGTCCACACAACCTCCTCTTCTCAAGAAGAGCCCCAGCTTCTTCAGCCTGAGCACTCCAATGGGCTGCACTTGAAGGGTATTTAACAGTTTCAGCTTGTGCAAAAGGGATCCACCTGTGAATGTTTTTGCAGAGATACATAAATAGATACATAGATAGATACATACATACACACAAACAAACAAACATCTTCAGGTCCTTGTGCTGCCTCCCAGATAACTATGCTCTGCTTCAATTAATTGGTTCATTTTTTTTTTCTATTGGCTTGAGCTGCTGATAGATCCACTTTGTTCTTGAAAAACATAAAGGTAATATGCTATACAGTTCTGCAGAAGCAGGAGTGGGTTTACAGACTTGAATCCCAGGGAATGCAGTGGGAGATACGGCACACTGCAGCCTGAATCACTGGTTTGCAGGTCTGCACAAAGATGACTTTCTCAGGAAGCTGCTAACAGAGAAAGAATGTCTGGCTTGTGTTAATCCTTATCAGGGGAAGACAGGCTTAAATTAGTTTGTCTACAACAGTATTCAAGTTTGCTAAAGTATTTTAATACGTAGGTAAAAAGAAGAGGCTGTCAAAAATCTAGTTTTCCTTTGATGGAGGAAGGAGAAGAAAATCTAAATTAAAATAGGTACAGTAGTTTCACGATTATAAACTGCACCTGAATATAAGCTGCACTTCCGGGTAGCTGGGAAGACCACGGGTTTTGTCCATATATAAGCTGCACCCGAATATAAGCCGCGCTTTTTTTTTTTTTTTTTTTTTAAAACTCACACGGCAGAGGGGGCGGGGCACTCCGGCCCGGCCCCACACAGCCCAGCTTCCCAGCGGCAGGGGCCGGGCCGCCCTTGTGCAGCCCCCGTTCCCGACCATCCCCCGTTCCCACCGGCTCCCGGTGGCACAGGGGCCGGGCCGCACACTTGCAGCCCCTGTTCCGGGCAGTCTCATGCTCCCGGCGGCTCCCACTTGCCACTCTGCTTGGCCGGCTCTCACTTCTGGGTTGGCGTTTCGCTGGGATTTGTCCATAGATAAGCTGCACCTGAATATAAGCCGCACCACTGGGGTAGGCTGGATTCTTCAATGAAAAAGGTGCGGCTTATATTCGTGAAATTACTGTATGTTTTCATACACAGGCTATAACACAGTGTGAAGAGTTGTGATATTTTTCTCTGAAAAACATTCACAGAAATAGGCTACACTTTATGATATTATTCTGCCTCTGAGGGTAGTGGAAGCTTGTTATTAATTTTTTTGGTGGTGCAAGCAGTTTTCCATGGAGTTGCTTCACTCACTGATCCTAACCTATGTAAAAATCACTATGAGGTTGCACCCATGATCAGGACACAAACATCATTGATGGACAAAAGAAGTTAACAGACAACAGCTAAGGTGTAGAGGGTGGATATAGCACTTGTTTTTGATGTATGCTTTGTATCTCTCATTATACTTACACACACTGCAGGCTTACATGTACTTTTAGGCTGTGACAATTCACCTCTAAAGAAATGAAGACCAATGCTTCAGTTAAAAGTAAACCCTGTTAATAGGTTTTTCAGCAGACTC
This sequence comes from Sialia sialis, assembly GCA_009812075.1. Lineage (NCBI taxonomy): Eukaryota > Metazoa > Chordata > Aves > Passeriformes > Turdidae > Sialia > Sialia sialis. The sequence goes on along the minus strand of VRYO01001269.1, from coordinate 30,762,863 downwards.
TAAAGCTATTGCTCTTTGCAGTATTTTATTTATGGAAGTGTTCTGGTGATGCAGTTTAAATATCTTGGCTCTGTATTTTACTATCTCACCTATGGGAAAGTGGACATTACTCGTACATTGATTAATCAATTAAAAGTTTCTCCTGTTACACTGCTGTTTAACCAAGCACTTCTCTTTACTTCCTACTGATGATCCCCCAAAGGTCCCCTGAGTAATTCACAGTGTTGCTACACTGACCTTGCCCTCACTGGGCTCTTTCCTCTCTCTTCCACCAATCTTTAAGAAATGTCAACTGTAAGGTCCATACAGAAGCTAGAATCCAGACTAGGTCTGACTTCTACAGGACACCAGACTGAGGCAAAAGCCTTTCTAGAAAAAATATGGAGGCTCTACTAAGTGCTAGAATAAGTTACTGACAAAACACAAAACTGTTCATTCCAGTATTTTGAGCTTTTCCCTTTATGTTAAACGGTAACATAAAGACAATCAACATGAAATTTATGGAGCAGTTACCAGCCATTTGGTTTTCTATGTACATATTGTGGATTCAGAATGGTTTTGAAAGCAATGGCTGTTACTGCTTGAGAGACACCGCAAGTACCAGGATTATGACACTCTGTAATGCCCAATGCTTATTATTGCACAAGTGAGACAGCTTTTCTACCACACATGAAGTATTTTATATGGCCACAGCTGGAAAAGTGACTTCATATTCCACTATCAATATGAAGAAAATATCATTTGGAGAATCTTCTAAGATAAAGATGCATGAGCTGAAGCAAGCATTTTGAAAGAGCCAGCTGTAAATAGAGGTTGTAACTGACTTGGTACACAAACACTTGAACTTCCTGCAAGCTATTTGCAAGAGCAGATTAGAAGTAAAGGAAGGACAAGGAGTCTATAAAATACATCAGTGCTATGGCAGACATTGTTCTATGCATCCCTAAAGACACTTTCATCTGACATGAGCTGTATTATTTTGTTGAACTTAACATGATACTGCGCTGAAGAGTTTTCTCAAGTGAAGAATATTTGTAATTTAGGATGCTCCACAAGTAGAACTTTGTGCAAACAAGGAACTAGGTCAGGTCATCAGATTTTGGCTGAATGGCATGCTTAATGCACTGTTTGTCCTATTCTTTTCAAATTAAATATTTATTTAACTGAAGGATGATAGGCATTTGCTTTTCTTTGATCTTATTTGGAACACAGTGAATGCATACAGTGAAGACACAATGACAGGATGCCAGAGTAAATTACTAACATTAAAATGTGCCTTTAAAATTTGAGTTTTCCAAGGCAACTAGATCTTATCCTCTCCTCTGCCCATTTTATTTACATGGGATAGCTAGCATTGATTTTGAGCAAAAAATTCTGTGCTAACATCAAGCCAACTACAGTGTAATGTGTGTGTATATATGTGTATGTTCAGTGTACCTTCACTCTAGACAAATTCAATTGTGCTGAGATCCACTGCAGCTGGCATGCAAGCTTAGTAATAAGAAGCCTGATCTGATACCTACCAGCTATGCTACATTATTTCTGCAAAGTATAAAACACTCTCAGCCCAACAGGCAGATGTTCAAAGTTAACTCTTGAATTAGAGTCCTGGATAGCTGATGAGCTAATTTTATGGTAGTTTATCTTCAGTACACTATTTCATTGAATTCAAAATGGCTGTGGACAACTGTTTCAATACAGATGAACTGAAATGACTGAAGTTCATCTAATGTTTGACTTTGCTATATTGAGAACCAGGAGTGTGAACCAGCAGACATCAAGTTAAATTTACAATAATTTCAGCATGGACTGAAAAAAACAGGTTTGGGATAGGAAGTTCAGGTACAAATTCTGATATCGTCTTTTCTTCTTTGACCAACATCCTGTTTACAAACTGTTGGCAGCTCCCCTTCTCCATCAGTGACCCAGAAAATTAGAAAAACAGGTCACACATACAGAAATGCTGGAGGAACTAATAGTTTAGAAAAGAGATGACTCATCGGGAAGATGATCATAATCTATAAATATCTTCAAGACAGTAACATAAATGTATAAATGAAAGATGGGAATTGCTCTGCCTCAGAAGTTGGTAGGTAAGTTGGCAGTGTAAGGAAAAGGGCAACTGGTAAGTGAATAGCACCTCCAGGGATGTTGGCTAAGAACCATTAGTGTAAATATTAAAGAATAGGTAAAATTGATTCTAGTGGGTAAGATGCATTGAGAAGACTTGCATGACCCCTGGAGCTTGACTAGATGCTTCCAATTTCTGGTGCTATTTTTGCTATCCATGGCATTATGGTAAGCCCTAGAGAGAGAAAAGATTATACTCACCAAGGTAAATGTGGCTGATTAAATTACAATTATGTGCAAGCAGGCATTTCATTGACTCAGCGCCTGACATCTCCTTACTATCAGTGATAGCTTTTATGAGATACTAATGCAGAAGGTACTACACACCGCTGATACAAATTCATAATTGCTAATTATACCATTAATAACACTGAACCTATCTGCAACTAATCTTATTGATATAAATAGCATTATTAATTCCATCAGGCGTCAGCAGTGATGTAGAGTGACACAGTGTACAGTCATCTCCCTGAATGACTCATTAGGCTCACAGGGAAGGACCTCCCTCCACAGCCACACCTGGCCTGCCTCAGGCATTAATGGCTCACTTCCCATCAAACAGATAGCTGGTGAAGCGCAGCGACATATTTTTATTAAATTTGAAAAACAAACCAGATAGCCCTCCAGCACATCAGAGTTAGGACTGCAATGCCAGACAATACCAAGTTGCCTGTTGCACTTCAGGTTCCTCTGCAGTGCACGTGCTCTGGGATGCACTGCAAAAAAAAGTTTCTATTGAAATTATAGCTCATTTTGTGACTCTGTAGTTACTTGGTAGCTCTTCTCAACCTCCACATTCAGTTCATTGCACCACATTTTGTTTCTGTACACCCATAAACCCTAAACAACTGCATGATACTATCAGCTTTTATTTTTTACACTAGCTAGCACCAGAATTTCATTTTTGTTTTGCCTCAATTTTCTTAAAACATTTGGCATTATTACAATCTTTTTCTGGCAGAAATGAAACTAAAGCTAGCCATGAGTAAAGCCAAAGCAGCTAAAACTCTACATTTAAGGAACAAACTTGAGCCCACTGGAGTGTGATATTTCCGACGTACTTACCATTTTTATGGCACCCCACACACGCAGAGCACAGATCCAAGTCTCATTCCTGCAGCTGGGAATGCTCAGTATTTATGCAAATCTGGCCTAACACACATGCTACCATCTACCTGCATAATTAGGAATGTGCAGCCTGTGCTCAGAGCATTTTGGCATTGCACATTTGACATCCACTGTCTGTAAGCAATCCCTGGCCACATTCACTGTGTAGTTTCTAAACAATATAAGGGCTCTACCAAGATCAGACTCAATCCTTGCAGAGTCCTACAACTGTCTGGTGTACGAGGAACAAAACAGAATGTCAGCAAGTTATTCAAGACGCTGGCATAGTGCATGAGCAGAGAGAGGTTGAGTTTAGACTGTAAAGACAATGAACCAAAATTCCTGTGTCTGCTACACAGGTGGTTTCATCTATCAACTTCTTATATGATAGCCACTTTCAAAAGAAGTGAATTAAGTGTATTTTCCTAGGTAATAATGTAAGAAATATTCTCACAAAGATTCACAAAAACACTATCCTACAGTTTCCTATGATTCTTTAGAAACTCACAAACACTGGATGACATGATAAACACATGAGGATGTGGGGGGTTGGCAAAACCTATATATGCCTCATGTTCCCTGTTTAAAAATTCTGAGGAAAGTATAATCTAGATCAGCCAGCCAGTGCTTTACACTACACCTGTGCACACCTAAGCACATCAAAAATTTCTTAGCACAGAAATTTTTTTTTGCTCAGTGTTTACATTAAATCTGGCAAACTACATGTCTGCTTCATCACTCATTCCACCCATGTGTCTTCATTGCATAAATGACGCTTAAAGCTTTGGATAAGTCAATTTGAGCAGTGATTAATTTTCCTATCTGTTAAACCTTTAAATATTTGATTTGCAAATGAGTTTGACTTTTCATCCCAACTATTTCCTCATCATTTTATCTATTTCTAGAAAAGGCACATACACATCCTGGAAGACAGCCTTACCAAGCATCATGCAAGTGCAGTTTCTCTTCATTAACTTACGCTGTGTGTTGCTTTGTTTTTCTATCCTTTAATCTCTACGTTTGTCACAGAAGAAACTGAGGACAACCAGTTAATCCTCACCTAAGCCAGCTGCTAAGGAGCCCTGCTCCAGGCATAGAGGAAAGCAGACAGCTCTTTGAGCCTCACTTTTAGCTCAGCACAGGCTGCCTTCTTGGGCCTGTAACTTTGCCCAGACTGCAGAGAATCTTGAGTTCGTGCTAACCTAAATAAATCGTCACCATTCAGCATGACCTCGAGCAACACTGTGCATATGGGAACAACAAATATAACCACACCTGCCTCAGGAGAGACTCTCTGCAGGAAGAGTAATTAAGAAAAAAAACATGCTGGTTTTAGTAGATAATTATTAGCCAACAACTTGTGAGAACAGCAAAGTTATATAAAGGGTAACTTCAGCCCAAAAGAATCCCAGGGAAGCAATTCCTGGCCCTGTGTGTTCAGCACTGGAAAGAACATTATTAGACTGGAATGCACAGTTCTGACCTATGTTTAACAATGTGGCTGTGGGCATCATAAAGCAAGTGCAAAGGAGGATCATAGAAATGTCCCAGGAATGGATAAAACCATCCTGACAATGCAGGGACTAAGGAATCTTTTGATGAATTTAGTTTACTAAAGAGTAAACTTAGAGTTGATGTGAACAACATGGAACACTTTTTTTCATAAAAAAGAGATCAGATAATGTTGCCTTTCTAATCCTGCTGTCAATAGCATAGCAAGATCCATTGACTGAAAGCTAATGTGAGACAGATTGACTCTCAAGGGAAAATTTCTCAGTGCCAAAACTGGTTACCAGAAGAGGTGATAGACTTGCCTGGATCTGAAGACTTTAAAACTTTTATTTTAATGTTGCTTCTAGAAGAGATTTTATGGGCTGACAGCTGGGAAAGAAGAAAGAAACTGGTCTAAGTGTTCCAGCAGAACCCTCCTGACCTTGACTCTCCCAAAAGTGGACCAAATTTACTCCGTGTCCTGATCTTGTACTTCTCTGTTTACAGGATGGGTAAAGTCAAAACTCACTACTACACTTTGGATGCCCTATGGAGGGAAGCAAGAAAGATTTTTCCATCTATGCCTGTTTGACCAGGCACATTTTGCCTTTTCACTGGCTGATATTTCTTCTTAGTCTGAGGCATCAGAGCAGCTGGAGCTGTGGGCACTGTATGGAGAGCCACTGCTGTGCTCCTCTTCTCCTGTAGAGGAGTCCTCTAGAGGGCTGGTGAGCCTTACTTGGATGCCCAGAAGCATGCAGGTCATTTGATGAGATATTGAAAAGGAGATTTCCAAGGGCCTCAGGGGATAGTTTTTTGCCTATGTACAATGCATAGCTTGCCTGTTAGAATCATGTGGACCTATTTTAATTAATACAGTTCTCATCTCTGCTGCTCACTGCCAGGGGCACAGTTTAATGTCCTGAGAAAAGCAGCTCCTCAATCTGCCTGGACTTTGAGCTGAATATAAGGAACCTTGATTGAGCATGATTTACCATTATATTTTATTATATCTTTTTTTCTTGCGTGCTCTTGATCATGAAAAAATGCTCAATTTACCATACAGACAGCATAAAAAACAGACGACAGAACTGAAGAGAATCACTGTTTCACAATCAACTTATCCACCTCCTTTTGGGTACTTTATTTGTTCTCTATATTAACAAAGTGGGTAGGAAGAGCAAGGAGCAGTTACTCAGATCTGATATACCAATCATACAAGTCCAGGAAGTGTATCTTCTTCCGTGGGCTGACTCCCTTTTCTCTCCTAAGCCATACTCACAGTCTATAGTCTGAAACCCTGTGACCTTTCTGGTCTACCTCCAAGATTGTTCACACTGTCTGACTTTATGCATGCAAGAAATTTGAGTCTTGTAATCATGTATATCCACCATTATTAACTCCTGCCTGCCCATATAAAATCATCTCACAATAATTACCCTCTGTGTGTGCACATGTGTATGTTTGTCCTTGTGCCTACACATGTCCATGAGCTTCAGGCTATTGGCTACAGCCATTATCATTCACACCAAGCCAAACAATCAGTTCAGAGCTGTCATAAATGGGTTAAATGCAGCCAAAACCAGGCAGTACCAATTAAAGGTCCTACTTATGTTTTTTATAGGAACATGGTGCCTCTTTCACACACACTTCCTAGAACTGTCATATTGTTGTGATGTGAGTGCTTAGGACCAGCACTGCTCAACATATTTATCAGCAATGTGGGCAGTGGGACTGAGGGCACCCTCAGTAAGTCTGCAGACAACATCAAGCTGTGAGGTGCAGTCAACATGCTGGAGGGAAGGGATGCCATCCTGAGGGGTCTGGACTGGCTGGAGACATGGGCACAAGAGAGTCTTATGAAAATCAACAAAGTCAAGTGCCAGGTCCTGTATAGTAATTTCATGACTATAAGGCACACCCTTTTGACTAAAGTTTTGATCGAAACCCGGAAGTGCGCCTTATAATCCGGTGCGCCTTAGAGCTGTGAAATTACTGTACTTGGACTGGGGCAATCCCAAATACAAACACAGACTGGGGAGCAACTAGATTAAGAACAATCCTGAGGAAGATTGGGATGCTGGAGGGTGGGAAGCTCAACATGACCCAGAAATATACACTTGCAGCCCAGAAAGCCAATCATAGCCTGGACTGCATCAAGAGAAGCATGGCCAGCAGGGTGAAAGAGGTGATTCTCCCCCCTACTCCACTCTGGTAAGACCCTACCTGCAGTATTACATCCAGCTCTGCAGCCCTCAGCACATGAAAGACATAGACCTGTTCAAGTGGGTTGACAGGAAAGACTTGATCAGCACCTCTCCTATAAGTACAGGCTGAGAGAGCTGGGGCTGTTCAGTCTGGGGATGAAAAGGCTCCAAGGAGACCTCGGAGCCCCTTCCAGTATCTAAAGGAAGCCTATAAGAAAGCCCCATCTCTAGAGGGGGGTGGTCTCTGAGTACCCTGAGTACTCTGGTGCCCCTTCCCCACCACAGGGGGATTGGAACTAGAGGATTTTTCAACTTCCCTTCCAACCCAACCCAATCTGGGATTCTATGATTATTCTGTGTCATCGTTTCCCTTGTGACTGACTGTCAACGTTTCCCCTAAGTTAATCAGCATCAGGAATGCTCTCACTTGTGGAGACACCAGAGAGCTGCTTTTGCAAAGCTGACATTTCCAGAGTGTGGAAGAGCAGGCTGCACTCATCACTGTCCCAGTAAAAAGGACTAAGAAGTAAACACATGGAAAGATGGGCAGCTTTTCAGGGAATCCTGGCTCAAAAGATGCAAATCCTGCTTCAATAAAAAATTAATCTGGAAGATTCATTTCAAGGTGTGGGTGACAGCAAAGATAAACTAGAATGCTAAAGAGCTTAAGTATTCAGGGTCACCTCCAGCCTCAAAAGACATTGTATTTTTTCATTCTTAAAATACAGCAATAGATATGAGAGGCAAAACTCAGAAGACATAAGTAAGGTTTGATTCCAATTTCTGTATTTGGAGGCCCTTCACTCAGACTTTTCACACAGGACAGATTCTTTCCTACAAACACAGGACCTCAAGTGATTTTCCCTTTTCAAGTCTTCTAACAGATTCTTGCTGAGATGCTCAAAGGTTCTCTCCAGTCCCATTGCTCTAGGCACACTTTAAAGCACTCCTTTTTATGTGTGCCCATGATCTGCTAAACTTCACTCTTTCATTCTCTTTATTGATATTCATGCCATTTATATCTCCACCTGTTTGTTCCTTCTGGAGACTGAGCCCAGATCTCCCACACAGACCAGCAGAGGTTCGGTGATGTAGTTCACTTAGAATGAGAAGAACTCACTTATCAGGAAATAACCACAATGACTGAAAGAACACTCTACTATCCAAATATTGCCAAACAGATCGCATGGGGGAAAAAAACATCAAAAAACCCCAAAATAAACACCCACAACCCCACCCACCCAAAAATGGCACATTCAAAACATTCCAGTGCTTTGAGACAGCAGTGGGAAGTAGACAGACCATTTTCTTAGTCAGGCTGGAGAGCAGAAGCTGTGTTTTGCACAGGCAAATACAACAGCAAAAGCTCACTTCATCCTCATCCCCAGTTTCAGAAAAGAGTTTTACCTCCACTCTACCAAAACATTAAAATTAAGTCAGGGAAAAAATGTGTTCTACCCTTTCCAAATAAAAGTTGTACCATCATAGATCATTACTGGCATTTCCCCAAAGACCAACCACATCGCTGGGGTTCAGTTGACTGACACCTGACATGCTGCATAACAGCCATGAGAATCAGGCTCAGCTGTATTTTACAGAGATGGTCATTGAGTTGTGAGACAATTCGTAAGCTAAAGACAAGCAAGAGAAAAATGCAGACAGAAACTAAACCATTCAGGTGGTTCCAGTCAGTGGTTCAAGACAAAAACAGTGACAAAAGAAGCTCTAAAGCCTTAAGAAAAAAATAAAAGAGAATTAAAAGACAGCAAGTTAGCACACTGAATAAGCTTGAGCAGTAGAGGAAAGCCCTTCCCCAGCTGACTGATGCCAATCTGCCAATTAACCCACCACCCACTAATTCTCTGCATCTGCAATGGAGGGCACATTGATACCACAGTAGCACTTTTATCCTAGTTGACTACTACATGCATTAGGCAATAAATCACCCTTAAACTCCAAGTGTCCTGCTTGCCCAGTCTCTCTGCACACAGAGATGCCCAAACTGAAATGTCCCACCAGAGGGAGGGGTGCACAGAGCCCCTCAGCCTGCAGGAGCAATCTGTGAGCTCATTAAAACCTTAAAACATCACAACCAGACCCTTCCATGGGGCTGCAAAGCATCACCAGAGAACAACACTCCTGATTTTGTTCAGGACTTGATAACACAGAGGCAGGCAATGTGCTCATACAGACACCTGGGAGCAAGTGCATGAGTTCATTCTATGGCTTTGAACAGCATGCCAACAGCATGCTGTTTCTGAATATCTTTCTCTGGATATCCAACATGTATCTGAAAATTATATCCCAAAAGCACAGTAAAAGGAGCTCAAGAGAAATAGACTGAGTGACAGTGTTGCTGCTGCTACTGCCATTTCTGCTGCTTAATGTGACTGGTGACATGAAAAAGCACAAGCAGATGACAGCTGCTTTAGAGCCAAGACCATCAGATCAGCTCTCTGTTTTCCATAAAGCAGCAAAACATTTGAATTTCAGTGCTCCAGAATGGGCACCTGACAGAGCAGTTCCCAAATCCCTCCACCAGTAATCTGTGCTAGGCACCTCTTTAGGTCATTATCCACAAAAGTGATCTGTATCCAGTAGCATCAGATTATGAACAAAATCAGTAATACTCATGGAGCCACTTCAACTTGACTGCCCAGATGTTTTCTTTACACCACTGACACATTTTCATTTCCCTTGTATGATAAGAACTTATAATTTTTAAAAGAATGTAAAGCTCATGCACTTGCTTCTGCTACCAGAATATGGACAAGACAACTTACTTTCACCTGTGTGTCGAAAGGAAGAGTTGAAATAATGTAATAGGCAAGTATTAAATAATGGAGTTGATAAAGGGAGCCAGAGCAGACAATGTGAGCACGTTTAAATTAGAACTCATACCCATGTCCTGTGACATCAACACAATACTGCAATTCTGAAGAAATCATAGAATACAACGTTACCTTTAGAAGTGACTGAAGAAGTAGGAAAAGAATGAAATGGAAATAAGTTTCCTCAACGTATTCTCCTCTGCTGAAAATCTGTACTGAAATTGCAAGTGCATCCTCTCTCATCTGGGTATGCAAAGAGTGAGGGATCTTTAGCAGTCACTCTCAGTGGACTTTATTCTCTTTCCCATCATGTTCTGCCAGCATGATGATCACAGGGATTGAATATGTCAAAGCCATTAGGAAAAGGAGAAGAAAATGCTACACTTCTTAAAAAAATCAGTAAATAATTTTGGATATGAACAAAAATGTCCCCATTACAGGGGCTTCACGTCCATGCCCAGGGACAGAACAGTGCAATGTATCCCTGAATCCCTGAATCCACACATCTCTTACCTCAGGAAAGAAAGAAGATGAGTTTCTCTTGGTCTCAAGTACCCACTCCTCTATGACCACATTTCTTGGTAACCCAAGAAATATTGTATATATACTTTCTAATATACTTGTTACATGATGTGAACAATTATACTGTATAATAAATAAATACTCTGAATTAAAACCAGTCTCTTCTTGGACAAGATTCATCTCCTCCTATACCCTGTTGTTTACTGAGGCTTTGCTCCTTTCTGCATCTTCTCTCTCCTAGACAAACAAGGGCCCTACCCCTCCATTTCAGACCTTAACAATTACCTGTCTCATTTCAGTACTTCCTTCCACCCACATTAAGTGGGCTGCTTTGTTACTTTTCTTCCCTTTTCAAGACCAAAGCCCAACTTCCCCTGGTTTCCACTGCTAGTGTTCTAGTTCCAACGTAGTTACAACCCAAAGGGAATGATGACCAGGGAAATACCCAGGAAAACCCATGAGCTTGGGAGACCAAAACCTCAGAAAGCAAGAAGAAGGAAAGGTCTGAGCTGCCTCAAGTGCTTTCAGATGGACAACCAGAAGACCAAAAGTAGGGTCAGGGACAAGACATGGAAGACTAGAGATTACATCAGGTCTATACGGCTGTTTCAGTATGATGGAAACATTTATTTTTTAATTTTTGGTTCTGCCTCCATTTGATAGTATGCTATATACAGTCATTAAGAGCTGAGTGGATTTTTATAGCTGCTATTAGAATTGAATTTTATCTTCCTCAAAAAGATTTAATAAATTAAATTTCAAAGGCAAAAATAATCACTTACTGCCATGCACGTTCCCTTTCACTGTGAAATAAATTCATCAACAAGAAAGTTTTCACATGATAATCAATATCCATCAAATTCGAACTTCAGCTTCAAGTTAAAGGCTAATAATCCTTAAATTAGTGACACACAGCAACACATCTCTATTCTCCCTGGGCCACATTTGCATGAATCACTAATACACTGAATTGTTGATCCAGATCAACAAAGCTTTCAAATGCACTGTCTTACTGATAGCCTCTATAAAACACACCCATAGCTCAGAAATGCTGATCCACACTAATGCATTTACTTCCAGTATTTGCTATACAGTCTAATAAAAATATTAATGCACTAAAAGTGCTGATGCAGCCCCAGAGCAAGATTTCCTCACCACAGAAGCATCCCAGTTTTCTCCCCCATGATCTATGCATTCAGTAAATGTCAGGCTGGAGCATACCAAGGAGGAGAAAATATTAAACTGTTCTGTCCTCATCAGTCAGACAAGGTCATGGTGATTCAGAAATGGTGATGTGTTTCTTGCCAAAGAGGCAGAGTGAAACAGAGAATAAAGTATCGTGCAGTTGAAGGAGAGGAGGGGCAATGTTGAGTCAACTATGTTGTAGGATAGAATCCATTTTATTCTGCTTCAATTTGGTTGTGTTGGGTTGTCAGGTTGCTTGGTTGTGTCAGGTGTAGGTCCTACAGATTCAGAATTTAATGATTCCCAAGGTGAGTCAGGAAAGACCTTGGTGGTTTGACAGCTCCTACCAAGGACTCCAGCTGGTGTGACACACATTGGTCCACCCATTCCTCTGTCACAAAAGCTGCACAGATTTGGGAATAAAGCTTCTTACAATCTAGAGCACTGTTTTAACCACCAGTGGGGATTAGAGAGAGACAGGCACAAGATGCTTTATTACAAACATGGCTCTTATAAGATGGCCTTTATAAAGCCTATAGATATTAGGAATTAATCAGCTTTTCTGAAGACTGAAACTCTCCTTTTGAAGAATTTAATGACTTGAAATAGGCAATTCTACTGTTTCCATTTTCAAATAAACGGTTTATTCATCACCTTGGAAGGTGAAGTCAAAGCCAAATGCAACTGCCTACATCCTTCCTCAGTTTAATGGCATACTTGCGACCTCTGAATGTACATTAGTAAATAAAAGATATTTAATTAAACAAATAAATACAAGGGTTAATCTAAGCAAGTAAATTGCTTGTAGAGAGTGTCACTAAAATAACTAAAACTGGATACATTGAGATGGTAATTTATAGACATATATTCTGTCCAAGATCTGTACTAAAAACCCATTAGAGCACACCAGCTACACTAGCTCTACAGAACACTGACTAAAAATTAACCTCATAACTACCAGCATCTTCTAATAACCCAGGATAGCTCCTTATGCTTAACAAAATTTAGTAAGTTACTACCAATTTATTGATCTACTTTACGTTTTAATGGACAGACGTTTTTGTTGCATTACTCTACACACGTCCAATTTGCAAAATCACTTTTCAGCAAATCTCTGTACCTGCTCATCAAGGACAAAACCCTCTCCTGAAGAGTGAAAAAAATTAGTCCTGCACAGAATTGATGTGACACATTTAAGAAAGTTCAGAAAGGCTGAGGTGAGGAAAACAAGTAGCAGAGTAAACAGTAAGGCCACCACAGCAGGCACATCTTATGAGCAGTCTGTCCTTCTGTGAATCCATTCCTGTCTGTGGAACACAATTAAATTTGACTTTACTTGACAGTGCTCTATTGCAGCTTCAGAGTAATGTACTTCAAAATGCATTTATAGAAAAAATTAAGTATCTTTATAGGCATTCATACAAATTATTTTTCTATGTGGGTTTATACTGAACAGATAAAAGTTGGGAGCAGATCTGTAATTACTATAAACAAGAATATTTTACTCAGCTGAATTTAATGGATTTACTATTGAAAATGATTTATTGACCTTACAGTTTGTTTCAGTAACTGGTTAAAAGCTAGCAGGATGAACCTACATTGCTATTTTACTTTTCTGATGCATTCCACAAAATCTTAAAAATACAATGACATAATCAGAGGTGTGTAAAAGAAAACTTCAACGTCACTCTTTACTCTTGGGTAATAATGCCAAACAGAGGGATACACAGGACTCAGTTGGGGAGACAGGAACAAAAATGGAGTGTCTTCCTGAACTATACTCATCATTAATAATTTCTCCTTCTGAATGCTCCCACAAGTACAAGTCCTTGCTTACACTCCAGTAGTTCCTTTCAAAGGAAAGCCTTAGAGTATTTTATAAAAAGAAGAAATAAATTTTGTAGCTCACATATGAGAATCAGTACTGATATGATAAGAAATCCAAAACAACAGAACTATGAATCCTAAGCTAAAAATAATCATTGTCACCCTGCAAGCTGGAAGAACTATCAGATTCCGGTAAATGGTAAAGCTGAAGAATTCAAGCAGAAAAGACACAGAGGAGAATCTCAGCAAAAAGAAACACACTGCAATAAAGAAATCAGGAAGTAGAACAAATATATGTAAGGATGATGGAAACATGAAATTATTTCTGAATAGTTCTGACTGTCTTCTCTAACTTGTAGATTCTTTATCTAGTAACATCTGTTGATTTCACTGTGAATTGTGTACTCTGGTCAGGAAGCTACTTTTTAATTTCAGACTGACTGCTTATGTCCTCTGCAAGACCTCTGCTCTGTTGGGCAAATAAATGTCTTGGGGAATAAAGAACCCATTAAGGACAAAATGATAGTTTCCTGTAAAAGGCCAATGTGCCATTTAGCCTTACATATTTAGAAAGGTACACAGTAGCCTCAGTAATAACTTTAACTAAACAAAATTTGCCCTGTCAAGTTGATTTCTGACAAACAATGCCAGTAGCAGCAAGCTGATGCTGAAATGTTTTTAAAGGGTACCCTGCACAGGACAAGACTGTTCCTTAGACCAAAGGAGAAACCTTTCCAATCCCAGAGACTCTGCTGTACCAGGAGCATGCCTCTAGCTATGCCATTTGGAAAGTTTCAGACTTGACAGTTCAGCCATTTCCCTGGAGCACGTTAGAGAAACTCATGTTGTTTAGCTCATGTTTAAAAACCAAAGAAAAATAATATTTTCTTTAAGAAGCTCTTCACATACAGTGTGGAAGTGCAACTTGGCAGGAAAGAATAACAACTCACAAGCCATGAGATGAACTGGAGCCAAATACTCCTTAGCAAAATTATTGAAGTTTCCTGCAGCTGACTGTGCTGAAAACTCCATTTCCCCTGAGCAGGTGCAGCCAGGGCTGTGTGAGGGCAGCCAAGGTTTTCCTATAAATGCAGATTTCTCTCTCAGCATCAAAAGCACATAAACAGTTTCTTGCTTCTTCTAAGGCTCTGGCTGAGAAGGGAAAAGGGCACAGGAAGGTGGTCAGAACAGACAGCAAAGAGGTATCCAAATTTATGAAGATAAGGAAACTTTAAATATGCTAAAAAAAGCTACAGACCTCCAAAGCTTGGAATGGAATCTAAAATTTCAATCTCAGCACTTCAGAAATACCCTTCCTGTTAGTAAATAGCTTCACAACATATTAAAAGGTGTGTCTTTTGGCTACTTCCATTAAAAACCCCAAGCTACTGATACTTCAGTTACTCCATTAACAAAATTGGTAGAAAATCGATGAATGTGAAGCATCTTCCTCAATAAGACATGATAGGATTGCCACTATTAGAGGATGTAACTACTAAATCTTTACCATAAGCCATTTAACAAAGAAAATGTTAAGTTACTCAAGTTCCGCTGTTTCATAATTTTAAAGCACTTTGCAGTTTTATTAAGACTCCTTTGGGGGTTTTTTGGCACATAAACAGACAGGGAAACTGATGGTATTTACGTAGAGTTTTATGACAGCATGAAAGCATCCTGTTTGCCTTCATTCTGAGAAAGGGAATATTCACCAAAAATAAATTGTGTCATTCCAATCCAAAGGGCAGGAAATGAACCAGCTAGAGAAGCAAACTAATCCAGCAGTCAAACCAGAACTATGTGGCTCAGAGTTTTTATTCAAATATTTATAAAATGGGAAAACTGACTGAACTCCAGCTCATCTGCTGATGTCTGACACCCAATTCCTTAAGCATGCCAGCCACATGCACTTGAGCATTTATAGTTTTTACACCTAGAGCCAATGTGAAAGATGCAGCTGCTGAAAGCTTTAAGAGCAGGATGTGTGAAACAATAACAGTGTCACATTCTGAAAATTGCTTTTTATGCATTACTTAAAAAAAAATTTAAAAACGAACTCACTAACTTACAGAGAGGCTTGATGTCTTCTCTACCCCACATTCACTATTGGGACAGTTCTTAGCAGTTTAAAGTACTAGTATGGTTACACATGTCCAAATAAACACTTGGAATACACTGACAGTTCAGCACTTGAATGTATCTATGCAGATACTGACTAATAGTTCAAAATGTAGACATTGCTTATTTTGAAACAAAGAGGCTAGGTTAAATGTTCCTATTTATTCTTTGTGCTCAAAGAAGCATGCTTTAACAAAGATCTCCCAAACAGAGCATTTAATATTCAAAGGAATATAAATTATTAAAGGGATTCAGTTACAAACATGCTTTTGAAAACACCTAGTGTGCCTAAGTTATACTTTTTTCTAGCCTCTGCACTCATATATATAAATACAACTGACTTGATTTTCGAATGGAATCAACATCTAAAACATCCCATCAAACCCTGTGGTTTTACAGCAGGTTTTGTTGGTATTTTTAACTACAGAAATACACCCACAGTTGACTAATGGCCAAGCTCCTGGGAAAAAACATTTCTTGCTGTTAAAGGACAGGAAAGATTCTTCTTTTCAGTGCCACCCAATGGACAATGCTAACCAGGAAAAATTTGGAAACTGACACCATTATGGATTGATCCAGGGAACTTGAGATCACAGCTGGAACCATGGAGACACCCGAGCTTAGGGATGAACAAGTAAAGCAGCATGTCCACTGCTAGTCCCATCAGGCAGCTGGTTAAAGGGGTATGGACAAATACCACCCTTCCAGCAAACAGTCCTCTATCCTGAAATCTGGTGATCTACAAGCATGGAAAACACCCCATGATTCTTTCTTCCCCTGCAGATAAAGTGAGCTCACAGAGCAGTCACACAGCAGTCCTTTACCATAAACAGTGGCCATCAGAAAGGACAAGGATCTTCACTGTAGCCTCAAGAAGACCATAACTACTGCCCTGCACATACAGCAATTTTGGCAAAAATACATTCCAGAAGTCAAATCAGTTTTATGCTGGGTCAGTTTTATGCTGTGATAGCAAACTTGCTCAGAGCAGAAGGATCCTTGAAATAACTAATGAGGAACCCAGCGCTATAAGACACATCTAGACAAAACTCACTGGTCCTCTCCTGATCTCTCCCACCTTTTCTACAACAGATTTATTAAGGCATTGCCCAGCAGTCCAGGTCAATTACTGAGAAAAGGCCAGGGCACAACATATCAACTGAACAGCTTTCTGCCTCATTAAAGGTGAAAATAAAAGGGATTTGAGCAACAGCAGCTTCTTGTACGCTTGTTGATGGGGTTTGTGATTCACTATTGATTGTCCAAATGAAGGCACTTAATTCTCCTTACTTTACAGAAAGATCATTTTGTCATTAAAATGCGTGACACAAAAGATCCAACCCAACAAACCTCAGCTATAGTTGACATTTTGGGAAATATGTAGTTTTAAAACTCCTCCCTTACTGACTACTACTTTTACAGGGCTTTCCTTAGCAATTTTTATTGATACTTAAAAATTAGGCAAAGCACAAGGCCAAAGTGACTTCCAAGCTGGAAAATATTCTAGTCCTTCAAAGACAACCAAACCTACAAAATTTCTAAAGCTAGTGTTCTAGTATCATAATTCCTGACTTACCCCTATTAGATGTGGGATAATGAACAAGAAATCTAACCCCATGAATTGAAATACTTAAGTTAGAGTCCATGTGCTGAAATGAACAAATATGAAGGGGGAAATATGCATGCTAGAAACAATGAGAAGTAATCCTAAGGCAGATATAGGTAAGTCAGTCAGAATTTGAGGGAGAAAAGCAGAAAGATGTGACAACTTGTTTCCCTGGCCAGAAGCACTTAGAGATCATCTTCTCTGGCTGTATTAGAGCCATTGTGCACCAAAGTTTCCTGTGAAAAACAGACATAACTTTATTGTTTTCATGATGTCAGTTTCCATAAACTGAAGCTATTTTCTTTTAGAGCAGTCTCCTTCAATTCAGGACCTGCATATTCCTTAAGTGAGGAAAGCAGCAGAACACAACATCGTACCAATCAGTACCATATTGCATTTCAGCCCACCAGCCAAACTGCTGAATCCTTGAAAACCTCTACAAGCAAGACCTTGCTCCGCCCAAACATCCTGGGGAATTTTTCATTTGCATTTATTTTTAGCTTCCTGCTAATTAATTTAAAATAATACTTTTGCTCTGTTTGTATTCAATTAATTAGATTATGAAGTTTCTGGCACAGAACAGCATGCTGAAATAGGAGCTTAGTAACAGATAAAATACTGTTCTTTCAGGCATTGCTTTGTCACAGACCTAACAAATGAAGACAAATTCAAACAACATCTCAACTTTGGTTTTTAATGGCTAAGATGATTGCAGTCTTAAAAGAAACCACAGTATGAAAGGCAACCACTGAGCAGAAATAGGCCTGGCTCAACAGGACCCCTCAGCTATCTTGGGCAGGAACAGGAAGCTTCCTTGAAACCCTTGGCACTCTCAGAAACCCTGAACACACATTTTTGGCTTGGCTTCCTTTGTCACTATAGAGCTACTTGTAAAAAGAGGTCAAGTGATTTTTGTGGGATTTCAAATTCAGAGCAAAAGCTAGTCCTCGTCATTAATCAAGTAAATTGCCAGTGCCTCATTCTGCAAAGTAAATTACTTAAGTTATATCTCTTTTTCTGTAGGTCTGATTAAGGACAGAGAAGACAAATGAGTTTTCAGCATTAAAGAATTGAAAAATATATTCTTCATAATTCATGTGTGGCACTAGGAGGGTGGGTTGGACGCTTGGTTGCTTTTTAAAAGGTCATGCATAGAAGGGTGTGCATCAAATCTGCCCCTGTAAAAGCTATCCTACTTCTGAAGCAAATGTAGCTCACACAATGCACAATTATCTGAATCTCTACAAATACAGCCACCAACCAAAATCCAAAAAGGGGTATTAATTCACACCCTTCACAGCATAGCATGAAGACTTGGCAAAATATCTTTGCAATAAGCAAATGTGGATGAAGGGAACCAAGTGTGCAGACGTTATGGATGTTCTGTAAGACCTGCACAATTTTTCATTTTCATGAGATTAGTTGACAAGGCTGGATCTAAAACAACAGCCTATGAGAAAGCCACATTGTCTCCCATGCAAGGTAGCTAAAATACTAGGGTAACTGAAGGGTGGACATTTTTTAACTTATCTTTACACTAAACCATGTCTCTTGAACATGGACATATTTTACTTTAGATTAGATGTACCTAACAGCAGACAAAAAGCAAATTTCAGATTGCCAAACATGCTGTGATTTACTGTTCTAAATTGGTTCCTCACTTACAGTGATCTAGACTACAGATGAAAGCCAGTCAAGTCTTATCACACTTTAATCAGCATTTACACATTTTCAGATCTAATTTAGAATCACAGAACTCCCTCAACCTTCTCCCAGTAGGAAATCCAGAGGATACCTGTACACAGCAACTTATTCAAATATTTAACACAGGCCCACCATTTCATAAAAAGATTATTCCCCTTCTTCCTCTGGAACTGGAAGTGTAAATCTGCCTGCTGAAATAGTTCAACAAAATAGATAACAACCCAATTTGCACCCAAAGAGTTAATGGGATTTGAAGAGTTTACTTTACTCTCAAACAGAAAGAAGCTGGGGTAAGAAAAGACCTCCTTCCCCTCGTCCCCCATGTCATTGCTCAGTAAAGAGAGATATCTGTGAGACCACCTGTCCTTCTCACCAGAAGCAGCATCTGGAGGGGTCTTTCCTGCTTCCTAAGAGTAATGGAATAATGCACTTTCCCCAAAACAGCCAAGGTCTCTGCAGCATTAGCCCGGAGCATGTGCTGAGCAGTGGATGAGCTGTCACTCTCTGAACAGCAGTGAAGTCAACATGCTGACAGCAGAAGCAGAATCCAGGCATCATTTTCTTGTACCACTTAATCTTTGATGGCAGCTTGCTTGGTTCCTTCTCTCTACTCCTTTGCCTATTCCCTACTGCATCTCCCATGTGGAGGCACTACATCATTAAAATAACAGGGTTCCTGACCATTAGGAACTGACCCCTCTTTGCTTTCATATCTGTCCCATCTCTGGACCAGGCACACTGTCCTGTTTCAGCAGAAAATTAACTCTACCAACAGCATCTGACACAAGAGGATAAAGCCACTGATGAGAATTTTACTTGCTATCTACATTTGTACAATGTTGGAGAGAATAACTAAGGCCATAAATATATGAACCTTATTGTGCCTCATGGGTCTTACAGTGAGCAAAAGGAAGCACATCCTAAGTAAAAAGCAACTTCATCGGCTGAGACATTATAAAATGAGTCTTAATATATATCAGCTAGCAAACCTGTTTGAGTAGAAATAAACACCTACTCTACAAGCCCACATTTGTAGCCTGATTTGACACTATCTGCACATCTCAAGGCACTAATACTATAAAAAAAAGTAATTACAGTAATAATACAGAGGTTTTTGGAGCAGCAGGAAAGGAATAAGCTGAGATAGATGTGCAGGAAAAGTGCTAGAAAGTTCTGCAGCCAAGACTGAGCCACCTGCTGACTGCATAAAGGAGAAACCGCCTAAGAGGCACCGAAAGCAAGGTAAAAACCATCAGTAATAAGAGAAAAGGAAAAAATAACTGAAGAAGACACAGAATTGGAGGGAGGGACAGAGTGATACCACATTCACAGGTTTTAAATGGAGTTAATGCTGCCCTTAGCTGGTTTACAGAGGCAGACACACCTGAGCCTTGCCTTTCTCTCACAACACAGTGCTTCAAGGTGCCCAGAAATATCTGTCAGGTACCAGACATGAGATGGATTTCATGGAGCCTTGCAGGGAGGGGTAGAGGCCAGGAGGAAATGAGGAGCTGATCATAACAAAAACTGCTGGAGCCAGCCATAATGGGAGAGTGGGAGCGTGTGTGAAGTGAAAATGAAGGTGTTAAGGGATGCGCCACACTACATCAATGTCAGAGACCGCCTGGTGCCTTTGAGCAACTCAGAAATAGACACGAAGCTCAACTGCCCAGGCACAGTTCTTTGTGGTTATGGCAGCTGTCTGCACCCTCTCAAAAATTAAAAAGCAAAAACTTTCATATTAATGAAACACTTGCATTGAGTGGCAAGGTTGTGGGAAATACAGCCAGGAGACAGAGGCACACTTTGTAACAAAGGCATGCTTTTACTTACCTTTTACTTAACTTTGTTTCCCATTTTCACTTAACATGAATATATTGGAGGGCACAAGATAATGAAAAGCAGGAGCTGGGGTTACACAGCACTTCCCAAGCCTCAAGTGACTCAACCTTCTTAAGCAATACAGAACCCAGATGTATCCTCTCTCCTCTCCCATCACTTGTTTTTAAGTGCGCTATTATCTGTATTTACATGCAGGTCCACAGCCATACCCTTTGGACATGGGGGTAAGGAGAGACTAAAGAGGCACAATAACACTCTTAAAACATTCTGAGTAAGCAGAATGGCTTTATAAAAGCTTTGGCAGTGATTACTCTTCACTGGCTAACTTCTGTTTCTGTCTAGAGTAGCTATCATTTTTATTATCCTGAACTGATTAAGGGAGCGAAATCTCACTTAGATCCTGTCTCTCAGGCAATAGAGGACCTGACCTGGCAGATGCACCAGAAAGGGCCTCTTTGTGCTTTTGGAGAACTCGGAAGAGCAACTTTTAAGGGCTGTACTTCTAAAGGAACACCATATCTCTGAATCCATGCAGTTTGGCTTTGCCCTCTCCAGAGACTGTGTATGACTCCTTAGAAGATAAACTATTGCCAGCAGCCAGTTCTTTCTTTTCTCAGATGATGCAGTGTACTGGGACAGTACCCCTAACTTCTTCAAGGGATTATCTGTTGTGTCCAAATGAGACTATTTTGTCTCATTAGCAGGTTGTTATGCTTGAAAGGAGAGAAGAGATAAACACACAGTGCTAGTCCTCTGCACTGTGAGGAATACATTTTTTCCAAGCATGCACACAAGGTGTACCCTGTTATCTAACACGCAGTCCTAATGGCCATTGGTTCTTAGGCATTTGCTGAGATCATTTGCCATTTGCTGCTCACGTACTCACCATGACACCCACCCACCTCACAACGGGACTAGATGCCAAACAAAATGAGAAATATTAAGTGCAGCTGAAAAATTATCAGGAGTAAGAATCTTGACGTTGCAGTGAAGCACTCTAGCACCCTAAAAGTGAGTTTCTAACAGCCCTTTCTCATTAAGCACAGCATAGCACTGCACAACAACTGGCACACACGAAGCCCTTGATATTTGGAAGAGAACTGAACTTCAGCAGCCTGGGCAGGAGCTGTGGCCACTGATCCCAGGGGGAGGCACCACCAGCATCAGATGTCTCTGATGGGATGCTCACAGAACCTCTGCCAGATGCAATTTGAGATGTGCCTAGACCATTGATTTTGGCAAGTGTAAGGTATGAAGTAGGCTATTAAATACCAAATACTTAATTAAGTATAAAAACATTGCCTTTGTGTCTGTATTTCTAATTTATGTTTCATCACCACACCAACTTTTTATTCTGTCCATGAACTGCCCTTATTTTAATAAACTGAGCCTCAAAATTTGCCCAGGTGGCTACACTAGCTGATTAACGACACTTGTATGAGTGGTGGCATCTAGGATCATAATGAAGTCTAGAAAATTATTACTTTGCTAATTTGAAGGTGAAGAAATAGCTAAATAGGGCTTTTACTCAGAACATTTCCATGCATTAAGATGACTTTAATGCAACTGCCAAACCCAGTCTTTGTAGTCACCAGAGTTACACTTGTTTATTGTGTCTGAATAAATTTGACACAAGAGTGCTCTCAGGCATTGCCATAAGGTTTATGTATGCTTGGATGGTATAATCTGCATTTCTGTATTTTGAAATATTTAGGTTCATCAATAAAGCTAAAGGGCAGTAAATTAAAAATCAATACAAAGGCAGACTTCTTAAGGCAACATAGAGGGAATTTGTAGAATACAAAATTGCTAGAATTTGTTAAAGACAGGTGCAGGGAATGAATTTTAAGAAGGACCCAGTGTTATCATTATGCAACTTCACATAAAAAAGGTAGTAAAAAAAAAAATCACACTTTGGAGTATGAACTGACAGATACAAAGGTCATGAAGTAACTCCTCTGCCTTTTCAACCTTAAGTAAATTACTGCACAGTTGATTAGATAAATTACTGAAAGGAGCTGTGGGTCACCTTGATCCAGCTCCATTGCTGTTGCAGGCGGTGTGCTAATATGCCACAGGAGGCAATGAGCTAATTCAATATGGCAAAGTCTGCATTAACTGACTATTGTTTCCTATTATTATCCTAACATAAGGAAGCTTGCAAAGCATCCCTCATCCTTTCCAAAACACAGACAGGGAAGCAGTAGGTTTCTGTTTGTCTTGTGGAAGCAGTGACCTTGGACAACCTTCAGAAAAACTACCACGTACGAATACAAGCACATCTGTGACATAATGGTGATGGAAAGAAATTCCTCAGACTTATGCCTTTAAAAGACAGAAAAAACTGAATGAGCAGGAAATCCTCTGCCAACACAGAGGCACAGGCACATTTCATTTCAAATTAAAGCTCTCTTTAATCTCATCTAAAAACTGGTGTCAGCACAACACTCAAAGACAACTTGAAACAAAGAATACTGGACTGCAGTTAGTTAAGGGAAACCTCATCCCAATTACTTATGCCACGCTGAAAAGCTGTTAGGATTATTTTATCCACCATCCCCTGTGACTGTCGGCCAGTGCCTCATTTAAAGACAACTCACAGGCAAAACAAAAGAATTTTAAAAAAAAGTACAAAGAAAGGAAATTAAAAAAATTGAAAGACATCCCCAAATGCTTCTCATTATACATTCATTGGATTGACTACACTAATACCTAAGATAAGCTGCTTAACAGGGCTAACATGAACTAGATAATACCAGATACCTAATCAGATGGCAGCTGTTCTCTCCACACTTCTCCCAATCTCATCCTTGGCCAGTGCAGGTTACCACTTCCCTCACTATCCCTGCACGCTGTTTAGCAGGTATTTTAGATTTTGCCTTCCTTGGTTTGACAGTTGTAAACCAAACCAGTACTGAATCTTAGTGACCTGTACATCTTGGAAGGCAATATCAAACTGATGGCACTTACAGAATCTCTATGGCAAAATTTCATAGTGTATGACTGGTATATTTGTGCAGACATCAGAAGGGGGAAGACCTCTGGGTTTATTCATTTAGTAAGTGGACAAAACTTCTAGAAATACAAATTTTAGGAATACTAGCCTTGCTAATCAGATATGAAACTTCCCAAACCCAGTATTTACTACTGAAAACCATTAATCATTATTACTACCACCATCAAATGAAATTTCAGGCAAAATACCTCATTCAGAGTTCCTTACCCCAAAAGGCACTTGCAGTTTTATTTTTAGTGTGATCTAACCACAACATGCTTCTTTGAACTTGCATTAAGAAATTACTAAACTGCACTTTCCCAACAGCATGTTGGTTTTTGTGAATTGAGGTATGGGCCCACATATTCTAACAAACTCAATGGCTCAGAAGATTAAATTTCCTACAATGCAATGCAGATCTTCCTCTGAGGGATCTGTATGATATATTATAGAAGCTGCATAATTTTGAATAATCCCTGGAGATGCAGTCCAGAAAAGCAGGCCAACGCAAAAGGGAAATGGAAAACACATCATGCGTCTTAACCACAATCCTCATTTTGTATGTAGCTGAAATACTAAACAGGCTCAAAATGAAATACTGCAGAGCCAAACATTAATAGAAATTAAGCATTTTCAACCCAAAAAGTGTTATAGTATTTCATTTTAATTAAAGAAAAATCAAATGGAGGGTTTTGGAATTCCCACTATGTTAAAATGTCCTATTTCACATTTAAGTACCAACCTGGAACAAACTCAAATATTGAAATGCAGGCATTCCCACTGTGATGGAAACTTCCAATTTTGCCTAGCTATAATCACAGCTAATTCCCTCCTCTAATTTCAAAGGCAAAACTAAGTGGTGTGTAAGGATAGTAATTTGCCCTTCTCCTATGATGATTTTTTTCATTATAAAAGCCTCAATTTTCTGAAATGTGAGTGCCTTCAGTGAAGCTTGGACAGCTGTTATTTAGATGCCCATCTAACTTTCAGTTTTGCAGTGTTTAGTCCCATGTTCTATGAAGCTTTCTATCCTCATGAAGTCATGCCTCACCCTGAAATTGCTATATTGGGTGGCTTTGGAAGTGATGTGGCATTTTAGTCTCCCCTGAGTAGGTACAGAAAAGGGAGGTGAAAAGGATCAAAGATAACTGATGGCCTCACAGTCCATTCCACAAATACCATCACAGGGGCACTCCGGGCCCATTCAGTTCTACATGGATATGCTACCTATATAGGTACATATGTACGTGTATACATATATATATATGCTACCTGCATAACATAGAAGCAAACTTCGCAAGCTTAACAGATTTTGCCATTGTTTCATGAATTTGGCAGAACACAAGGCAAGCTCAGGCTAATGAGTCAGGCCTTTCGTCTGCTACCCATCCCCTCATTCCAAGAATTCCCTTGCTAACAACTATAATAACTGCCAGAGCAAAAAGCCAATAAGATCACCCCATCATGACTGCCACAACCACTAACCCAGCTTTCTTCCTCCATCCATCAGGTGTAATAGCTTCAGTCATCCTTCTTCCTGCATCCCTATCCCATTCACACCAGTGCCAGCATGCTGAATCAGCCACTGTTGCACTCTCTCAAGTCAAACAGCCCTTTGAAATAATAACCTGTATGAGAAAGCTCAGCTTGATCCCAGCTGTTAATCAGATTACACCCTGAAGTATTTATTGTGCTACAGTTTGCACTTTTGTACACGTCTGCATCATCAGGAGACAGTGCCATTTACAACCTGTCACACGCTCAGCAGGTTAGGCAGGATTTTTCTTCTGACTGAAGAATTTTCCTCTTTGGGATTTTAATGGCAATGTGGCAGGTTTCTCACTGCATGTTTCTGATGAGGTTCTGCTCAGGAAGTACCTGAAGAAGTAGTACTGTTCCCCTATCTCTATTTCCTCATGCATTATGATCTAGCTGCGCCACACTGACCAATGCTCCTTTTGAGAGAAAACATCTAACATGAAATGGTATCACAGGGACCATGGAAGGACTGGAGAAGCAAGAAACTGAAACTGGATGTAGTCAGTTAGAAAGAGCCCACAGTGGCTCTTACACTCCCTATCTTTTTGAAAAGCCAGGAAAAAGGCACGAAAAAGGCTCACAAACACTCACCTGCAGGTTACCAGTTCAAACCGAATCCTGAGTCTAAAGCAGCAGCAACTGTCTGTTATCCCCTGAAGGTTATTTGGTAGTTTTTAAGTAACATGCTGTGTAAATAAATCATACTGTAATGAGCATTACTTACTGCCAGATAAATGCCCATCCAAAAGCAGCACTGATGCAAGGATAAAGCACATGGGGAGCATCATACCATCATGGCCCAACTAAACTAAAGCCAACCCACCAGCAGAACAAGGGAAAAAACAACCTCCTCTGGAAGAGAGAGCATTACTGTAGGGGGCTGTGAGAGCTGCTAAAATTATGCTTTTTTTTCTTTTTACAAATAAGACTTACAGCACTTCCTGTGTGACTACTTTCTCACAAAAAGATTTCTATTTTACAATGCCCTTTCTCCTGCATAGATTTATTCTGATGTATTTGTAGCCCCTACTCCTCCCCAGTACATGGTCTTTTCTGAATAACACTTGGAAAAGTGCATCTCCTGAAAACATCTGTGCTGTTGTGTAGCAGGCAGAACAGGTAAACAACATGACAGCCACGAAAAGAGGCTTTCAGCAATGAGCACTTTTGATGCTGCAACAGCGATACTGATTGCTGACAGCTACCTGAGGCAACACCTGAACACAGCAGCTCTCTCCCATACCTGGAGATCACAGAAAGGTCACAGCTCAGGGGTGCAAACAGACATCTGCACCCACAGACTGGAACTCCTGCCAAGCTTCATTCTCACCTGTTTCTCGGGTATGACATTTACTGAGCACAGCAAAGGTGGCTTATGGTGCTCCCACTGCAGCAGGGGGCTGGGCAGCGCCATCAGGGCCTCCTGGTGCCACAAAATGCCTGGGGTGCAGGTGGAGCAGCTTTGTTCTCAAAGGTATCTACAGCATGTAACAAGGAGTTATTTCAAAAGCTCCCCTCCATGTTTTGCACACAGACTGAGAGTGGCCTGCTCACAGCAGACAAGAAGTGCAGCAGCAGGACCAGAACCAAAGTTATTGGATTAGGGGCTCACTAATTCTCCTTACTGCCCTCAGCCAGGTCTGAACAAACTTGTCTGCTTCTCTGAAAACTGTATTACATTTGCAGGGCAGCAGGCTTCAGCCAGCACTTGCTGTGGCTACCCAAGGAGCCCACACAGCCCTCAGGCTCCCACTGGGCATTTCCCACCAGGGCTCTGCCAGTATCCTCTGGGAACCTCTGAAGAACAACCTAACTTTTACCTTGCCTTCACTTGAGGCACACCCATTTCAAACATCATTTTCTCCCCCAAACACTTAGTAAGAAGAAGTCTATAATAATGGATTGCTGGTGATGCAGATTTTATTTGCATTCATACCTCTAATCGGGTTTGCAAACAAAGTGTTAAGCCCCTGCTGGCAACAGCACGCCCCCTCAAAATCCTTTTCTTTCTAACCTTTCCTCCCCTTTCTAACCATCAGGATTACACACAATATTTATGACCATAATTATCTGTCTCTTAAGAGAGTAGCCGTCTGTGAAAACCACAATACACTGACCGAGTCTATATTTCAAATTAATAAGTCTCATAAATAAACCTGACTTAATTTATAATAGCTGCTTTCTCAGAAATACAAAACTTGTATTCCAGTTTATGATTCCTTGCTGGCTGTTTTAAACATTGGGGTGTTTTTTCATACTAGCGCACATATTTTATAGCTACTGCTGCTTTATAATGTAAAAAGAAAAAAAGGATAGAGAACAGGCTTGATCTCCCTCAATTCAGTAGTAATAACAGTTGAAAGAAAAGTAAAGTAACAGCAGTGAATATACAATTTCTTGGCAAATTACTCTTGCTCCCATTATGCTTTGAAAGACATATTAAAAAAGGTCTTAGAGGCTTAACTATTACTCATGCTATAATGCGCTACACAAGAGTAATTTCTAATATTGTCTATCTTATAAAAAAACTAGTTGTGGTGACATTAATATTTTTTTGTGGTTAAAAAGAACTGGCCTGGGGACTCAGAAAATTAAAACTAGGGCTCAATAATTGATTGCTATGTATTTCCTCTGCTTTGCTAGATATAGAATTTCCTAATTATTTATCTTCTATCTAATTCTTCTTTCATCCTGAGTAGCCATATAGCTGCATACATATGAATGCTAACCAAACTCATTCTTTGTCTACCTTCACCCGACCTGCTTAGCACAACAGTGTTACAGCAGCAGCTCAAACATCAACACTTCTTTCATACAGTGATTAATGTTCAGTAATTTGGATCATTTCAAAAAGCAAGGATTTTCCAACATTAGCTACAATCAAGGAGATGCTGCTGAAAAACAATGTTTGCAATACATCCATATGTTGAACTGTATGTTGGGTGTGACTTCAAAACACATTTGTGTGCAGATCTTGTGACTTCCCACTGAAATGGAACTTTGCAGAAGAGCAGCAATGGGTATGTAGTGCAGAATCATCATGTGTGATCCAAACAGTAAATTTGTTCTACACCTACACAATAATCTATTGATTACTATTAAAACCAGATTTATTTGCATTCTATTCAGTATGTTACCTGCCAAGAATCTCTAAGAGAGAACATTCTGGAGGTGTGTTATTACATTTCAGTATTTCATATTTCCTCCTGTTTGAAGTAACACTGCAGTGCAGCATTTTATCTCATTTAAACTACTTAGCTTATGCCTGTGAGATTTTAATTTTTTTTTTTCTGGAACATTTAAATAGCTGTCTACTACTCAGTCACAGCTCTTGGGCACTACACGCAAATCTTTCTTGCTCTAATTGCACCTAAAATTGAAAAGGCAGGGGTCTGCATGATGTTTTATTCACATTCCCATTGTGTTATTGCATCCAAACAATTACTGTTTCAAGTAAGTCTAGAAACACAGATTCAGATTCTCTCTTAGGTACAGATGACATGGCTAGTAGAAAACAATGTAGCAGTAACAGAGTCATTGTAATAAAGTCACTCTAGCGAAAAGATTATGGCATAAATATGGCACCTGTGTAAAACTACAAATGCCACTGTTTCTAATAATTTGTAAGACTTGCAGCATTATTAACTGCAATTAGATTGTTAAAAACTCAGATTCAGTGTTTCTCTTACAATTCTACCTCCTAGAACCACAGGTAACAGCAGAGTCTCTACTAACAATAAACATTACTCACAGTTGATGGTTTCAAAGAACAACTAAAAAATACTTTAGACCTAACAAAATGAGAACAAAAGCATTCCGATCTCTGTTTAAAGTCTCATTGTTTTCTAGCTGAAGACTGGAATGTTTGACTCCTCAGATAAGCTGAGCCTTTGCTCATCATCCTAAATTAAAGAAACTGCAATGTAAGCTTGTGATGAGCTTTGGTAAAATGTAAATTCCATCAAGCTAAGTATAGATGGACTTGAAGATCCACTTAACTGTATCTTCATGTTTCGACACGTATTGTAAGTTTTGAGCTGCAGATGGGAACTTAAGAGAAATTTTATTAAAGTTCATATGACTAAAACCGTAATTTTTTCCTCCAGATGAGAATAGATTTCAATTTCCAGAACTCTAAATAAATTGCACTGTGCTGATCTAGAGAGCCACAAAAATCATACCTGACCCATTAGGTTTTATTATCTTAGACTAAGAGAAGTTCAAAAAGGAAAGCAATAGAGCAATTTTTTATTTTTGTTTTCTCCAACAATATCTTAGTATCTGCTAGTAATGCAGTCATTCCAGAACCTAAGTGAGTTTAAACAAAATAACTAATAAAAAGGATTTAAACCATGAAAGTTCGACCTAAAATTTCAAAATACAAAGATGAGAGCATAGCAATGTGCAACTCCTAGCCTTCTCACTTGCTTCCTTTCCTTCAGACCATCTGCACTTTGCACAGAGATGCTGAAGTAGCAACTGGAACAGTTAGGAACATAATTATTTGCTTTGCCAGAGGCAGTAAACACTGGAATACCATTAGAAAACATGAAATTATCTGGAAGATGCAAAAATCAGGCACTAAATATAGTCCTGTTCTGTAAAGACAATACCACATTTAAAAACATTTCTGCATGTTAAATTGATGGAGACGAACAGTGCCACTGACTTCCCTGGCAGTTCTCAAAGGTAAAGTAAACCTCACTGCCAGGGCTTTGCCAAATGCAAGACTGAGCTCAAATGGAGGCCCAGTACCCCAAAGACTGGATTCTTTCTCACATAAAGCTGTGAAACACAAGCCATCTCTCTGAAGCTGGTGCGTACAAATCCCTTAATTAGTGAATTAAGCAGTAATACTCCCACTCAGTTTAGACAGATCAAATTCCACTCAACCAACATTAAAAGAAGTAAGGGAGAACAGAAGCAGACTTGAAAAATACAAGCTGTTGGTAAATGAAGTAGCAGATAGACTGGAAAAAAGTTTTGAGGTTTCTCCCTAATTTCTCAAACCAAGAATATGAAAGATAAATCAGTCTGACTGTAAGGTACAAATTAAAAGAGAAAGGTTAGCCCACCCTTCAAATGATTTAGTATTTTCTTCTGGTAAGTTGGAAGGTAAGCACTTCTGAATAAATTACCCTTTTAAATCTTGATTCATGCTTCAGTGCTTTTTTTTGAACATGTACTTAAGTTCTGTTGATAGGAAAACTTATTTATTCACCTGCTAAAGTACTTTTCTAAATTAAGACCTAAAT
Organism: Sialia sialis; assembly: GCA_009812075.1. Taxonomy (NCBI): domain Eukaryota; kingdom Metazoa; phylum Chordata; class Aves; order Passeriformes; family Turdidae; genus Sialia; species Sialia sialis. The sequence goes on along the minus strand of VRYO01001269.1, from coordinate 30,732,507 downwards.
CAGCATCTATAAAAGCTTCGTTCAAATCAATGGGAATCTTTTTATAGACCTTACTAAGAGCTCTATGAGACACTAAGTCAAAAGAAAGCAAACCAAATAGTGGAAAAATCCAGGATGCTTCTCCTGGAAGAATAAGCTCCAAAACCTCTGTACTTAGTAATAACTTTCTTTCATCCTCTAATATTAAATGACAGCACTAATAATATGCAATATCAAGTTATTAAGCATCTAGTCCCGAGCCATCCAATTAGTCTGCTGCAATGTAATTAAAACAAAACCAACATTAACTCAAAAGTGAAATTCACTTCAGTTGAGATGAGCACAGCAAAGAATAAAAGTTCATTAGAACTAGATGAAATTCATATCCAGATTGGTGTAAACGCTGGGTAATTAGCTTGAAACAGCTTAGCATTATCCAAGGAGGATATGGATAATTGGGTTCAACATCCCTGAAGATCTGCTATGCTCCTTGAGACAATAAACCATTTGTGCTCTGAAGCTGCTTCCCGTTTTCTCCATCAGCCTTGTCTGACAAGGGCTATTGATCTGATAATTTACTTGTCAAAACTTGTTAGTCAAGGCAGGACAAAAGCAACAAGGCATGTGGGTAATCCAAGAGATGAATTTGTCCTAATGACTTTCAGGGATCCCAACCACTCTAGTAGAGATCAAATAAATCTCTGAAACAGCTGAGTCTAAGCCAGGGATCACATAGCAAAAGACAATAAGCAGGTCAAGAATTATTGCATTATTCTCTGAAAGGTGGCTACAGGAAGATGAAACCCGTGTACAAACACACAGCAAAGCATCTGGTCACTTCAGACCTAGGTCCTCTGCTGAAAATATTTATTCATGCTGAAGTTCAGTGTCAACTAAGGGCTTGAATTTATTGTCTCCTGACTCCAACCATTACCCTGCCTGGAGCAGGTTACAGCTGAAGATGGAACTGTCTGTGGGGATTTGTCATCCTGCTACTGTGTCAAAAAATACGATGTTGCAAAACTGATACAACATTACCCCCACTTGTCTCAACTTCTCTTAATCAAGAGGACAGTTGGTAATTGATTCTGGAAGATTGGACATTTTCTCCTTGAAGGTTTGAAAATATACAGCACCTTCCAATCATCCTTCATGTTATCAGACATGTAGCTGACCCAAAGTGGTAACAAGACAGCCCTGACAACTTCCCATTATACCTGAAACGATCTTTGGGCAACCTCACCACTTCTACAGTCTCTTCTGATTTATAACTGACTTTGGTTGAGTCAGCTCACTAGATTTCTAGTCTGCTGTAGATACAAAATGGAATAAAATCCAGCTCAATTAAATACTTTTTATCTTACATATAGAAAAATGAGGAACCAAACTCCTAAAACTGAGAGGCTGGATTAAAATTCAGGATGCATTTCTTCTGTGAATGCTCAGAGTCTGAATATTCCAGAACTTTTGAGAGACTCTAGAAGTGTGACATTTGAGTGACACTTTTTCCTCTGGAAAAAAGTTTAAAATGTGCTCACAGGAAAAAAACAACAACTAATATTCTGAAATATTAACATGTAAAAATTAGGATTTTATGAAGAATAGAAAATACTGCAAGCATTACAAGCAAATTTCATGAGGACAACACTGTCATTTTGCCATACTAGTCTCCTAAGATGAATTAGTCTCCTCAAGAAAAGAATATTTCTTTGTATTCAGCACCTCAAATTCTGATGCCACAAGCAACAAAGTCTAAGAAATACAGTTGTGAACCTTTTACGTTGCTATTTTCCAGAACAGAAATACAATTTCAAAATCCTCTATGAGCTGGAGAACACATTTGGTTTTATCAGCTACACCATCTCCTCCAGTGCTACTCTTGGCATCAGAGAAGCACTGGAAATTACCTGGAGTGATTTTTTCCAGGGTTGCAGGATACTTTTTAGCATGCAGAATTCAGTCCTAATTCCCTCAAGCAGGCTGTCTTCCACCAGCTCACTCTGGCAGCTGAAAATCTGACATTCACAGAGGAGAGGTAGCAGGGGAAACAAAAAAATAGCAAGCCAAATACAAAAGGCCTTTCACATCTTACTGATGAGCAGATATCACCAGCTATAGCAATAAAATGTTTTCTTTCCTGCATGCACATGGGAGAAGGAAGGAAAATTTAATTCTAAAGGCAAATCTCAGGAAAAAAACAAACCTTGCAGAAGAGTAAGGGCAGTAGGGAAATCCTAGAAACAAAACAGAGAGAAAGCATATATAGACATCAGAGATATAGCTCACACCTGAAATCAACACTGGATCCTTCTACACAATAATGCAGGCTTAATACATCTCAGACAAAATGGTGAGTGCTAATGAAGTCATGTACATGAGAGCAAAAACCCAATAATTCCACAAGCTAAATACACTGTTAATCAGGCTTAACAAGTAATATAACTAAACAGGTTTGCAAGCAGATCTTTTTTAAGTTGTGTGAAAGGAAATTTAATGTAAAGTGGAGATGTAAGCAAAAGCCAGAGACTTCAGGATTTGCCCAAAAGTCTGCAAAGGAAGGAGAAAGCGAGTTGCTGAAATGCATGAACAAGAATAATAAACAAGTGCAAGTGACTGAGAGCACTAAATCAGGCATCCCCTGTTCCTGTGGGCCACTGAGGAACTGGAAATGCAAGACACCTACAAGGCCTCTCACCATGTTGCCTCAGACATTTCACAGCCAACTTAGAGAACATGAGCTCTTTGGTGAAATTCTTCAAGGTGGGATATACAGGTGAACAGATTAGATGGTCCACTGTTTATTTTCTATGATAGCAGATAAAAAGTAAAGAACTACTTCAAACAAACTCCAAGCATCCATGAAAAGGCTAGGACATCAAATTCAAATGATTTGCCCATAATCATGGGAAGGTTCTCATAGTGTGGAGATACTTTGCTTTTGCTGATTTTGTCTCAACAGGTATAAGCTGCAAGAGCTTTTTCCCTCTCTCTTAACCCCCGTGTGATTCTGTAGAATGGATGGGAATAAATATATTGACTGTAAAAATCATCCAAGACCTTTTCTCAACTCCTTCATCCAGATAAATAGTGATGGAACAAAAAGACCATTTTGCAGCAATGTACTAGTGAAGATATTGTGAATATTGTGACATTTCCCACTGCCTCATATCCAGCTTGTTACTACTGTTTTACAGAAGGCAATGATAAGAGAAAGAAAGTAATTCTGTTTTCAGGCATTAGATTTCCAAATGCCTCAGACCAAGCTTTTTCTCTGCACCATTCTTTTTGCAGTCATGTATTTACAGAACAAAGACAAATGTTGGAGAGTGGTCAACCACAGGAAGAGGCTCACAGAAAGCCTGAGCTCCATCCTTGAAGATACTTCAAATTTGACTGGACAAGCATAGGAATAACCTCATCTACTAAAACCTGCTTTCAGCTCACCTATACAATCACCAAAGATCCTTCTGAATCCAGTTGCAATTCTGTAACTGATTATCTTACACAGTTTTTGCGCAGTCCAAGGCAGCTGAGAGCACTTCTTCCTCAAGCAATCACCTCCAGAGTGGCAATGCAATTATTTAGGCAGGGGAATGTCATTTGTGCTGATGGAGGCCCTGAGGTTGCCTCCATTCTTTAAGTTGCAGACATTCAGTGCCTCACACAGAATTCAGTTGGACAAAGACCTGGCTCCCTGAATACGAAAGACTATGAAATGTGCTGAAATGAAAATGACAGATGCTGAATGAAATGACAAAACAATTTTTGAAAAGTCGGGTGGACAAATAAAAAATAGTAATACAAAAATCTCACAGGCATAAGGCAGAATGAAGTCCAACATGTGAAATCAAATAATTTATGTATAGTGCCTAAACTATGACGCTAAACTTCAGGTTTCTTACATATACCTTTTGTCTAACAGAGCAAAAAACTGTAGTATTCTGAACTTTCTGTATGTGCAAGAAAATTAATGATTAATATAATAAACTGAAAAATTAAATGCAGAAACCATGGAGAATAGGTGGTTTATTCTCTTAGCTCCTTTCACACTCATCTGAACCATACTATGTAAAGAATGTAGAGGAAGAGTTTATGTGAAGCAAAGCTATAACACATCATGTGGTTTCAGCAGAAAATATTTATACTTTTAGTAGAGTGACACCTCCTAGACATTTTTCAGTTTATGAAAATTCATGAGAACTCAGGATAAATGCCAAGTGCTAATGTGATGTTTTTAAGGCAACAGCAAGTACCTCCTTGGAGTTTGTGGAGAACAAGAAGTGTTCTCAGACTGGGACAGCACTAAAGTGCATGTAATGAGTGGGGAGCTATTTTAAGTTGCCAAATCTATAGAAGGTAGGTCACAGTGTTTCAGACTGCAATTATTTTTGCCTCTTTATGAAAAGGCAAGACCCAGTGCCCTTAAGTCAAAAGTCAGAAACAAAGAATCAATTTGGAAGCAATTCTTATACGTAGATGGCAAGGTGCACATCTTACATTTGTTTACTCTTCTCTGAGGCTTAACTACTGCCTTCATTTTGAACTTTGCTGTTGAACTCACAACACAAACTATTGAACTCATTGCACAAACTATTTCATTCACCCTAAGTGACTTCCCAGGTGATGCAGAATTGTTGACTACACTTTACCTCTCAGTCATCCAGCTTCATTTTGCTATGATGGCACCACCATGACTTTTGCATATGAAAAGGAGATTCTTTTCCCCAGTAAATCATCCTCTCTAAAACTCATTCATTTATGCTTAAATAATTCCTTTCCCTCTTCTGTAATTTTACCCTTCATGTTACCATACTTGTTTTTCTCCACCATATTCTACCAGATTCTTAAACCATGCTGCTCACAACTACCACAGTGTTTTTTCTGACCCTCCGCTTCCTCTCTCATAGTTTTACATGCAGTATATGAAAGCCCAGTGGTATCAGAGTTCAGCATCAGATTTGACAGATCTTACTTGAAAGGCAGATAAAGGAGAAGTAGTGACTGCTTTGTTATGGGAGTATTTATTATTATTAATTATTCAACAAATCAATTATTATAAACAACAAATTAATATATTTGTTATAATAAATAACAAAATAATCATTATTTATTCAACAAAACCTGCCTGTACTGTTGCTTGTGCTTTCTATTGCCATACCATGCTGTATACCATGCTGGTAGCATCTGATTTATCCTGTTTACCACTTCTGAAATCACTTGTTTCCTTCAAACATCAGTACAGATGATTTTATCAGACATATTCACTTGGATTCTGCCACGATTAATTTCTTTCTCATTCTTACTCCTACTCACCCTTCCAAGTTTCTTTAAAAGATTTCTTTATCTTACTTACTATTGAATGGATCTCAGAACTTCTGTCTTCCTTATCACTTCTTCCAAATACTTAATGGAACTGACAAATAATATTCTACCAGATAGCAAATAATACAACTTCTTTATTAAGAAAATAGATAAACTTCATGGAAAACAACAGACCTAAGTCATACCAAGTTTCTGCTTATTAGCACTTACCTGCATTTCTCTCAACAACTTTTAATCCAACTAATAACAATGCAACAAATTGTTCTGCCTGACAGAGCTCCACAATAATAAAGGTATTTATCACCATTCCATCCAATATGAAACAAGAACTAAAAAGACCTATAAGGATGATGTGATTTGTACCATCATGACCTCACTGAAATCACCCATGCTGTGGCAGTTTAACCAAGCAGAGAATAAGATCCTATTTACTTTTGTTAAAGATAGACTTTTTTTTTACAGTACATTAGTAGTCTAACCAACTGAGATCCAGTCAGGCTAACCAGAAAAACTGATTTTTGCTTCAGCTGAAATTGCTGGTCACAAGCACCATTAAATACTTGAGTACAGCCACACTAAAGCAAAGCAAGGCACTCTAAACTCCATCACTGAACCAGACATTCTCTTGAAAGTTTCAAGAAGCACTGAAGTCCAGAAAACTTTAGAGACTGAATAACAGAAACCACAGTTTATCATAGCCAGTGAAAAACTCTATGTATCAGTTAATAACTTTATGCTTTTTGAAGCCCAGAATTAACTCAGCCCTCTAGTACAGACATGAAATTCTTGGGAGAGGGGACAAGGGAGAGAAAAAATATTTTAAAATATAAAACTCAAGTTTAATTTAAAGCAAAAGGACCGCTGATGGTAAGAAGTGGAAGCAGGGCACACTCTCAGATGAATCAAGGAACTCTAGATCAGTATAGTCTACTGTTTTTTAATCAAGTCTCATCCAGAGGCAGCAACAAGCGTGGCAAATAAATGGGAGAAATACAAAGAGATAAACACAAACTTTCATACAAACCCTTTTACCACTTGAATTCATGACCCATCTTGTGCAGTTCAGTGTTCTGGGAGCAAGCTGAGCATAACTCCAGTGACACTGCTCCCCACTTCACCACATCTCTCTAGGTTTGGGGGCTTTCTGGAAAGAACTGGGGCTGCACAGCTTGCAGAGGTGCTGGCTGACACTCTGCAGGGCTCTGGGCCAATGGCATTTTCCAAGAAGGACTACTGCCAACACTAGATCAAGCTCAACCATGGCTTAGTCTAACTTAGCCTTGAAAATGTCCAAGAATGGAGATATATGATCTCCAGAGCTCAGTACCAAACTGCAGATTGGTACTATTACAGGGCTATTACAGAGCTCAGTACCAAACAAACGAAAAAGTTGAAGTAGCTGAAGCTTCTAAGCTGCCACCTCTGGCCACTGCACCCTTGACTCACCACCTGCAATTACTGAGAAGGGTTTGGCTCTGTCATTTTTCTTAGTCCCTTCAAGTACTTGTGGGTTGATTAGTCCTCTGTTTGACCTCAGCAGTGTACACGAACCCATTCCTGTCAAACTCTGTCCACAATTCATATGCTCAGCCCCTACCCATCCCAGCAGGTCTCTGTGGGTCTTGCTTCAGTATCTTAACATCCTTCTTTTTTAAGAGAGACCTAAAACTAGACCCAGTATGCCAGGCAAAGGCTCGCCAGTCTCGACTGGAGAGGGATATTTTCCCTTGCATCTGGTAGCCACAGTCCTTCAAAGCAATCCAGCATTTGGTTCACTTATTCACATTTAAGTCACATGCTGGCCAACATTCAGCGTGACATCTCTGACAGCTTGTAAGGCCCTCACAGCAGCACAGCTACTCAGGCACTTGGTTCCCAGCCTGTAGCAGAGTTAGCCTCCCAAGAAAGTGGAATTTTGCATTTCTTTTTAAGGGTTCTCCCTTGGACTATCTGGCTTCTCAAGATGCCTCTCGGCTGAAGCTCTTCCCTGTGGCATTCCATCAGACACAAACACACTCTTCTCTCAGGCATTGCAACTAGAAGTGGTCACAGCTATAGTTTCTCCTTTTCCTTTCAAAAAATAGTTCCACACTCTAAAGAAAATAACAGAGTATTATAAATGCCATTCCCAAATATGAGGCAGGTGTTAAGTGCCTCAAGCATCCTTCTTAGGAGCAAATGTTTGAAGGAAAAGTTATTTTCACAAGGGAAAGCAACAATGCTGCTGTATAAAAGGTAGAAAAACATTCCCATAAATCTAGCCAAAGATCCAGCATCCAATTCAAATGACAGGTGCTATAAAGCAGGAAAAGCCAAATACAGCAGGTAGTATCTGATATGTGGTTTGGGATGCCTCTCCCAATAGTATTTCTGTTGATAAACTTAGTATTCCTTTCAAAAACACCAGACCTGCCTATTAGATTCTGTACCACTGTAGCTCTTCACAAGGACAGGGGATCTTGCACTTTGCAAAAGCTGAGTGGCTTCCTTCTAAAACAAGTCAGACTGTGTTCTCATATTTTAGAAACTGAAAGATCACTCTATAACCGTTTTCATTTCAGGATACCAAGTCCTACCTGAGGTAATTAATGAAATGAAAATGTGCTGATTCCACTTCATTTCACAGAGATATTTTACCCCTGATGGTCTGAGCTTGCCTGGCATCCTGAACTGGGCAATTTAAGCCCAACAGGCATGCATGGGTTAGCACTGACTGATGATAAAAACATTGGACCACAGTAGCATTATTCACTTAAACCAGCATGATTTCAAGACTACGAAGGAACAGGGACAGTGAAAGTACAGTTCTTATTCAACATAATTTCTCTTTAACAGTCATTTTTATTTTAAAGTTTATCTATGTATGGAGGTTTTTTAGCTGTTTATTCCTAATGAATAACTAAATTAGATTTGGAATGGAGATTCTTATGACTAATGCAACCTGACCTGTGACTGTACCTGTAACAAGACTGCATTACCAAACATTATTCATCAGTATAGCACGGTTCATCAGGTTAGAGCTAACACAAGGTAGACTTCAGTGCACAATTACTTTAACAAAAGAAAATCCTGTAAAACACAAGAAAACATCTTTCAGATCCACCCATGGATCCTGCCCAGTTTCCTTCTCCACCTCTGCAGCAGATACCGGGAGATGGTCATACTTGGGATCCTCCCCCCTTGAATTGTCGGCAAATGGAGGGTTACTTCTTGGTTTTGGCTTCTGGCACTGGGCCCAGACAGCTCACATACCAATCGATGGGCAGTGCTTACTGTGTGAATCAACTATTGGTTTACATCACATTTCTACCTGACAAGTCTCTACTTCAAAAAAAAAAAAAAAAACAAACAGAAAAAACAAAGGTGATTTTCCTCGGTAACCTGAGGATGGATCCAGCAAAGGCACTGAAGAGCAAAGGCTCACAGGCAACAGGCTATCATTTTCCCCTCAGCTCCTCTACTTGCCCCCTGCCCCTTGAATCACATGAAAAAAATTGCTGAAGAGAAGTGAGATATGTTGGGGACCCCTGAAAGAGTAATGTTTTCAAAATGAAGAGTAGTGAATGTAGTCCAGCCACAGGCTTGTAGTAGAGACAAAAGGAAGTTGCAGCTGACTGTCTCAATGTTATCTGACTGTAGTTTGCTTCCTTTCACCTGAGGCTTGTAAAACCTGTGCAAGCAGCTCCCAAGCAAGGCACAACAAAATTGAAGTCAGCACTTCACTCTTGAAAAAGGCCAGTATGTCTCTGTGCTACAGAAACAGTGTGGGTATGGCCTCTGCTTCCTCATGCCCCCACAAAATTCTTTGAAAAATTATGCATAAGCAGCTACTCTGAAAGGAAAGCAAGAAATCTATGGCTGCTTTTTCTCTGCCACAGACCATGCATCTGGACCATGCATGCGTTTTCTCTTTCTTAAGAGATTGAACGGGAAGAAGATAATGAATGGTCCTTGAAAAACAAAGTAAAGCTAAAGCCATCAGCCTTCAGAGCCAGCCAAAACAGTTAACACCTACATCAGCATGAAGCTACCAGGGATCCTCAACAAGGCAGCACACACATACACACACACACTTCCCCTGCAGCAAACCACGGAAATGCTGCTTCAGCTGCTAGATAAATATTCCTACATTTGAAGGAAGGATGAATGGAAACGGAGGAACAATTTCAATGGCTGCTGCAGCAGCATATGAAGGCACCTCAAAACCACACTCAAACCCAAATTGGCTGTAAATGAGCTCTGTCAGTCATACTATCCCAGCTGTGGCAAAAAAAGGGATTGGAAGGTAGCTTCTTGTTGAGAGGTTTGTTTGGTATGGAAGGAGCAGCAGCTCACTTCCATAAATTTCCAGTTGACAATTTGAGGTCCACCTCAGACAGCAGAGCTCTGCCAACACCCTGATGTGGCCAGCCTGCAGTTCATGAAGGGGAACGATGCCCACCCCGGCCTGAGAGAAACATTTGCCTCTCATCTGCACAACTGGCATTTGTACCAATTGCAAAGGCCCCCAATTTGCTTTGAATCTTTCCTCTTCCTGCCACTGAAGTAGAGAAAGTGCAAAACTAAGCTATTCCAGCACAAAGTGCTGCAATATAAGTTCAGTCTGAGTCACCTTCACTCCTCTAGGGCCTTCCCCGACTCCTCTGCCCAAGAGGCTCAGCCCTGAGCCTCCAGTTGCTGCCTCAGCTGTGCCTCTCTCCAGCTCCAACCCTGTCTGTGCCAGGCAATAGACTGTGTTGATCTGGACCTTGCTCTGCTCCCTATCTTCCCAAACTGACCTCAGAACTTCTTCACTTACCACCATGAACCTGCCCAGAGTCACTGGATGTGGTCATGATCCTGACCAGTGTTCTCAGCTGGACTTCAGACAAGTCTCACCACCAAGGATGTGTCCAGTGATTTGGACTCCCAGCTGACCCTGACTACCCTCCCCAACCTGGCCCTGCTTGCCTTGCTGGAATAAGGTGGAGATGCACCCTGCCCAGCCAGACCCCTGTCCACTCTGCTGTGTGAAGGCACCTGCACCCCAACACTCATGTAATGAACAAAACAAGCCCAAGCTGTGTCCTAAAAAAGAACTGCATAAAAGAGATGTTCACGTGACAGAAGGTGAGAAAGAAAACCTCTAGTATGCTTCAGACGTGATTTTTGCAGTAGCAGGAATTCTCAAATGACTCTGCCCTGTGAAGTTTCTGTGCTGTGTCTCTCATGTAGCTCTGGCTTGCAGGGAGCTGCTAGGCAGGCAGGCAGGTACCTGAAGCCAAGACACAGTCTGCTGCCAGAGAAATTATTCCTGCCTTGGAGACAATGGGACTCCCTTTGAGAACTCCTGTTCTATCTATAACTTCGCTGAACTTCAGAAAATGTTTCTTACTGTGAAGAGCAGTAGCTTAGCAGCTGACAGAGGTTCTAGCTGTGGAGGTCTCTGATGTAATAACTGAATAACTGAATGAGCTGGGACTTATCAGCTAGATATACAAAAATACAACTAAAAATAAAGAAAAAAGCCTTCATTCTCTCAAAAAAGAAAAAAAAAAGTCTTCCAGCACACAGCCAAAAACTGCACAGTTTGCATAGCCATGAAGTCTAGGAAGACACTAAACCAAATCAGGTCAATCTTACTTCAAAGGAACTAAGGTCAACTTAAAATCTGAATGCAGGAACTGGTGATTTCAAGGGTCAGGCTTTGCTAGGTCTACAGTAGAGCATGTAGAAATAAGGATATTCATCCCAGGGCCGTACATACTGAAAGGACTACCACTGCACTTTCATTTTCTTCCTAGTAACATGTCCTCTTAGTTTGTTACTACCATGTACTTTATACTCCCTGGAGAAAACAATGACAGATTTTCAGCTTGTCAGCCCTGGGAGAACCTGCTCTGATTATTCAAGTAGTCAAATGGGAGCTTTCCAAGTTGTGGCTGATTGACACATTTAATGTGCTTCTCTCAACAAGAGACTGTTACCTGATTCCATAAACTCCAGGGCCATCTGTCCTCTTGTCTGTGGAGTAAAGACCATGTTTTGATTGCAGTCACTCACAAGCCTGGCCTCATTTACTGGACAGGCTTCCCTTCTTGGACCTGCTGCCTTCTGAGCAGAAAACTACTCTGGCAGATAACATCACCAAACGTGCCTATGAAAGGAGGGCTGCACTCAGAGTAAGCAGCATTTATCTCTGCATCATCACTCTAGATATTTCACTCCTCTCCCAGTAGTAACAGGTTTTTCATATGTTCACTAACGCTGACTTGTAAGTAGGCAAAATATGCAAAGGCTGAAACATAAGCCTCAAAAGGATGCATGAAATCATACTGGGAAATGCTTTCTACACACTGAGTGCACCCATGGTTCTAGGTACAGCTTCCATCAAACCAGGTATCTGGCAGCCCAAGAAAACATGCTCACTACTGAAGTTACCATACCAAAAAGCAGGAAGAGGCTTTGAAAATACAGTCCTGCACACAGAGAGAACAGCAGGAAAGAATTAAATTACTTTCAAGCAGAAAATAAGAAATTCACCACCCATCAGTTTCTTACTTGTCTGTAATTACTGAGCATTACAATAACCTCATTCCATTGCTTATTATGCTAATCTTAATTAGCTTGCTGTTTCTTTGCACACTCTCTCATTTGTCATTTTTGTTGGTTTTCTCTTCTCTGACACTTTTACTGCAAGCTCTTTTGAGTTAAGGACTGATTTTCTATTAAAGGTATAGAAAGCCTGGTCTGAGGAGGTCTCAGTCTCTGACTGGGGTTTTCAGCTGAACTAATTAGCTGGTATAAAATGTATCTCAGATTACTTTTGTTTTGCTGTTAAATTAACTTTCACCTTGGAACAAGTGGTACTAAACTCAGAGGGACTCTATAATTATCAGGAAAAATATACTAGCAAATAGCAGTGACAGAATCAAATCTGTAACATAATTTCCATTTCCTTTAACTCTTCCTCTCCTCTTCCTTTCAAATATTTATCTAGTGATATGAGTGAAAATCTGTCTTCTGTTTGATTTCTCTGAAAATCCAACAGTTCCTAATGTTTAAAGAACCAGAGAGAAGCAGACATATAGGCAGTTATGTTCATGGCAAAATAAATCCCCCTCCACATCAGAAGTTCCTTTAGAAAAATAGTGGCTTCTATTTTGGTCTTTCTCCTTTCAAAAGTCTGCACCCTGAATACACCTTAAATGAGTAAGGCAATTTCCCTGAAATAGCAGGAATTACTACAGGAGACCAAGTGTCATTCAAATGCTGAGACCTGAACACCTCCTCCCAGAAAAAGATTTCCACAATCCTGCATCAGGACAGTCAGAATCCCTAAAGGCTAAATACCCATTAAGTAATAAGCACACAGCTTGATTGACCTGCTGTTTCTACAATAGTCTAGAGTGGATTTATATTCACAATCACACAGATGCAAGAGTACCAGGCCAGTAGTGTCCATCTATTAGAGGAAGATGGCAAAACTGTATAGGAGATTTCATTACTGGTTTGCATTGGAATACAGCAAAGCATGAAGCCACAGTTACAAAAGGAAGCTTTCAGATTTAGTTTAACACAAAAACCCCTTTGCTCACACCTTTTCCAAAAGAAAACCCTAGGACAGAAAATGTAAATGAAAATTCATTTGACCTATACATGAGAAAAAAAAAGCCACTCCTGACCAGCTGTAGGAAACCCTGCTTAAGGAGGAGTTTGGATGGTGCAAGAGCATGGATCCTATCTCTGTTATGTCCAAATTTTGATGAACAAACTGCCAACCAGCTTCTGCGTTCAGAGTTTAGGGGCAACACAGAAGATAAAACGAAAGCAAACAGCTCCTCTCCACATCTACTTCACAGCATTTTGCCCTGGTTTGCACTTTCAGTTATAGTGTTGAGTTGGGTCAATCCACAGCAGGATTCACAGCTCCAAGCTCCTTCAAAATTTTCAGAAACAACTTGCTCCATCGTTAGAGGGGAAAAAAAAACAAACTTCAGTTACCAAACAAACATTAAATGAGCACTTATTAATAGTTTCAGGAAGTTTTGGATTCAGGTTTGCTGCCAACAAAACACAACTGCCTCTCTGCTCACAGAGCCAGAAGGGTCACACCAAGACTCAGACTCAGAAGGCCCTTGGACATAACAGCTGCATCTCACTTGTGCTAGGATTTCAAACAAAACCCTTCAAATCAAAGGAGCCTCAAGTTCACGGGGCTGGAAATCCAGGCTGAAATTGAGACTTTATATTTCAGCTCCATCTCAAATCAGCAGTGCACCAGCTAAGCCCCAGCATGCCTAAGCAGTATGTGGCAGGAGTGAAAAAAGCACAGCACAGAGCCTCCTGCTCTGCTGTCAGTAGGAGCCCACCACCAGAGCAGTCAGCTTATAGAGAAGTGACAGCAGAGAGCCCAGGCTCATTCTGTTATTGCTCAGTTTACAACTCAGTGATGGGCTCTTTCTCCCCTGACATTTCAGAAATATAATTTTGAGACTGGAAAAATCATGCTACATTTCTCCTGTCTCTAACAGCAGCACAAGTAATAAAGACTCTGAATTGCATATTCAGGACTGTGCCTAGGAGTTAAAGTATCAGATGCTTTAGGCAGAAAAGACTGCAGGCCACCCTTCCATAGTTTTATAAGGTCTGCAGGGGGAAGCAGCATAAAGATTTCTATTTGTCAAAATAATCAAGTGTCTTGAAAATCCACTAGAGAACCATTCTGAAATCAGAATGGAGTTCTTTTTACTTAGTTGCTTCCCTGATCAAAAGCACACTTTAAAATATATATATTCTCTGGCTCTAAAAGTCTTCGAAATATAGCAAGTAACTCATTATAAATAGCAGCACTGAAGGGAGTCTGTATCAGTATCTAGGATATCTGGACACAAAGTCAGTAAATACAAATATTAACACAACCCAGCAATAACAGGAAGCAGTGGCAGGTGGGAAAACTGGCCAGAGCCAGTCTGGACGCAGCATGTACATCTCTGAGGCTGCTTTTTCAACCAGGCTGCCCAGGCAGCAGATTGCTGTCACTGTCACCTACAGTGGAGCCCTGTGCCCCCGAATTAACTCTGATCCAGGCTGGAGATAAAGATACTTTCTCTGCCAGCATCACAGCAAAACTAAAATGTTATTTTTAATGATCTCCATTGATTTGTCTTACGGATAAGTAGATACTTTTCTGGTTTTCTCATTTGTACTTTTCTCCACAGGAATGAATTTAAGTTCTCAGCGAAGTCTGTACCAAGGGAAGAACATGGAGAAGTGTTTATGCAGGTCTGTACATACAACCCTGCTGACAACACTCCGTGCAGATTCACAACTCCTCGTACCATTTCAGCTTCTTTGCAGCAGAGGCTGTGACTCAAAGCAACCTGTCAAATGACCAAAGGAAAGTGCAGAAAAATGATGCAAGGAGAGGTGCCAGGCCAGGCACCCCTTAGAGCCTTGGGGATCAATGTCAGTACTTAGATCTCCAATGTCAGCAATGTCAGCGTGCTGTGCTGAGGTTATTTTGTCTATATCCAACAGCAAACATTGAACAAGCCCTTGCCTGTTCATTGTGCTCAAATCCTGCATGAAAGCTGTCTTTGGAACATGCTCCCTGTTCGATACTTAGACAAGTTTTTTAACCTCAGAAGGCTGGATGAGAACCAGAATCCTTGAGTAAGACATCAGTCCAAGGGTCCACCTCCTGAGCAGGCACTGCTGGCCAACTGACCCTCCTAAGCATTTTGGCTGCTGGGTGCTGTGCAGGGAAAGCTCTGTTAGCCTGAGGGCAAATGAGAGTGACCAGAGCTGGGAACTCTCCAAAATGCTAAATTAACCCTCCCTCTCTGATTCCCACCCTCCTTTTTCATGTTTGCCTGAAGGTGTTGCACAGAGTTTGTGTGGCAAGGTTTAGGTAGCCAGCAGGCTACAGGGATGACTTCTGTGAGAAAATGCTGGAAGTTTTCTGCATGTCCCATAGAGGCAATGCCAGCCAGCTCCAAGATGGACCCACCACTGTACAAAGTTGAGGCCATCAGTGATGACGGTAGTGCCTTTGGGATAGTAGATCCACCAGCCTTTCACTATATTTCCTCTTCCCTGTCCAACTGTGGAGGGGAGTAACATGGTGAGAGCAACTTGGTGGGCTCCTGGCATCCAGCCAAGGTCAATCCACCATAGGTGTGAAACATAATTCTGTGCCTTGCATATTTTAAAGGAGCTGCTTTCCTGTTAACAAAGACATTCCTGTCATGAGAGAGCACATACATATCACAACTCCTTCACATAGGAGTCATCAATCCTACAGTATAAATATGTACAGTGCAGAGCAGGAAACACTCTGACGGGTATATCGGAAGCCTGACAGAATAACCACTCCTCTGCCTACATGCACTAAGCCATTGGGTAAATAACTCTTCAAGCTGGTGAGCTTTTTTCTTTCTAAATACATTCTATTTACCTGATCGTCTGTAATGAGTCCCCTCTGAAATCGTTAAGCTCCATCCCAGAGAATCATATTTAGATGGGATTACACTTACACTCATAACAAGAAATAAGATGGCATCGCTCACCTAACACTGTCACTTGGCATGAAGTATTCTCTTTTGCGCAAATAATGGCTAAATTTCAATCTTTCTTCCTGCAGCAAATAATACTTTCATCTACAAGCTACGCCTTATTCCCGAGGTCAGGCACAGAGCAAGGTGATATTCCTTACATTCTTTACAATTAATGTTCTGAAAACTGGCATTTTAGGTCCTGAAGTGCAGAGAGGGATTTGAAACTATCATTTTTTTTGTACATAAATGGTGATGTTTTTGCACAGCCTTTTTCTCAAGAGGCGAGAGGCCGATATTTTACTCAGAAATGGCTGCAAGTCAGAACAATCATCTATCAAGAGCAAATCTCTACCCACACCTTACATCACAGGAAAGAGAAGGGGCAAGGACAGAGGCAACACACAGGGACACTCCCCAGGGCCCTGCCCCCACTCCAGCTCTTGGGCACGTCCTCATCCTAAGTGTCTTCTTATTTCACAGACTTTAACAGGTTTTAGTCCTGATTTTCTCCTTTTTCAGCTGATGCTGTCCACAGTATGTTCTGTGACAACAACCTCCACAGGCTTAGCCATATATTCTTCAAGAAAACATTCCTTAATCACACTTTTCTATGAGGCCCTAATGTTATTATGCTTATTCTGAAGAATCTGCCTCAAGTCATCCGCTACTTAGGCTGAAGAGATCCAGTCTACTTAACTACCCTGCATCAGGAACTCATTCCCTGTCTCTCATCCTTCTGAATCCCTTCTCTGCACATTTTAGAGCTGTTTGAGGGGCTTTTTTTGAGGTGTGAGGCACCAGAACTTTATGCAACATTCAAGGTAAAAGACTCTTATTTTTGAGATATCCATGCCCATCAAAGGAGGCTCATGGGTTAAGCACAACAGAAAAGAAGCATCCAAAAACACCTGTATTTTTCAAAGTCTTGGCCTTTAATTCAGTTGTATTTATAGAAAGTTACTTTTTTTCACTGCTACTCTCACTATGTATTTAGAAATGAAAACTTCAAATTAAACCAGTAATTCACCTATTCTTATCTCTGACAGGGCCAAACACTTCAGAGAAGGCAAAGTGAATTGTAAAGCACACAGTGATATAATACAATTTAGAAAATATCTTCCAAAACCCATAAGTGTCTTTGAAAAAGACACAACAAACCAAATTAACCTCAATGCCAAAGCCTTTGGAAAAAAGAAGAGGAATACAAAATCGCAAAATTCGCATTTATAAATTGTTTTTCTATCCTTATGAAGATAATAAGAACAAGTAGGGTAATTTCCAAGTATTTTCCTTTGTCATTGAAAGAATGAACTTCCACATTTGTTGGACATCATCTGTTCTTACTTTATGGGAAATGGTAAACACAAGCATGTGACATCACATTCATCATTCTGCCCTACATTTACCACACACGTTCTGATTAAACTCCATTAAATTCTTCACATACTAGAATGCCTTTGGACCTCAATAATCTTCATTATTCATCAATAATGCTCTCTTTGAGCATTTGAGTTGAACAGGACCAATGATTCGACCTCATCTTCCTTATAGCCAAGTGGCCAGAGATAGCTTTCAAGGAAGATAAATTTCTGGCTCACTCTCATCACTACTCTCAGCAGCTCAATTACTAATGATGTTAATAGACATGAAATTATAATTCCTTTCAGGAATTTCAGCAACTTTAATGTAGTAGTGAATTTCTGAGACTTTCTTGCCCCTAAAGTAGATTTCTGACTTTGAAAATAGTTGTTCTGACTTTTCATTGCCTAGGATCATCCTTTGTTCTTATGTCTTGGCAGCTGGTGAGAGAGCTGCATCTAATCACTGCATCTTTACTGGGAGGAATAAAGGTATGAGAATGAGATCATTATGCAAAATTCACAAGGAACAGAAATACAGCAACAAAAACAAGAGTTACTTAAAATTAACAACAAGGAGAAGGACATACTGGGAGACTTGCAATTTAAAACGCAATAGCTTGTGAAGCTGGTTTTAGTACCAGCTTAGTTCATTACTCATTACAGAGTGACAGGGAAAATAAAAGCTGGAGGAATTGCTAATGATGCCAGAAGTCGGTAATATGCATTTTTTAGTTCCTAATCTCTTAAAACTAAACACACACCAAAAAAAAAAAAAAAAAAAAAAAAAAAAAAAAAGAACCAAAACAAAAACCAACAAAAAAAACCCCAAAAAACCGAAAAACAAAAAAACAAACAAAAAAACTAACCAAACAAACAAAACCCCAAACAAACAAACAAACAAACAAACCTCAACAAAAACAAACAAACAAAAAAACCCCAAAACAAAAAAGCAAATTAAAAAAAAAAAAAAAAAAGGCTAATCATCTGTTCCTGGTCCCCTGATTTCATATCAAATTTCCAGAAAACAAATCCACTCATGGGGGATTTTTTTAGTTCCTTTTCTGCAGCACTTTAATCAGATTCCATCAATAAGTCTCAGAAAGGAACATAATTTATTTTCTTAAAGCAGTTAGATGAGGCTTGCACTCTTCATGTGAAAACAGTCTTGGCCATTCTACCTCTTTCTGAAGTACTGGACAGTGCTTTATGCTGCCCTGGCACAACTTTCTCTTGGGCAGTGCCTTCCAGGGTTGGAACTTCCTACAACATCACTTCCTACAAATCAGTGCTGTTGAACCAGCTATCCAGCTATTCTAAAAAACTTAGAAGGTTTTTTTCCCCATTTCTGTTAGGGATGCTCTTTCTGCAGACACTAAGGTGAAGCAGATCTTGGTGACCTAATAGATCCATTTCCAGAGAGTTCTGTTTTCATTCAGCTGTGTCCTTGTTTTGTCTGGGATGGAGTTACTTTTAATCACAGTAACTGGTACAGGGCTATGTTTTGGATTTAGGGTGAGAACAATATTGATAAGAAAACAATATTTCAGTTGTTGTAAGTTCTGCTCATTCTAATTTAAGGACTTTTCAGTTTTCTGTCAGTGATGACAATTCAAACACACAGACACTGCACATATATCTGCCAGAACAGGAAATATTGGAAATATGTCATTCCTCTGATAAAGCCAAAATATTGACGAAAAGAGTCAATTTGCTATCAGCAATAGAAACTCTCCAGTCTCTGGGTTTGTGTGGAAAATGTTCACTTAGAGCTGTTTATCCCCTCTCATATCTAAAAAGACACATAGCATTTTTGGAGAATCAAAAAAGTCTGATTTATGTTGTCAGGTAATTTATTGCATGAGCTATTGAAAATAGCAGGACATAACTTTCAACAAGCAATTCTATATGCTTGCTACTTGCATGTCTCTGAAGCATCTCTGCTTCTTCATGGATGGAAACAAGTCTTCATTCATTACATGCATTAATGCACAGCTAAATATAGTGCTCTCAGAGCAACTGGATCTTCTTTCTGCCTTACAAATTTCTGACAACTCCTTAGCTGAATTTTGATCACAAAGACATTAGGAATACAATTTTGTAAGCAAAACTGTCACAGCAGACAAAAATGTCATCCCACTGGAATCATCATAACGTGTACCTCCATGAAATGAGCCTACTCCTGTAATAATCCTACTCAAGTAAATGCCTGGTATTAAAATGTAATCTGCCTCATTTAAATTGAGATCATAAATTCTTTAAGAGTTGGTAAAGAACCCCAAATGTCCACTTGTGCCTTTTTTCACTATGTAGGAGGAGACTGCACTGTGAAAATGGGAGGCATTGAAAAATGTGATTTCCAAAGTGCAGGAAAACAAAATCTAAAGGTAATGTGTAATGGAGCATCCAGTGAAGCATTTGAATAAAAATCCTTTAATTCAGTGCTGCAACACTAGACCCCAAAATAAATTCCTTGAGACTCCAGGGCAAGAAACAGAATCCTTCCTTCCTGCAGGCAGGGGAGATGTTCACTCACCAGCCCTAACAATTCTGAGCTCTACAGGATCATGCAAGCACACAACCAGTTTAACGGACTTGCAGTATCAGAACCTTAATGTATTTGTTCCAGTAGTTCTAGAATATATGAAAGAATCAATTAAATGAAATAAAACTATTGCCTTTGAAGTATTCACCGTGCACTTTGGAAGGGCCATGTAAAGGTTGGAGAACATAGTGGTTTACATTATCTTTACTTGCAGAATTTCAGCAGCAGGGAAAAGAAAAGCAGAACCCCTCCTGCCAGTGGTTTGCAAATCTTACTGAAAGGAAGTGGCAATGACAAACACCCAGTGGAGATAGGTAGGCACTTGCAAATGGTTGGCCAGAACAACAAAGCAAGAAAAGAACAAAATTACCTGTAAGTGCTATTCCCTACCACTTCAAGGCGTGCTGTAAATCCAATTAAGTCAGAATCTTTCCAATTGTTTTAACTGGCTTTTGATGAGGCTTACCTTTTCCATCTTACTATTCCTAATTACCAGGATCATTACAGGCTCCTTGAAGACCAATCAAGAATAAAACCCCACTGCTTTAAACACAATGCAAACAAACCCAAAGACATTCTTGACAAAGCTTTGCATATAATCAAAAAAGGTACAAGATAGGAAGATAATCTACAATGACCTGTACCATTATCTGCTGTTTTGCCATCTGAAATCCAAGCATGGCCAATGGAAGAGGAAACATATTTTTGTTACAGCTGCCTTAAGCTGTTGGAGAGCTGCTCAGAAAAGCTCTGCAATGAATGATGCAGGCCATTAAGTAAAATACATTGTGATCTTCCCCATTCCCTGAAACAGCACAGCTAGGTAAAGGATGAGACCCTGTGCATTTGAACAACTCAGCTCAGTCTTTAGAGTGTGTGCAATCTGGCAGGGCAGTCCTGACTGCCTCCAATTACTGCATGGTAACACAAAGTGCATACTTTGGTAATATCACAGAGGAAAAGTGCTTTCAAGGGACTTACATACCAATCTCTCTAATCAACAAGATTAAGAAAAATCTAAGGTAAAGTTGATGGCATTCTAGTGAATTCCTGATATGTCATGAGACCTTGTATTGGTTAAAATATGCATTAATATGCATTAAAGAAGCTCCAGGGCATTCTTATTTTCAGCTGAATTATTGGCTCACAGCATGGCAGCTACTTGTAAAGACCTCATAGAAAATTATTCTGTATTTCAGGAGGGGAAAAAGTAAAAAACAAGAGAGAGTATGAAATTACAGTGTGTCACTGTAAAACAATGCCCCAGTCAGATTTACTCAAAGAACTGAAGAAAAACTGAACAGAGCACAAGAAAAGGTAGAGCTTAGATTGATCCCCAAGTCAAGGAAAAAATCTGAGAGACAAGAATAAAATCAATCCATACTGCACAGAACAAAGATATAGTTTGCTGGAGTCCACAAGAAAGTGCACAAGACATTATCTATAGTGGACAGTATGCACTCACACTAGTTTTTATTTCTGTACAACATAACAGGTTAGAAGGTGAAGGAAGAATGGGAAGTTGGAAACAAACCAAAAAAAACCCACCCAACCCAAACCACAGAACAGAATACAATTGATTTTTTATATAACACGTTCATTGTGAAGTGTTGTAAATCACCTTGCTGCAAGGCAGTCAATCACAACCTAAGGGAACAATAAAGTTTTACAGCAGGGTAAGTAGAGAGGAAACAGCTTAGAGAGGAGGAGAGCGAAAATGTATTGGGAAAAGAAAATCCAAGCACATCAAACATGATAGGATCAGTCTGGAGGAATAAGGGAATTAGTGTATGAGCTCAAAAAGCAGCAGTGTTGAATGCATCTTTGAGCAAAGATTGAAAGATTTTTTTTCCTCCACAACAAGTATTCAACCAGATGGATATAATCCAATGGCATCAAAGTATCAATAAAAGCTATTCCATCAGAGAGGGACATGGCTTTCTAGCTCCCCTTCCTCATACAGTAGCTGACCAGTATTATAAGCAGTTCTACCAGTGAGCATGGAGATTTATTTATAAAGGTCATAATGGATCATTACAGCCACCTGAATTCCTAGAAATGCCAGGAACATGTAGTGTTACATTCTCCAAGGTTCACATGCACAGACACCATGTCAGCTGTGCCAAGAAAACAACTCTTGAATTCATTCCAGTGCTTGCCCCAGAATCCGTATCCAAACTAACACCCTCACATACTTACACCTTAGAAAACTGATTCCAGCTCCTCTGTAACAATTTCCTAAAGAGACCATGGAGTCCCACGTGTTAGGCTGTTACACATTCAAATCTACATGGCCTCATTTGTTTAGCCCTTTTACTTACTGGCATTCAGACCTTGGGTCCCATCATCTCACCCCAATGAGCACCCTGTCTTACGTGCTTTCTTCTGTAGCCACGTGAATATAGCTGTAAACCCCACTCACAGTAAGGACTTGCTCCCCTCATCTGTATTCGCCGCTGTGGTCACCCGGAGAGCCTGTGAGGGCCGTGCGTCAGCCATCAACCGCCGCGGGCAGGTCTGTCACCAGCACTAAGTGATTGCTTATTAGACAGGCAGGGCAAACTTGGGCCTGTGGCAGCACTATTTATCACAGAAATCAAGAGCTCTGCAATGAGAGGGGAGGAGGACGAGGAGAAGGAATTCTGCCAGGCTTGAAGGATGCCCCTGCCCAGGCAAAGCCCACAGCTCTGGAAGCGCAAGTGAAATCGATTATCTGCAATGGCTGGATTTCCAAAGAAATTATCTTTTAACTCAATCTTTAACCTGAGAGTGAACATGGCCTTCATGATTAGCTGGGAACAACAAAGATAAAGAATTGTTGGATTAAGTACCCTTAATCTTACTCTTTTGGGATTAGGTCTGAGGTACTGTAGAGTGCACTACAGCTCAGAAAATTACTCCTGCAGAGGAAACAGAGCCGTATTGATTCCCTGGCATTCCTACAGAC
Source organism: Sialia sialis (assembly GCA_009812075.1). Taxonomy (NCBI): domain Eukaryota; kingdom Metazoa; phylum Chordata; class Aves; order Passeriformes; family Turdidae; genus Sialia; species Sialia sialis. Next base: position 30,709,818 of record VRYO01001269.1, on the reverse strand, counting down.
ACTTAAGGTCTGTAATAAAGTTTAATGAATGTAATGAAGCAGAGAACAGTGCCTTTCCTCTAGAGAGCTGAGCAGCCCCACACCTTCCAGGTACATTCAAAACTGCAGTACAAGCAGTTTTCTTTCTCCCATCCCTTCCAACTGGCAGGAAATAGCAGGGTGTCAACAGCTGCCCACTGGTTACTTACGTACTTGGAAGGCATCATACATCCTATATCCTAAACACCTTCAGTAGTCATCTGAGAGCATGCCACCTTTGCAGAAGATTTTCTGTCCTGGAAATTAGATCAGCTTCCCAAAACTGAAGTCTGTACAGAATGGTGTCACAGAAAACTTGTAAGCTACAGTTGGAATCACACTCCTGTAGCCTGCAATACTTATGATCCTAAAAGGCTCCAGATCAGCAGCGGTATTTAGCAGCATGGCTTTAATGAAATGAAGTGAAGGAAGGGCAATGAAAACACCACCAAAAAAACCACCACTGGATAAATAAATTAAATTAAGGGATATCAGGGGAAACATCCTTAGTAAGATGCTTCACATTCCCCTAGGCTGTCTCTCCTCCTCTTTTTTATACACTGCCTTATCAAGGAGAATAAATTGGTTCAGATTACTTGCTAAAAATAGAATGCGTCAATAAAACTCCCTTCCAACCACTTTAACCAGTTCATACTGCAGAAAATGTGTGTTAGAGAAAGGTTTGAGCATGCAAGTCCATATCCATTCCTTAGCCATGTACACTCTCGCATATGAACACTGAAAACACAGGTGGTGTGCCTCTACATGAAACCATTTAAAATAGTATTGTTTTCCCAGATATGAGAGAACAACTGATTTGGAACAGAGCACCACTGCTTTCAAGACCACTGGAGCTGTGCATATTGCAAGGGGTTCAGTTCCTCACACTCTGCGTCCAGATCTGAGGATTTTTTGCCTACTTCTTGAATAACAGTAATTTCCTCATCATAAAAGAAGTCTTTGAAGCCAAAAGTATTACTTAATGCTCTAATCACTATAGGATAATAAGAATCTTTCAAGAGTGAGAAAGAATTGGTAATTTGAAAAAAATTATGCACCTAAAGATACACATAGACATTAAGACACATATCTTGTATTCTGATTCCTCAACAACTTTGAAAACTGACTTTTTCTCCTGTAGGCATCCAGCAGAAAATTATCCTTAATATTTTCTTTTTTCTTCCTTTTTTTTTCAAATTTCTTTTACAGAGCAATCTGACATCCTGATGCCCAGCAGTGATATTAATCATTGAAACACTTCTCTGTTTCCACAGTTTCTCAGAGAATCTGAGGTTCTGTTATGTAAAAAAAGCAGCTAGCAAAGTTATTACAGCTGCAGGAATGCCAGACTAAGATGTTGCTGCAAACTTTTCTTTTTGCTGCCCAATCCACCCCATCAAGGAAAAAATTATAAGCAGCACAAGGCAGCTGGAAAAAAGTGCATTTGCCTGGCAGTAGCAGTGCAATTCGTGAACACAATCAACACAACGGTGACACTTTTCCTGAAGTGCCGTATGGGATGGAATCATGGAGCATCAGCTTTCCAAGCTATGCCTGCTTACTGAGTTCCTTGAGGTTTTCTGTCCAAAGCTAAGGATGTTCAGAGGTAGATTTTTCACTAACAGTGTGTATTAAGTCAGGGCTTAGGATTTTGAAGTAACAAGACCAGGTGGTTTGAGCAAGGAGTCTGGAAGAACTGTGATCTTAAACATAGCAAATATTCTGTTTTCAGAGGAAAGTGGCATCAGTCTTGAACTCAAGGATGGGCTGGAAGAAGAAGGGAGCCTCTGCTGCTGCTTTCTGTTTGTCTAATGCCTTTGCACCTAGATTAGTAAATCACACTAGAAGCAAAATTGCAAAATTCAACAGGGCCACCAACTGAAGACAGCATTATTCAATGCCAATAAGAAACATGCCATCTATCCACAGAAATCCTGTTGCTGAAAGCCTGATGCTGCTCAACTCCAAACACACAACCTAACATCTTTGAATCAACATCTCAATCCACAATAAAATTACCTTGGTTTAAACAGCTACTAATTGCCAATTCATCTACTGTGATACTGCCTGTGTGCTTTCAGCAAGAGTAACCTCAAGAAATATTAATTTTTCAGTATGAGTGAAGCTTAGCAGGATTACCTCAAATTGTCCACGTTTGGGCCAGGACCTTAGTGCTATTTGATACCACCTTATGTCATTGCCAGGGCAGAGAAAGGAACTCTGTCTTTTTCTTATCTCATTGCTGTTTCCAGTAAATTATTCTTCTTTAAACTAATGATTTTCACTTTTTGTGCCACCAATTCTCAACTCCATCCCTAGAGCAGGAAGAGGAAAGGGAAGGGGTGAGCAAAAGAGGAGAGTCTGGTTTGGGAGAGTCTCAGTGAGAGCACTGAACTGGAAAGTACCATTCCCAAACCAAGACACAAATACATAATGGATTATAAATGTAGACAGAGACCACCGGCAGCATTCAGCTGATACAAAACTCATTATGATACCAAGACTGAAGTATAGTGTCAAACTAACACTGCTGTTGTTAAAACAAAATGCCACCTAGGTGCAAGGTAAATTCCCAGTTTGGGGAGTTTTGCCTTTTAAGAGGACCAGTGTAGAGTGACATAAAAAGTGTACTCTTCTATTTCCCCATAAAATAATTACAGTAATTTCACACTCATAAGCCACACCTGGTTATAAGCCGCACTTCTGGGTAGCCGGGAAGACCATGGAATTTGTCCATAAATAAGCCACACCAGGTGATAAGTCGCACTTTTTTTTTTTAAAGCAAGGATCCATGTGCAACAAAGTAACGAGTTAGTAATAACAGAATCGTGTGAGCACAGGGTTTGTTATCAGGTGCTCAATTTGCAAACAGGCGAAGCCTTTAAATGCAGCCCCAGGCGCCCTCCCTGTGCTGCGGGCCCTGGCACTCCCGCCCCCAGCGCTGGCTGCCGCGGCTCCCCACACCGCTCAAAAGCAGTGGCTTGGCAGGCTGGCCACGTGAAGGCGGCGAAGCCGGCTCTAAGGCGATGAAGGAGGGCTGGCCATGCGAAAAAGCGGCGAAGGCAGGCTGGCCGCAGCTTGCCGCCTGCTCTCCAGTGGCTCCGCGACAGCTCCTTCCCTGGCCGACTCACACTTCTGGGTTGGCATTTCGCCGGAATTTGTCCACAAATAAGCCGCACCTGGTGATTAGCCGCACTTCCCGGATTGGCTCGACTCTTCAGTGAAATAGGTGCGACTTATCAGTGTGAAAAGACTGTATGTTTAGCAATGCTGGTGGTGGATTCTGCCATTTAAAGGATGCTTTTCAGTGAGCACAGTGACACAGACTGTCACCAGGTCCATCTCCCAGTTCAAAGCAGAACCAGCTTAGATTCCAAATGGGCAGCTGGATGCAAAAGAAAGACTGGCATAAGAAAAGGAAAAAGAAATTAAAGAAAGAGAAGTAGCAGATTGAAAGAGAGAAGGGAAGTACAGAACAATACAGAAATTTCACTACTATAAGGTGCACCGGATTATAAGGTGCACTTCTGGGTGTCGGCAAATTTCCAAACTTTGTCCACATATAAGGGGCATCGGACTATAAGGCGCACTTTTTTTTTGCATGAGTATCCGCACACAACAAAGTAATGAATTAGTAATAGAATTGTGTGATTGCGGGGTTTGCTGTCAGGTGCTCAATTTGCAAACATTTTTCATGAATCGGTGCAGCCTTTAAACGCAGCCCCAGGTGCCCTCCCCGTGCCGCGGGCCCTGGCACTCCTGCACGCCATTCTCCCATACCCTGCAGCTGTCCCTGGGATGCTCGCTGCTCAAGAGAAACAAAAATTGAAACAGAAATTGTTTTGAGATCCCTTCAATACTCAAACTTTTTCCCAGTGTAAGGCACACCAGATTATAAGGTGCACTTCCCGGTTTCGATCAAAATTTAAGGCTTTAAGGTGCACCTTATAGTCGTGAAATTACTGTTCTTGATTGTTCTGAATTCTCATCATAATACTACACAGACTTCTGAGACCCCAACTGCTGCTAAAAAGAGACCAAGTGTAGGCAGGGAAATAAGATGGATGGTGGCGAAACCACCAATGTCAGGACAAAAGGAAAAGAAAAAAAAATAAAATTCAAAGGGCCAGAGAAAGGAGAGCTTTGAATTGGCCTTTATTTTCCCCCATAGGTAAACTGAATGCAGAAGCATCTCTGGTAGTAACTCCTATCTGCCTGGTAGTGCCTACACCTGTCCAGGCCTACAGCCAACATTAGATAAATTAACTTCTAAATGGGTAATAAGGGAAAGGGATCTTGGGACGTCAACACCAAAGAATTCTATTTTACACTTTTTTCATTGCCTTCTCCCATTCCTTTCCTCCTGCTTGCTCTGAAATGGTAAGTGCCTACATCTCTAGAACGTCTCCATCTAGCACCACTTCCAAAAAGCAACACCAAGGTATGACAGCATCCATTACCCTACCAGCCCTGATACAATTTCTTTGTAGGAGAAGTAAAAGCAAGTATTTCCTTCATAGAAGTTTTGTAACAGTTTGCTCTAGCAGGGGAAAGTGCACACTTACCTACAGCTGAAATGGAGTCCTGCCTGCACATATCTCATGGAACAAACAACACAGCACCACAAAAAGAATAGGAAATTCTTCATGCAGTTGGAAGACAGAAGGCTACTGAGGTGATCAAACTGTATCACATACAGAAATTCACCAAATACCAAGACAATTCTTTTGTTGAAAGTCTGTCACTTAGGTATCTTTGTAGTGCTCTAAGGTCATCCGGTATTTTTGCAAAGCCTTCAGTTCTGATGAAGTATTTGTCTCTCAGTTGCCCAAGTGGAAAGTTTATAGTGTCTGTCTCATAAGGATGCCTCTGCTCATCGTATTTGATACTTCATGACCTTCCCCCCAGCTACTCTAAAATAGATTAAGTTCACTGGCCTAAGCAGCAGCAGACATGGTGCTGCTATTAAGTGAGATTTGGTAAATGTTTCTGTTAACACTGTTTTCACATAAAGCTCTGGGAACAAGGTCATGAAAAGTAAGAGAATGCAACTTTTCTCCGAATTCCAGTTAGGCACCAGGCACTGGGGGTTATTCAATACACTTCACTTTAAACCAAGGGTTTGCCATCTGTTCTGCGCTCTAATTACAAAATATAAACCAAATATAATTCACTATTGAATCACAGCAAATAAGCTGTAAGAGATTTAAATTCATAGGGAAAGCTTTTTATTTAATGCAGAAAGCATCTGCAGAGTTTTTCTTATGTTATCTTTTAGGCAGTATAATCTACAGAAAATGAGATTGCTTTTCCAGGACTCTGACAAACAGATTTCTGGAAAACTGGATGAGTCCCTGGGGTGAGATGTTCAGTTTAGGAAAAATATGTTGCAGAGCAACTTCTGCAACAATTTATCTATCGATCCAGAAGCAAAAATATAACTATAATAAAATGGTTCATACAGTCACGATAATGGAAGGAGGCAACTGGGGCAAGAATGCAAGGGAAAAAAAAAAACTGCTTTATTAGAGTGATTGATAAAGTTTGCTATAAATTTTTTTTTTAAACTTCAAAACTCCTCACAGATTAATTTTTGGCTATGCAATTTATTGTTCATTTTTTTCTCCAGCTACATCCAGTTATAAAACTACAGTATTTTATTGTGTTGAGTGACAGAGTCTCACTGTAATGGAAACACAGATATAAGGAACAGCTGAAGACAACACCTAGGTTTCCTACAAGCTGGTAGCACTTGCATGAAAGAACAGCAAGAAAGGAGGAATTTGAGGCTTCTCTTTTATCCAGCTACAGGCAGCTCTGCCACCTGGGACTGTACATACTGCAGAATTCTGGAGAACCTTTAACACACCAGTGCACTCTGACATGCAGTTTCATTATAGACTGAAATATAAAGAGGACTGGCAGCTGCCAAAGGAAAGCAGTCCTTACCTCCCCCACAACCAAGCAGTAAACAGCATTATGGAAGCATCCTGACAAAATGGGCTGCTGCTGCCAGCCTGGCAGTCCTTGCACGACCTGGAATTTCGCAGACTTGCAGCATTTTGCTTAATCAGGAGCTCGCTGCCTTACCAGATGAATGTGCCTAATTGCTATTTACTGAAGAGACGCCTATCAGTGATACATTTAATGAAAGCAGAGATTTGAGAAAGGAAGACGGTAACATAAGGAGCTGTCTTTGAATTCTGCACATTCACCATTGCTTAAAGACATCTTAATACCCAGCGTATTTCTCTACAACTGAGCACATTTAGTGAAACCATATTGGATGATAACAGGGAAAGCCTGACAATAAAAGCCTGCCTGGACAAATGCCAGCACGGACTTGCTCTATTACACGTAAGGAACTACAACATATTGATCACAACCCCTGTGACAAAACCAGGAGTCCTGATCAACTAAAAAGCACATGCTGATCAGATCCACTGTGGACAATCCTCCCCAGCCCACCTCTCCTGCACTTAAGTTCCAGGCGCATGGGCTTTATGTCAAATCAGGTGCCATTAGTCTGAAGGTGAGAAATATTGCAATTGATTAAAACAACTGAAGGGTGCTTCTCTCATATTACTCACTAGTTCCTGTGTAATACAGGAAAACAGCCTCTCCTAGGGGGTTGATAAAACTCTCTCTAGCACAGGCTCACTTTTAAGGGTTGAGTTGCTAAGATTTTGAATGAGTAGAGCATTCTCTGTCAAAACATCTACCATGCAATGTTAAAGAATAGACAATTCCTAGAATTCTAAGCCAATAATCCTTGTAAATGAAAACAAGTACAGAATATCCAAAACTGAGCTACAGAAAAAATAGGCCAAAAGAGAATAGGTACATCTTGGATACTTTCAGAGTATTAGGGGTCTTGAATTTAAAAATATTAAGGAAAAGAGGGGGAAATGGGGAGAGGCTATAAAACTTACAAGCTGAAAACCAGAAGCAATAAGGCCCTTTTCATCAATATGAAAAGCTCCAGTGCTAAAACAGATGAGTCAGAACAACTGCCAATAATGGAGGGCTTTGACAAGCCTCACTTCCTGAGTGTGGCAGAGTGACAAAAATCAATGGGATGTGCCATTCAGGAAGGACAGATAAGGGCATATCCACTGGGGAGATTGCTCTATTGAAAGATCCCTGTAACCTACAAAGATAATATTGAGTGATCAAAGGAAACTGTATCTTTAAAAGTACAGCTGTAGGAGTACATATCTTTGAGGAAAATTACTATCTTAACTTTCACAGCAAGCAGAAAATGCCAGCAAAACTCAGATCTTATTGCAAACTGTGGAATTTCTCACACTGGTTTCAAGGGAATTGAAATACCATTCTGGGCTTTACATACATGTTCTTAACATCTCCAGATAAGACAGTCATCAACAATCTGGAATAATCGCCCATTTTAGGTTTTTGGGCCTCCTTTCAAGGTGTCTGACACAGGGTTCAGATTAGCCAATACTTGTCCAACCAAATACAGTAATGCTTCTGTGAAGAAAAATGAATGCCACAAAAACAAAAGGAAATAGGTTGAGGATATAGCTGATGTGGATTCCAAACAATCATAACAACAATACTAAAAATAAGCTGCAATAAAACCATCCAAAGGAAATGTTTAGATGGATTCCTGCAATGAAGAGAAGGGAGACATTCAGATGAGTGGCCACTTTTGCAAGGGCAGAACCAGTAGCAAACCCTCTTTAGGATCCTTTCCCCTAGAGAAGATGAGGAGAAGCTGAATTCAGTAAGGAAAATGCTGGGTAAAAGTCACAGAACCAGTTCAGATCAGTAAGCAGATTATAATCGTAGCACAGTGATGTGCTGAGAGGAAACCACAGTGCAGGCAAGAACTATGCTAAGTACTGTTGATTAAAGGTTTGGAAACAATAAATAAGAAGGCTGCTTTGTAAGACACACAAATAAAAGTTACACTTTTAAAATGTGAACAACACATGCAAATTCCAAATCAAGTCATCAGCACTCCTGTCCTTCCTCACTTCCTCAAAACCTAAGCTTGGACATGCACGAGATGCTCCTGCTGCTCACTAGTTTCTTCAGACAATGAGTGATGACTCCAACAGCCCTGGCTGGTGACAATTTCTCAATAATCAAAGCAGTGCCCTATGTGCAACTAAAGGAGCGTGGTCTGGTATCACAGTCCATAGCATCTCCATCAGATATGACACCACTACAAGAAGCAGGAAGAATGCTGGAACTGGTATGTTTCACCCTTCAAAGACAAATAATTTTCTCAACCAAATCATCCATAGATTCTAAAAATTATACAAATCCTACAAGAGGTGAAATGGAAGCCATCCCAGGCACACCACCAGCTACCTTGACTTGCAGAAAAATAAAAAGCACCTTCAATTCTCTTTATACCAAATGCTGCCAAGAGATCAAAACTAAGAATCTGTTGGAGACTCACTCAAAATGCATCAGTGCTGCCGCCTCTGTCCCTCTGACTCTGGTATGCTCTTTAACAGGCATGTGCTCTTCTAAAACACAGTACGTGCAGCAGTTTCCAAATTCATGCCTCATTTTACATTGTTTCTGTAAAGTTGCTTTCACATTTTATGAACCTCATGAACTAACTCATGAGTAAACATTCTAATAGCTTATTCAGCTCTGCCTGAGATCAGAATTAAACTCTCCCAGTTGTATGATCCTTCTGTCAGGCTTACAGGTAGCAGATTAGAAGAAATAGTTAAGAACCAGGATCAAAGGTAATTAAAAAAGGCTGCTATGTACAAACAATATCTAGATCATTGCACAAACCCTCTAGAGTGTCAAGGGCAACTGTAAGTTCAAGCTAGTAATAAAACTTCCTGCTCATTTAATAACATTTTCAAAAGAAGCAGACAGCAAGTTTCAGCTTCCCAGAAGAGAGCACCTAACAATTAGGGACAAACAACCAGGGCAGAGCAGAAAACTTCAGACAGCTCATTAGTACTACCTTGGTGACAAAATCTTCTTAGGGATACACAGGTCCTCCAGTTCAAAGGTCCCAGGTGAATGTACAGTGTATATGAATGAAATCAGAAAAAATGGAACCAGAAAATCCCTGTCAACATTGTCCACACAATAATATTCATGCAATATTCATCTAAAGAACAAACCCACTAGTGTGTGCCTGCAGAGACAGAATAAATCACCAAGAGAGGCAAAAGAGCAAAAACAGAGGTCAGAAAGATAAAGTCCCAAAGCAGAGACTTGTGGAGAGGTAAGAGGATGCCTGCCAGCCCAGCAGCACCCACAGAAACAGTGCAGCAGTGGCATTTCTCTGTAGGTACTTTGAAAGATTGCAGATGTATTATTCTCAGATTATACAAGTTACTGAAATAAGTACTAGTACTTATCCAAGACACAAGAAGCCCAAACCTTCTGTAGCCGTTTTTTAAGCAGAGCCTGTTTTGTAGTTTTCATAAAAACAAACCCAGTATGAGGTGCAGCAGTAGGCACAGAGGTAGGAGGTGGAAAATAAATGCAATCGGACAAAAGATTATCACAGTGTTACAAGAAAACTCAGTCTTGCCATTTTCAGGACTTTTCTCATCTGAAAAAAGGGATCTAAGCAGACAATTAGAAGCAGAGTATCCAAGACTACTGAAACTGCTTCAGCCTTCTGCCTTTCACATAAATCCTGGATTATATGACACCACACACAACATGGTTAATGCTTCTGCTCAGGCTTGACATTTGCTAAGAGTATCACACAAGCTTGAAATGAGAGAGGTGAGGACCCATTTTCTTGAATTCATGTCACAGTTGCCATGTTCAAGGGCAAAGCTCCTCCTGTCTTCTGCAGGCAAAGGAGAGAGACTTGAAATAAAACTTCAAAGGATTCAAACCATGTTCAGTTGTAATGGAAATTCAACAGGACATGGATATTTAAGTCTTATTAGTCCTTTTGAAGACATCAGACTCAAAATTGTCACTATCATAAAATCTCACCAGTGTGGATGACTCAGTGATCCCCAGTCATAGAAATTATATAGTAATTAATGACCAAAAAGTGGCAACAGCTTGAAGAAGTTAAACACACAGGCTCTTCAAACAGCTTACTTTTTTCTTCCTCCCACCATATGTATAGAACTGTACAGTCTAAATGACACAGACCCAAAGCACAACTCTTCTGGAATGCCTTCACTTCCAGCTATAACATCTGACTTTTTTTTCTATTCTGGCACAGCTATTACCCATCTGATAGTCTGGAATGGCTGCTGTTAGATACAGTAATTTCACGATTATAAGCCGCACCTGAATATAAGCCGCACTT
>VRYO01001269.1:30678252-30698518 GCA_009812075.1 Sialia sialis | reverse complement strand
GGATTCTTCAGTGAAAAAGGTGCGGCTTATATTCGTGAAATTACTGTAATTGCTTTTGTAAGGAGACACTGTTTTCCAAAAGACTAAAAGTTCTGCTTTCCTGAATCTTTTCCCAATTTGTATATAAGAATTGTTTTTAAATAATGTTTTTAATTTTAAGCAGAAAAATAAATTAAGAAAACCAGGCAAAAGCAAAGCAAGAAAAAGCCAGTCTAAAACATTATTGTTTTTTATTTAATCTCCTTCAAATTTTTAAAAGCAATGTCTGTATTAGACAATAGAATTGTACAGTTTCCCAGCTAATGACCTGCAGTCTGATATGAGCAAAATTACTCCAGGGAGGGAGATGAGCACTGGGTCCTGCAGCACAAACAGTGATGGTGGCTGTGCAGAGGCCTAGACTGAGCTCTCTGTATTGATCTTAGAATAACTGTAGAGAAACAAGGGTTTTCTTTGATGATATTGCTCAAGTGATTTTCTGAGAACAAAAGTATTTATTTTCATGCCTCAGGTACTGTTTTTATTTGGATAGAAAGGGAAATTGTTTGTTTTAAATCTTTTGAGACTTCCCCAGTAACGTTAGTGATAATCTTCTATTTTATCAAAAAGAGTTTCAAAGAAGTAGCAGTAAAAAATAGCCTGGTTTGTGAATTCCTTCCTTAACACATAAACTGCCAAAAACGTCTACTGAGACTTTTTATTCCATGATCTACAAAATTACTTTATCTTATACCCTTCTAATATAGTCACAGTGCCTCTCATCTCTTAAATTGTACTATTTATTTGATGAAAACTTATATGATCTTTTCTTAATATCCCCAAATATTCATATAACTAAATGTGTCTTTTCCCCCCTAGAAAAAAAATACAGCTGTCCAATATACACATCTACTGTTTTGGTGTAATTGTTGTAACTTTCAAACCTGAGAGATCTCAAAGTTCCACTGCTGTCACTTGTTACTCCAAATTCTAAGTGAAACAGGATCTTGTTAGCCAAAACTGAACACCCACTCACAAAAACTCAGTTGTCTCACTCTCTCATACACATGCACACACACATGCAGTGATGAAATGGTTCAGATAAAACAAATGATTCTACATTTCACAAAAAACAAGGCTATATCTGAGGCAAACATCCAGCTGTTGTTTCCTATAGCTCCTTGTGGGTTTCTTTCAAGCACCTGCTCGTCCGAGTCACGACAAAATCAGCAGCAGCCCTGAATTGTGACAACCAATTCTTTTTAAACCTTTTGGAAGGCTCTGGAGATCTCAGAACATGTGTCCAAGACTTTGATAAACTTGTACTTGTTGTAACTGCAACCCCATAGAGAGTCTCTGCTCCCTCTCCTTCTTACCATTCCCTTGGCAGAGGTAGAGGTGCAAGTATTGACTGGCACAAGGACGTGTCCCCAGCCTGAAAGCCATGACACTGAAACCCCTCCCCTAACTAATGCTGCCCCCCACAGCTCCTGCAGGAAGAACTGTATAGCTCCTGGGGCTCAGCAGCTCCAGGCTGGACAGCTCCATGCAGCACAGTAGCTGCTTTGGAGCACCAGCTGAGCCCTCTGGCACTGCCTGCCTTGTCTTCGGCAGCAGAAGCCACATAAACTTTGCAGTAGAGTCCATGGGTAGCTGAGGCTTAAAGGTTTAGAGCTAATTAACACAGCACAGCTGTAGGGGAACCAGCTGTGCTCCTGCAGCTTCCCCACTTTACAAATATTGCTTAGAAAGAAAGGACAAAGCATTTGGCAGTAGGGGTAAGAGCCTAATTCTGGAACATAAAGCAGTTAAAGCTGCAAAGACAAAACTGAAAATTCAACTAGAACTACTGTGTGCAGCACTGGATCTGTGAGCAACCTGACACATAGTCAGAACACAGGTTTAAACTGGACTGATATTTGGGGAAAATGGACCTGTTTGGTAAACAGTGAAAGATTTGACACCTCTGTTGAGCAACTGAAACAGTCCGTAACAGCTAATGATGTCTGTAATAAGAAAGATAGTTGCTTACTGGGAACTTAAGCCTGTAACTTGCTGTGCAACCTAACAGCTCCTGTTATACCAGCAGACAGCAAAACATTGTGCCAAGACTACATGAATTCTACAGAGCTCCACAACCACTGACACTATGTGGCCACAGTGCCTTTCCACTTTTTATAAGATATAATAAAAGAGGGAGAGAGCTCCCCAAAGCTCAACACATGGCTGAAATAAAAAAATTAACACAGAATTGCCAGTTATGACAAAACTAGATAATGCACAAAGAAGATTAACTCACAAGCAATAAGCAAATGGAAGCAATGCAAAACCAGGTACTGATGGCACCAAATGTGACTCTGAAGCACCAAGGTCTGGCTCATATCTCACCAGCAACATGGAGCATTTGTGCAGCTGCTCAGCCACGGGATGAGAACAAGTGCACATGCTGCACCAAATGGTGTACAGTATGACACCCCTTATTGCTTTCAACTTGTAATTTTTCTTATGCTTAGTAACTTTTCATTTTATGTCTATGCCAGGAAGCTGCAATACCATCACTTGAAATGTTTCCTAAACAAAAGCATGACATGAACAGAACAATGTCATGGTGTGCTTGCAGTGTCACAAATGATTTCATAATACGAATGAACCTTGGGTCAAAGGTAAATCCTGTAGGAAATTTTAAAAGTGGCAATGTATACAGAAGTTGTAAAAATCTCATAGAGTTAAAATCCATATTCTTTCAGAAAGAAATAGACTGACATGAGAAAGTGCTACCAGCTGAAGAAGAATGTGCCAGAGAACTTAGTACTTCTTAGTTGGCCAGTTGTATTTGGAGCCCATGGAAATTAGGGTACGAGTGCCAAGACCAGGGGACAACAAAGTACTACATACATCTACTCCTCCAGCTAGGAGGGGTGAGATTTATAATGAAGGGCCTTCTGCTGTTTTCATAATTTCACAAGAGAATTATGGAGTTACTAAAATGGTTTTGGTTGCAAAGGGTGTGCTCCCAACATATGCACAGGGAAATCCACACTGCTATCACAGCAAAGTCAACGTGTAGCTGTCAGCAGCTTGTGCTAAAAATACTAAGCTAGGAACTGAATGAGTTGGATACTGTTCTAGAGAGAGAAATTTCAACTGCAGTGACAAAAAAAAGAAGTATTTCCAAGCTCCAGCCTCAAAGTAACAACTTCTGGGTAGAGCAATTGGAACTTAAGAGAAAGGTACCAGTAGCTAAGAAATCAAAGGAAAAAACAAAACCTATGTTTGATGAAAGACCAGTGCCTTAATCCTGAAATCCTACTGAGCATTTAGTGAGAAATGAAGGCAAAAAAGAAATTCAGTACAGAAAAGGCAAGAATTTCATCTAAGGCTTTACTGGAGCACTGAAATCCCTTTAGTGTCAGCAATGAGAAAAAAAATGGGACTGTCCAGTCCGTGTTTTTTCAGGATTACAATTTAACCAATACCGTAAGTAGAGACACATGCTCTCCCTAGGTACAGGATGTTTTTCTCAGTGACTGCTAGTCGATTTTTCTCCAAGAATTATCTACCTAAAACATACTTACAAAGGGAAATTGGAGTGAGAGAAGTGGTAAGTGTTGTAATTAACACATAAGAGCATAATCAAGGAGACAGACTGGTGAGAATATGGTAAAAATGTTTCAGGTTCTGTGAACTTACCCAAATAACAAAAATGAAAGTCATCATAAATTACACACAGGATTTCAGTGATGCTTTTTCATATAAATAGATCCTAACCTACTACACAGTTTCTTTGCCTCTGAGTTGAATCTGAGACTTTCCTGTGGCACTGCAGCAGTAATTTTATCCACCCTATGAACCCCCTGAAATACGTATTGTTTTGCTGCCGTGTTATTATGCCTTTTCAGAATGCAACAGCGCTGACATAGAAAGGGATGAAATAATTTTGTCTGAAATGTTAAAGACACTTCCTAGTTTGTCTATCAAAACCACTGTGATCATGTTTACCTCTAGGTTCACCTTTCCCCAGTAAGGAGCAACAGGAAAACCTGACTGAAGAGAAGCTGTGCAGCTCCAGCCCTGACACCCCAACCAAGAGGCACAGGGAGATCCCTCAACACATCTGCCAGGGAGAGGAGGGCAGGGGCACCAAAGCAGCACAAGGGAACACTTCCTGGCAACACTTCCTCCATGGTAAAAACTAAATCCCACCACTGGGACAGGGAGCCGTGAAAACCTGAAAACGAGCTTACCGGATAAAATACATATGGCTGAGATGAATGGACTCATGCACACTCAAATTGTTCCTGGTTTTCTTTGTACTGAAAGAGCAGCCATAAAGTTCTCGGGGTCTCTCCTTTTTCACATCAGACTTTTATTACTATACACTCTGGGGCTTGCAAAAACCAGGAAAAGTACAAGTTCACTGCAAAAGTGAAAATGTTTTGTGGTTGAAGGTCCTGAAATGACCTGCGAATAAACAACAAAATAATGCTTTCTTTTTCATGTCCAAAGATGCTTCAGTGTATTTTTTGGCAGTGGCAGCATATGTATACAGGACATATTTGACCACTCCTGTCTTCTTTATTTTAGTTTACAAAGTCATTCTAAAACTACCAAGCATTCTGCATTAATAAGTACAAAGCAAGTGGTAGATGTGTTAAAACTCTGGCCTTCAAGGACTGGAATGCGTAACAGATTGCAAGTGGCAGTGGAACTCGACTCATATCCAGAGTTCCAGTTATTTTGTTCAAGAAAATGGTATTAAATATGTCACCCTCAGCTCCTTCCCAGGTTGCTACAGATGAATTAGTGAAAAGATTTATTGAGACATAAATAACCAATTTGTCCTACAACCTTGGATGTATGTCACTTACAAAACAAGAGTACAAATGTTCAACTGGCCAATATGAAGGCAGTCTGTTTACAAACATTTACAAACTTGTCAGGAGCAATGTAGTGGGTAGCATACAACTGAAGATTAATTTGTGGAGAGACTTCAGGACAAAAGCAAAGTAAATAAACTGGCCATGAAAAACCACATCTGAAGTTCCATCTACTTCCAGGGAAAAGAGGATATTAAAAGATTGTTACTGAAATAAACCAAGAAATTATCTGAATGCTTCAGCCATAACAAACTAGAGCTCTGTTTTATGTTTTATACAAGGTCCATAAGTCCATCTGCCTCAGTATACACCTTCAAAACAGCCAGTAGTATGTCAGCAATGTCACAGAAATGCTCTGTAGGAAGATGACCTAGAGAAGAATCCAAATGTTCAACAAAACCAAACACACTCATGTATGGTGACTGCCAAGGAGATGTGCAGCCTTGTCACTACTAATCGTGACTTCCAGCTTGTCCCAGGAACTGCGACAAGACTGGAAATTGCAAGTATCACTAATGGGACAGCACAGCATGGGAAGGAAAAAAGCCCTTAGAACTTCTGAAGCACAGAACTGCCTCCTATGCAGGAAGTCATCGAGCCTTTCCAAGCATTGCAGCACAAAGAGGAACTTGGTCTTGGTGCTTGCAGAGTAGTGAATGAAGGCATTTACTGAGAAATAATGTTTTCTCTGTGCTCTCCCTTCTAAATATTGTGTAAGACAGCAAGGACAAAAATAACTGGCAATTGAAGAAGGAAGGAGAAAGTCTAATACAAGTTGGAGCCACTAGTTACTCTGCCACAGCAGCTCCTGGCTGCTATCTAGTGTGTAACTGTCTCTGTGTGTGTGTGTATGTGAGACTCACTCAAAACCACACAGCTCAGAGACTCCAACATTAAGATGACACAGACCAATACCTCCTGCAGCTGCACTCTATATAAAGTACCTGAGAACAAATAAAGTTGCTATGGCCAAGGAAAGAGCAAAAAGGGCTATGTGAGCAATCTGGAAAAGTGAGCAGGGGAAAAAAACCACAACCAAACAAACAAAAAGCCCAATAAAACAAACATCCAGAAGTTTTGAAGGTCTGTGTATAAAAGCTTAGAAGATCAAGTCGTTCTAGTCCTTTATCATTTTACATCAAACCTTGTGCCTCATTCAAACCACTGTTTCAAATGCATGGCATCTTCAGAACAAACCTCAGCTGAAACATATTGTAAGGCTCTGCATGCATTCACACTTGACACAGGCAGGGAGGGCTTTCTGGAGAGTATTGGGCTCTTATACTGAAAACAGACTTAAGATATGTTTCAGTATGCCATTCTAATTACAGGCTGCAATTTCAATTTCATTTACTTCTGTTGCATCTCGTGATGGCTTAACATTTCCCAGAGAAACAATTACAGGACAGTACTAAGAACACAATTTACTGTCTCCAGTCTTCATGAATATGCAGAATTCATTCCACTCAACACCACATTTCATTTCTGACCCCATGTACTCAGTTTACACTAAAAATACCAGTGAGAAGTGTCTTTATATATTTTATAAAGTATATTATTCAAACTTATGCAGATTTGCAACCTTAGCCAAAAGTTACATTCTAAATAAATAAATCACACTGTAGTAATAACAGCTATAATGATTCAAGCAATAGTGTCTGGAGACAAACTGAGACTGGGATTTTATCCTCCTATATACTCTGTGGATACAGAGTTGCAAACAATACGCTGGGTAAAAGGTCAGGGGATTTTTCTTCTTGGAAAGTACAGACCCAAAGGAGGTGAAAGTGATGTAACACGTGGGCAGAATGGATGATGAGGAGACAGCATGTTGTAGCATTTATTCCAGTTTTGATCACAGCCCCAGTGATGAGAAATCCTGTGTAAGAAAGAAGCACTGGCTAGCCCTCAGAAGTCTTCAGGCCAAGAAAAGAAGGAAGAGGAATAATGATGAAAATTATCTCACCTGCCTTTTTTCTTTCTCTGTGTTAAGTCAAACTATTAGCTGCAACAGATTTAGTAGCTGACATTGTCCAGAAGAGGGAATTATGTCTGCAGCCTTTTGACTCTCTACTTTAAAAAGGCCAGTTTTTATACTCCTGCAATATGGCCATATCCTTTGGAGTCTACTCACTGCTTATCAATATGATAGCAAATATACCTAATGCTACAAAACCGTTCTTGTATTGAGCAGCAGAACCAGTAAGCAATTTGAAAATTATATCTATTATAAACTTTTTTCCTCTATTAACAGCCTTCTGAACCTGTTTTCCTAAGGAAAAAAAAATGATTATGGAAAAGAACTGTGTTGGCTGAGTATCCCATGAATAACTCATGAGCCCATTTCCCACTGTTAGCCTGATCTGACAAATATGAATTCTCCTGAAGTCATTAACTACCAAAAAGTTTTCAGAAGGTATGCATTTAGATAGCAAATGTAGCCCTTAGCAATGCCTTCACTGGGAGATATGACTCCAGCATGATCCTTAGTCCCTATTAGACATCAAGATCCCCACAGCACAGGGACTGTATGAATGGTGCCACTATGGAAAAAGCTCTAATTGGTGCCCATACAAATCGGACATCAGGTAATACAATCATCTCTCTCACACTTGAGATCAGCCCTCAATAGTTCTGCTGCTCACAGAAATGTCATTTTTTAAAGTCTGTAATTCCCATATCAAATGATTCTCCTTTCTTTAAAGGTAATGCTCCTCAAAAAATATATCCTCAGAGAACCCTCAGAAAGATAAGATGTCAATCAGACTGAGCAGTTTCTGGAAAGGGAAAGTAACAAAGGAGAATCAGAAACTCAGAGGCAGCTAGAGAAAATGACATTCTGGAGTAAACTTCCCATCTTTTAATTCACAGAAGCAAAGTCTGCTTTCCTGATTCATCAGGCTTTTGTTTATCACTATCCACCTTTCACACATTTGAAAACACACAGCCTGTCCTACTTCTAATCAAACTTTCTTCTTGGAGCAGCACCCAGCTGGTGGGGATGTGACTGAGGTGTGCAGAAGGGCACCCAGCAGCTGCAACTGGTAAGCTCAGCTCCATGGGATGAGCTGCAGCCCTTGCCCATCACAGAAGAACATGTGCACATAACGATGATGAAATGGGGGACCTCCTTTTAAAATGGCTTACTGTTGTATTGGTAGTTGTTTTTTTTTCCACTAATGTAAGACTGCAGCCAAGTGTAACCACAAAATGATTGCTGTCCTCAGCCACTAACAATCTGTAGAGCTTCTGGCTGTTTTAACCATCAATCTCATTCAGCTGACTGATGGAGGATGCAGATGAAGGACAAGGAATCCACTTCAATGACATCAGCTGCTTCTCTTACAAAATTCTCCCCCTTCCAGCCAACAGCTCTTCTCAAGCTAATAATGTCAGATGGTTTCCCAACAAGGTACAGTGAAATGGAAAGACACCCCTCTAGCTCTACCCTCTGGCCGAATTTGGCCAGGATCACTTGAACACAATCCACGATGTACCCCATGATGCATTTTCCGACCTAGCTGTTCCCTCCTCCAGCTGTCCTGCACAGTCAGTCTTCCACATATTATAAACACTTGCGTAGCTCTTACACGACAACCTGCGCTGCTGGAGTGTAAGGAAGTAAAATGAAGCCAGCAATGAGGGATTTCTCATTTTCATTACTTCCTCTCCTAATTAAATGTGAGTAAAGTTGGCAGTATCACCAGTGCACCAGGCCAGGAGTACTCATTGGTGCAGAGCTTCTCAAACTGTGGTTCACAAACTATGGGCAGCAACAAAGACAGGAAGAGACTCAGAGCTGGACCCTAAAAATGAGATTAAATAGGTTGTTGAGTTTTTTCTCACACAGATCCTGATGCATTCACTAGTGCTACCTGCCCCTTCCTCGGCTCTGTGTTTCCATACATTTCAGATCTGCACTTGGTGTTTTACAAGCCAAGATAAAGCATTTCCAAAGCAGTGCCAGTTGGGAATTTAATATGGATCAAATGGTTAAAGAAAGCAAAGTGCCTGGCCTCAACTCTTCACCCAGGAAGGCGGAAAGCAGAGCTTCAGCTGCTCATTTCAGCCACAGTGTGTCCAGCAGATGGCAACTCGCAGGTTTTCAAGAAAGCAGAGACTACTCAACTCCATCGTTGGGAGCCTACCTGATGAAATTATACTGTTCATGAAACTTTTTGAGAGCTTTGACTGCTTTGTAGTGCATACAAATGTAGTATGTTATAACAAGGGAAAGGAGACCCATGCACAGAAATAACTAATGGTAAGTTTGACAAAAAATAAATTCTCTGCCTCCTTTCTTTTTGTTGCCATCTCCTCTTTATAACAAGATTTCTAACAACAGTATTTTGCTGTTGAATTTCTCTATTGGTTAAAGTAGCTATTCAGTTATTTGAAGGGCAAACTGCTTCCTTTCTAGGTACTTTTCCCTAGCACAGGATCTAAGGAAAGCACAAGCCCCTAGCAACACAAGTACAGTTAGCACATTTCCTTCATTGAGTCTTGGAGGTTAGAGAGGTAGAAGTTGAAGCAAGTGGGGATGCTGCATAAATCAAGGGGATTAAGGGAATGACACTTTTCTTTCTACAGAACTCTCTCATAGCCTTTAGGATATATCCCCTCTTTCTTCACAAAAAAAAGAGAAAGAAAAAAAAAAGAGAAGGCACTAGAGCCTTGGATTAAAAGCACAGAAAGAAGAAAGTTTGTTTTACTGGATGTGAAGAAATGCTGAATGTCTGGAGAAGAATGTGGAAAACAAATATTCTTCCCTGGGTATGTCACAGAGAAATAAAAATATTTCAGCATGAAAAAAAAATACTCTGCTCTGCAATCATCTGAGGTGATCTTCAGTCTCAAAGGTTCAGCAATTCAACAAATGAAAATCGAAGTCCATAAAAATGAATGAAGCCAGGCAAGTATTCTGTATCAGGTGACAAAAGTTATTTTGGGAGCTTACAAACCAGTGAGTGCAGTGATACAATGATGGCTCATTTGCATCTGGCACTGTTCCACGGAATGGCCTCTGAATGGCAATTCCCAATAGAGAAGCAGTGCTGCTCTCTAATATTGTTTTGCCCATGTTTCAGGACCTTAATACCCCAGAGTAGCTGCAAACGCACCAAGAGCAATTTGTGCAGGCCTCCTCATGGAGAAATGAGCTATTTTAGGAGTATCTCATTCTTTCCTCTACAGTAATAGCTGCTAGTCTGCTGTACCAATGGACTGATTCAGCATCAACACAGCCAAGGCACTCCAGCCTCTGACTCTTGTGAAGGAGCTTTGTGCTCCCTTTAACCATCAGAAAGGAGAGGAGAAATTTGCTCTGTTTTCACAGTTATATGACAGCTTTTTAAAATTTTACAGCATGAGCGCAGCACCTAATCCAACAAAGCCTGCCAAGAACATTTAAAATCAAGGTCTCAGAGAATTTTTTTCCCATAAACTCACCAGTATTGTAAGAAAAGGATCTTTTCCTCAGAAATGCAGCACAAATCCCACAGGAGTTGGACAGGGCTGAGGACTGTTTTCTGCCACACTGTGAGAAAGACAGCTGAAAGTACTGGGAAATAGGCTATAGGGATGGACAAAATGTACTGGAGTTAATGAATAGGAACAGAAAGAAGAAGATGAAAATATGATTTCTAACAGAAATCAAAGCATATTCTCAAAACAAAATCAAGAGCAGAAATAGGCTATAACAGGCATCTAATTCATTTAATGCCATGACTGCTCTCAACAGATGAGCAAGAAATTCCTCTTCCTACTGAAACTATTGCCTGTTACTAACCAACTACCTAGAAAAGGGTGGAGAGGAAAGGTGGAGCCAGCAAAACTTCTGTAACCATGTATGCAAGGAGAAATCCTATCTTGCAGAGATGCTTTCCCTTTAATTTCACAAAGTAAAACACAACAGCTAACTGAAAACAAGATGAAAAACAAAAAACAGCATTATCAACCCGTAATCATTCCAAAATTTCTGATTACTAGAAATGGAATTTTTTTCTCCTTTTACTAAGGAGAGGCTAGCCAGTACCTTTAAAATCATCTCTTTTTAGTTACTTTCTTCACTGTGAGAAGGTGAAGAGCTGCATCTATTATAACTACATGCTGTGAAAACCTCATTTGGACATGATCATCATCCATCACTCCTGCTGTGCAGGTAGCATGTGAAAGAGAAACAAAACAGAGATCGTGCTGCAGTATTTGCCACCACCCACTCCCCTGCTTGCATGCTTCAGTTCACCAAGAGCCCAGTTACCACTTAGGTATTCTCTATTTGGGACCCCCACCTTTTCTTTCTCTCCAAGCATAGCTTGGAGCAGCTATGGGGGAGAGACAGAAACCTTTCTTTCTCTCCCAAAGCACTAAGGCTTTCCTACTGAAAAGCATGCCGAAGATATATTATTATGTGCAACCTTGCCTTCATAAACACACAGGCATTATTTGCAGCAGTACCTCTTCTCATTACATGCATATGTTTCAGTGGAAGATGAATATTGCAAGAGAAATCAGAATGCCTGTATCCTTTGGGGCAATGCTGTGCACAGTCCTGAAAAGAGCTATTAATGCCAGCATCCTACTGCTTTTCTCTAGCTCACACTTCAACTAACTGTCAGTGCTATCTATAATCTTGACCAGGGACAGTCAGTATAGGCACAAGACTTAAAAAAGCAAGAAAGATAGTGTTTGTCTTTTTTCAGAAAGCTCTGGAGTAAGATGCAATAAATATTAGATTATTTTTAGGGAAGCAGAAGCAACCAGAGTTAGCCTTGAACAACAGAATGCAGCCTAAACAACACTTCTACCAGCTTACCTAGGATGCAAACCTTGTGTTTCACAGCTCTGGTTAGTGCTGTGCCAATTCAGGGGACTCACACTAGTTTATCACATCCTGACTCTTGGTACAATTCAGGTCAGCAGGAGTTGCCTGCACTTTGTGTTTTCTGATGCACTGCAGCATGCCTGGCTTTGAACAGCTGCACAGCAGCGCACACTAGGGAACAGCTCTCTCCATCTCCCTCCCAGCCCTCCGAGCACCTCCAACAACTCAGGAGAGCACAATCAGTAACGGGGACACGGCAACATCCAGCTGCAAGCACACACGCCCTCCTTAAGTGCCTGGACAGGAGAGGTGTCATTGCACAACACTCCTTATTTCCCTCAGCATGTTAATAAGCCACTTGGGAGGAGCAAGGCATTTAAAGGCACCGCCTGAGGATCTTGTAACAGACCTTCCCACATATGATTCTGGACAAGAAACACTGAACTAGAAATCCCGTCCTGCCCTAGCAAACATGCTACTCCTTTTTTTACAGCATTTGTGACTTGGGTCCACCCCACTGCATTTCTTTAGTCTCCAGCTACAGCCCACACTCCATTACAAGGGAGTGAAGTGCCCAGCCACCCATGCTGTTGACAGCCACCTCATTTATTAAAAAGGTGATGACACTCGCATGCCTCACAGTGATTTGATAAGCTCCTGCCCCAGAGTAGCAGCCCCAGCAGCAGAGGGGAGTGTTCTGGTCTCTCTCCACTCACCTCTTCAACAGGGAATGGCAATGCCAGGACCCACCACTGACAGTAAGACAGAATGATTACCTAGGGATTCCTGACAGAGGTTTTAATGTTGTGATGTACCAAGTATGCCATCTGCAATAGAGCAATCAAAGTAAGCAGATGCTGAACTTTACAATCATGAATGGCCTCAGTGATTTCTCTAGGACTGTGCATAATTTTTGAGGCAAAAACACGTAAGTATGAAAGATCAGGGCACAGAAAAGTGTGCGGCTCACACTGGAACAAAGCGATGAAGGCATGCGTGCAACTGACCTCTGTAAACACACTCTTTTGTCTTCCATCACAGTTTTGAAACACAGCTGAAGGCCAGGAAATGAGAGGATGAAGAAAATCCTCAGCAGGTTATCTACACAAATTAATGAGGCCACAAAAACAGTAGCCTAGGCATCACTTTGTTCAACTTCTAAGTTTAAAAGCAGCAACAAGTTCACCTTCCATCTCAGTAAACAGACACAAACGCAATGGTCTCGTGTTCCAAACGTGTACTCACCCAGAAGAGAAGGTTGAAAACAAACATTAGGTACTTGATACACTGCAGGCAGTTGTGAGCCATGCTGCACCTCTTCAGTTCTAGGAGAAAAATAAATGAGAGATCCAGGTAAAAGACAACGTACTTGTTTCCCTTGGGGGTCGTGTACTTAGCCTTGGTGGCCTTCGGGCCTGGGTTGGTATGAAATCCAAAAAAAGAGTTGCTGGCAGCCCCAAACTGGCCACCATACATGCTGCTGTATCGACGGAAGGCGCCATTTGGGAAACTGTAATCCTTGCTGTCCAGGGAAGGGCTCCTGTGATAGGTGGACTCATCGGTGCTGGACCTGCGCATGGTGGCTTCAGCTGTCCCGCTCCTGCTGCTCTGACAGCCGTCGGGCGAAAGGCTGGTAATCTTCCTTCCTTCTCCTCTTCCTTGCTAGGAATCCCCTATTGCTTTGCACCTGCTGTTCTTTTGTCTGCCATCCTGCCAAGGAGTTACCGTGCTGTGCGGCAGCAAACTTGGTGAACTGAAGTCTGCTTAGCCAGGAGTTAGGGAGCAGCGTGCTTCCACATGAGAAAGACTTCTGCGCAAGTAAACATTCCCGTCACTGTCACGATCGTCCCTCCCGGGCTCCCCCGCTTCCAGGGAAGGAAAAATCACAGAGAGATATACTGTACCCAGAGCAAAGAATTTTAAAAAAAGGAACCGTGACCTCGCTGGGCTCGCAAAGGCCATATAAAACCCCGGCTCCACATGCCACACACAGACAAGAGTGCCGCTGCCCGAGACCCGCGGCAGGGGCAGGAATTATCCGAAAGGCGAGCAGCTGCCGTGGCGCTTTCCTGCCATCCGCATCGCTGCGCCCCGCGCCGTCGGGCTCACTTCGCGCATCCCCACATCCCGTTCCCGCGGCGGGCGCCTGTGGCACGCCAGCCCCGGCGCTCCATTCCCGGCGCGACCGCCCCTCCTCCGAGCGCCGCGCCAATGGCGCTGCCCGCCCGCCCGGCCGCGCCCCGCCCGCCCCGGCCCAGCCCGGCCCCGGCCCACACCCCGCCCTCACAGCCCTCAGAGCCCTCACAGCCCCGCGTCCCCCCCGGCCCCGGCCCACACCCTGCCCTCACAGCCCCGAAACTCTGAGCACGGGGACACCGCGTGGAGCCCGAACCTGGGTGCAGGTGGCTTTTGCGGAGCTGCCGGGATACACAGGCGGCGCTGCCGAAAGGAGCGGCAGTATAAAAATAAGTGCTGTAAAATTTCGTACGCAAAAGCGCTGGGGATGCTCCGCGGGGAGCGGGGTCAGGACGGGCCGTGCTCCCCTCGCCGGAAGGCTCGTTTGTTCCGCTGCAGATCCATCACCTGGATGTTCCTAACTCGCTCGGTCCCACGGAACCATCACCCAGCACAGCGTACGGCCGGCTCATTTGTCCCCCTGTCAGAACGCACTGATCGGCATCAAGCTCCGTACGCGGGGGAGCACTTCCCTAAAATCTGACAGCTCCCACAGGCAGTAAGGACTTGAAAATGTGCCGCACACAACTTCTTCAGGAAGGAAAAACCTTACCGAAACTGTGGCAATTACAGTATTAACACTCAGGAAAGCAAGACCCATTTACCATCTTTGCTCCAAATTCCCTGTGCCAAGTAACTCGTCTCCCTACGTGCCACCTCCTTATCTCTCTGCCCTTTGATTTTGACTGTAACCTACTGGAGCCAAGTCAAAAGATGGCTAGCTAACATTTTTTGTAAAAGGTCTGCCCAGCAGAGAATAAATCAAGACGAACACAGGTTTCCTTCATGAAGCATCTTGCCAGTCTCAGCATAAATCAAGAGACACGGGCACCAATTAATTAAAGAAAAAATTAGTAAAATGAGCTGGTTTTGCACATAGTCTGAGCAGTTTGCCCTGCAAACCACCCTCTAATTCTGTTAATTTACGAACTGCAAACTTAGAGTCTAATTATTTCTCTTCATTTTCTCCACAAACCATAAATACACTGACGATACCTGGCGCAAGAGAGAAAGAACCTGAGCACAAAACTCAAGGGTAATAACTCCTGCACCATCTGTTTCAGTAACTTTGATGATTTACAACTTTTCTGATTCTTGATTTTTTTACACCTAAAATTAGAGTTTTCTACTCTACTCCCTTCCCTTTCCGGTATGAACTCTGCCCCCTTAAAGCAGTCTTCCTTCCCTAGCACATAAAGATGGTCCAGTGGAAACAGACCTGTTCTTAGTCAGAGTTCCCAATATACTATTAATCTTTCCTGTGGTACCAAACAGTTCTGCCTCCAACCTTTCTCCTCACCTGTATTACAACTAGACCAGTTTGGTAATAGAAACCCAGAAATTATTCAAATATTTTCCACATTTTCTGTCAGTATACAAAAATACCTGTACGCAGAGTTCATATTAAATGGTGAAAGAAAAACTCGGTATAGCTCAGCACACAAATTATGCTGAAACAATGACAAGTCAGGTAACTGTTATTTAACAGGGGTGCCCATGGTACTGCATTTAACAGAGGAGAATTTGGCATATTTACTGTGAACTAGACAACTGAAGCCCAAAGGCAGCTCATTGCTATCTGGATAAGAAAAGGGTTAGAAATCACTTGCTTTCACCTTCCCTGAAGGCAAGAAATCATCAATTCTTAAGAGAATTAAGTCCTTAATATGGGTAGAATAATTCATAAAGCCAAAATCTAAGGCAGAACAAAGAGTTTCTAAATGTACATTTTAAATAAAAAGTAATAAACATCAGCACACAGTGGATATGTTTCAGACAGATGCAGAAAATGCTTGAGGAAGGCTGAGGTCCTGCATAACCCTTACAATACAGCCTCTTTTCACCATCATCCTGTGACACACCTCATGGAAGTGACAACTTTTTAAAAGCACTTTGGTGTAAAATGTAGCTCTCAAGTAGTTGCTCATTTTCATGACAATACCAACAGCTAATTAGAAACACAGTCATTTGGGATACAGACATTACAGTCATGCTTTTATTAAATCTTCCACATCAGGAAATCCAGTCAGAATTGCTAGTTTAAATGGGAAATGCTTGAGACAGCAATGCTGCACCAAAGGGCTAACTGCAGCTTGGATGGCATGCTTACAGGAGGGAGTGATGTCCTGCATGGGAACTGGGGGAAATCAGCAAAAGGAGAAGGGCTGGTGTACTCCACTCTTGCCCATCCCTGGTGTAAAGTGAATGGAAGGGACATGCTTGGATCCGTACTGACATTTAAACTGTTTAACAATAAAGTAATGCATGAAGCAAGACAAATAAACCTTGGAAGCATTGCATCACTGGGCCACTGTGTCTTACAGGTTACCCAAAGGAAGGTGAATTAGAGCTTTCACAAAACTTTTTTTTTAATGACTGAGCCTAAAATCACAGTGTGCATCTAGTGACCTCTGTTCACCTCTGCTTAACATCTATTTTTTCTCTCCCCAGCTGCATCTCTATATTCCCATCCTGTGGCCAATTCATATTGATTGCTCTACACAAGAAAGCAAGCACTGTGCAGTCTCGCCAGCAGAGGTTCAATTTGTATTGATTGAGGTGGCACACTACCATTTAGGTTATAACAACTCTGTCCCTGCCACTTTGAGTGGAGGGCTAGTAACCCTTCACTATCTCCAGCCAAAACCCTGGCCCTGAAAGAGAAGAGACAGCAGTCTCACTCTAATGACATCAGGTGAACTCCAGGCAATAAACTGCAAAAGGTTTGGGCATCAGGGGCAGGTCTCTTAACTGTGTTATCCATCACACCCTTTCTCAGATCAGCCTCACCTGAAGACACACCGCACATTGCTCAGCCCACACATTGCACCTCACTCTGAGCTGCAGCCACCACAGCCCCCACCAAGCTCCCACCTCCCTTATTGTTTTGAGTACCACTTTCTCTTCTTCTTCCATGATTTAGCATGACCACAAAATCACCAGCACCTTCAGCTCACACAAAATGCAGCACTAACTCACCTCCTCATCAGTCTGATAAGTCCTTTCATGGTTGCACTGGTTTTCCCCCTACTAATGACTTGTCACTGTCTTCAAAAATCTGCGTACCTGCTCCATCCTCCTAATGAAATAACCCCCTTTGAATTAACCTTGGTAGACTTTGTTAAGAAGTGATCCATGAAATAAAATTTTAAAGAACCCTGCTAGAAGGTATTCATGAAATACACCATATAAAACAGGGTATGGATGTGACAACTGCTCCTGTTCTGCAACAGAGGGGTGTGCAGAGGCACGCATGTGACAGGTGACAGTCATTCCCAGAAGCTTCAGTGAATAACATGACTGACATCAAACCTTACTACAAGAGTGGGATCTTTTTGTAAGTTACTACCTTTGCTTCACAGCACTGAAATCAGCCACGGGTGATCAACTGATGAATGCGTTCCAAATGTTCAACTTCTTAATTTCATGTACATACAGAGATCACCATAGAAAAGTGTTAATCAAACTGCCTGGGCCTGCCTGTCTTTTTCTTCAGCAACGTGCCTGGAGAAAAATCCCTTGTTTCCTCACCCCGTGCACTCTTTGCAACTACTGTTTGGTTATGTCTGATTCAATGATGCAGATTTTATAAAAATTGTACCTCTTCCAAAAGTCTAAGAGAAACATTATCTCTTCTGACTGGAGGGTGAACCGAAGTTCAGGGCCAAGCTGGCTGTTTCAGCTGGGAGGAAAAAAGCCTTGTGATGGAGTCTTTGATTTGCTTGCTTTTGTATATTCATTTTGCATGAATATAAATTACTAAAAGAGCAAAGCAAAGAGAGTGAGAATATGATTTTTAACCTGACAGCTTCACACTGCTACAGCTTTTCAGTCTCCGCTCAACCCTGCCCAGGACTGCTCAGTGTCTTTCTAAGTGACACACTGGGATACAGCACACCCTCACCAAGTTTTCAGGTGCCACCAAGGTGAGTGGTGCAGTTACCACACCTGAGGGATGGGATGCCATCCACAGGGATCCGGACAAGCTCTAAAAGTGGGCCCATGGAAACCTCATGAGGTTCAGCAAAGCCAAGTGCAAGGCGCTGCACGTGGGCTGGGGCAACTTCCAGTATCAGCACAGGCTGGGGATGGAAGGATTGAGAGCAGCCCTGCCCAGAAGGACTTAGGGGTACTGGCCAACAGGTTGAGGGGAGTGATTCTGCCCCTCTGCTCTGATGAGAGCCCACATGAAATAGTACATCCAGCTCTGGAGTCCTCAGTTCAAGGGAGACATGGACCTGTGGTGAGTGGATCCGCAGGAGAGCCACAAAAGCAATCAGAGAGCTGGAACAACTTCCCTAACGGGAAAAGCTGAAGGAGTTCAGGCTGTTCAGCCTGGAGAAGAAAAGGCCCCAGGGAGACCTCACTGCAGCCTTTCATTACCTAAATGGGGCTTAAAGAAAAATGGGGACAGGCTTTTTAACTGGACCTGTAGCGATGGAATAAGGGGTAACATTTCTAAACTAAAACAAGGTAGATTCAGACCATATATAAGGAAAGAAATTTTTACAATTACATTGTGAAATATTGGAGGAAATTGCCCAAAGAGGTTGTAGTTGCCCCATCCCTGGAACCATTCAAGGTCAATTCAAGCAGCAACCAAAAAGTTTCCTCCCTAAACCCTGCTCTCTCCTAAAAATTCACATGGTGCAATGAGTCTGCACATGTTGCCAAATACTTTAAGTGAGGTGCAAGTAGATGAGGAGAAGAGCTATAAAGCCAGGTCCCAAACCAAATGCCATACATGTTAAAACAGCCCACTAAGAAAATTAAGCAGTATCAGTTCTACTCTGAGCTGCAGGTCCTTCTGCTCAAAGAGTATGACCATGAGGCTGTAAGCTGAGGATATCTCTAGAAACTTTAGTTTTCAAAAGAAATAGGAATATTTTTAATAAGTGAAGCAGAAGATAGTATGCTTCACTGCAACCTCAAATTTACCACATACCTAAGAACCCAGACATTCCCTTTTGTTTCCAGGGTCCCTGCTTGTCCATTAGCAATTTCAGTATCTGTAAAAGGTTATAGTTGCTGGAAAGAGGTTGAGCCCTGGATTTCCTGGGCAGGAAAAGACAGTCAGACATTCTAGAGATTTCCTCAGCTAATACAAATATTTGTTGGTATTCACAGTTGTACCTACAACTACTTGAAGTATTTACTGATGCCTCCAACAAAACTTTGAAAACACATTCCAGTCACAAGCAATTTCACTAATATAGCAGACTTCAGGGCTGGTTGGTTTGTTGTTTGGTTGCTTTTTTCATTTTCTTTTTTTTTTTCCTTTCTAAACAAGGAAATTTGCATTTTAAAAAAAACTTCAATACTTAATAGCTCATCTCCTTCTGCTCACATGTCACCTGAAGTCATGATCTGTGGTTTATGGCATAATTAGTTGCTATGGAAATAACATAATCATAGACTCAGAGAAAATATTCTACGTATGATTTTCAATGCTCTTTATTTAAGCCTGTGCACAAGTAACTTTGCAGAAACCTCATTCCTTTTTACGTGCTCTCATCTGCATAACTGCTACCATCACCTCTGTGCATTCAGACTCACTGCTATTCCTACATGCATGACTCACGCTAAGGGCATTTCCTTCACCCATACTGGAGCATCTGTGTGTTCAAACACTGCTGAGAGAGTGTACATACACATAGAATAGCTGGTGCCAAGTCAGACTAAACAAATAAAATCTCTTAAAAAATTATCTGGTATCAGCTCCCAAAACTCTGTGCACCACAGAGCTCCCTCACTATTTTGCTGTCTGGGCTTTTGTCATCCTGTTCTTTGCTAATGATTTCTTTTGTCCAATAGTAAAAAAAAAAAAAAGAGTAAGGAGATTCCTTGTTTCCCAGGAAATTCTGCATATTTGAGCCCTGCACAGAGAGGATTATTGCTGCAGATGAAAGACAAGCAGTGCCAGTCTGCAAATTCCTGAAGAAGCAGAAAGCCTATTTCCCTACTAATGTCCTCAGTAATAAAGAAGGAAAGAACAGAAATAAAGAACCCATCTGACATGCTGTTACAAGAAGAGTTGTAGCCCAAATAAAACTTTTGCTAAGACTTATGTTTGCGGTGTCAGCAGGTCCTAGCAGCACAGATGCAATTTATGTGCTAGTTTTCTTAAAATCAGGTTACTTTCTCTAACCTGAGAGATCAGCTGACGTTCAAAGAAACACCACTTCAAACACACATGTGGTATTCAGGATTTCTGTCAAGTATGAAGTACAGTAATTTCACACTCATAAGCTGCATCTGGTTATAAGCTGCACTTCCGGGTAGCTGGGAAGACCATGGAATTTGTCCATAAATAAGCCGCACCAGGTGATAAGCCACACTTTTTTTTTTTTTT
>VRYO01001269.1:30658161-30677296 GCA_009812075.1 Sialia sialis | reverse complement strand
GCTTATCAGTGTGAAATTACTGTAATCAGGGAAGAAAATCTTTAAACTGCACAGTTCTGATAAAAGGAGAAAGGTATTGTGAAAGCAGAAGACAAAACAAAACAGGGACTTAGAAAAACTCCATGATTCAATAATGTTCACTAACTACTGTCTGCCTTTTAACATCTTTATGGATTTTTTCCATGGAGACTCAAAATGGATTCTCTTCTTGTCTTGCATCCTTAAAAACAGGATTAAGGTTTTGCACGCATATGAGCATGAAGCAAAGTTCACATAACCATATTTCAGCTCCGTTTCCAAAGCGATGAAGGCCCAGAAGCACTCACTGACCTCACAGGCACCCGAGTCAGCGCTCAGCACATTTGAGAATCAGGTCACAGAGAGCCCATTTCAACTGAGTACTCAACCACAGTTTTCACTGCCTTGAGATATTCATGTACTAACATGGTAAGCACACATGAAGTGCTTTCATGAGTGGGATTGGACATAAGCAGGAGAAATGCAATATTTCAAAGGCTTCAGATCAAGCTGGACTCTGCACATGCTGCTTTAGCAGAGAATTCCTCCCTGAGCACACACTTTGAGGCTGCTGATCCACAGATCTGCTGCCTGGGAGGTGCCTTCCACCAAAAAAAGGGGTTTGAAATGGGCTGAGGACCTCTCCTACCAAAATCTCAGTCAGCAGAGAAGTGATCTCTGCTGCTGCACTGCTGGGCCTGCATTCTTCTCTTCATAGCCAAAAGTGAATTTGCTCACAGCTCCCTAAGGGCTCCCCTTCCAAAATCCAAAGGTGTGTTGGAGAGAGATTAAAATTTGAAAACTGAAATATAACAGAGTCTGCAAAAAATTAAAAGACTATTTGAAAGAGAATAATGAACGAAATCACTATGTGATAATTATATATCGAGACTAAAATGTAATGAACTTGTACAAAGAAAATGCAAGAGGCCATATACCTTCTTACATACATTAAATTAACAGCTATTGTTTCTTTTTTTAATGCTGTATAGAATCACTGGAGTTGTATCATCCCACATAGTAAAAGTAAACAGCGGTGGATCTCTTATCCTTGACATCTCTATAACCATTCAAGCAAAAATAAAGGAGCTCCTGATATTAAAGAATAAAGAATTAAAGTAATTCTGGGCAAGAGCACAAGCTTTGGCTTTCTGATTTGCTATTCTGAGTATTCGTACCAGTGAACAGCCAAAAATAACTTGAGGACTGCTAGCAGCAGACACACATTGAAATACATATTTGAACAGACAACGCATGCAAGTAAACAATTTAAAACAACAGCCTAGGATTTACAGTCCTAATAGGCATATTAGTGAGCACAACATGATAATGCTTGAAATAAAAATGTTCTTTTGGAATAAAAAGTATCAGAAACCATACACTAGAAACCATATACTTGTATTTACTTCACATCACCACAATCCAGCTCTTTTAATATGTCACTGTCAAAATCTGTGAGTAAACTCATGTTCCTTAAGGTACATCTACACAAAAAGAAGAGGCACCTGTATTTTAAGCCAGCAAAGATGTCATATCCTTTCTGCAAAACATACCTAAATTCAGTTACCAAAACATGATACAGGAGCTCTAGTTCAGCAATCTCAAGATGTCTAAAAAAAAAAAAAAAGAGAGAAATTCAGAAACTCATCAACTTTCATCACGGAGACTTTTTTTGGACAGAAATAAGTGTATAACTCAGAGCTTTAGTGATACAGAATGAAAGATAATCAGTACATAAATTAAGATGCTCATTGCAAAGGTACTGCCAAAGTATCCGTTTTGTCTTTATAGTCATCACCTATTTTGCATACTCGGTAAGATTCTGCATTTAATCAACACCAAATTTGTGCCTAAATTGCACCTGAGAATTTTTGTTCAGTGTTTCCTATTAGCCTGTAGTAGGCTTTCAGACATTCCCACTCTGTAAGAAACTCTTGTCACAGGACCTTTGCAAAATTTAATTCTGCTAAATCTAAGCTCTAGCATACACCAAACTGCTAAAAATGCAAGGTCAACCTCTTCTGCAGTCTGACCTCCAAGCAGTTTGTTTGCTGTGTTATATTTATGAGGATGTTTATGAAGGCAGATTTATACACTAAAAAATTATTCTGCATCAAATCACCAAGAAGCCATTTGAAAAGGAGCTTTTTCCACAGAAAAAGGGTATCTGTTCCATGATGGTTTTCAGAAATGACAGGGAATGCATGAAGAAAACCCAGGCCTCCTGATTTCTGTGTTCTGCATTCCTGCATTTAAACAAGATTTCTCATTTGATGGGGAAAGAAGACCTCCTTAAAAAAGTATTTATTTTACATGTATTTCCAGATATCTAAAGCATATTAAGTTTGTGCATAGCTCTGGTATTGCTAACAATATTTATCTCAAATAACACATGATAATGAGCCTATAAAACTTTAATTAAGATGCTTTATAGCCTTTTTTAAGTGTCACCCAAACCTATGCTGTAGGGTGAACTGTACTTTTAATTTCTATTTGTGATGTTTCCACTGTGGAAAGAGATTCATTACAGTAAAAGCTAGTTATTGTTTCTTAGAAGGCTACACAAATTCCTTGGTCCAAGACCATCTGGATAAAGGAAACAAGTAACCTTTGTTTGCCTCCATTTTGGTTGGAAATCCCATGCAGTCAGTCACTAAAAAAAATAATTCATTTCTATGAGTGGTCACACTCAGAGGAAGTGGCATTCAATTTTTAATGCAAGATAAAGGCAGGAGGACTGAGTCCACGACTCCCTTTACCAATATGCAATGGGATTTCTTTATTGGTCTGTTTAAGGCAGGATAGGTGTGACAAGTATGACAGGATAGATGTGACAGGACATTAGAGCTCCAAAAACTGGGAGGAAAGAAGGACTGACATCCCCACCAGAGCCTGCAAGGGCTTCCTGCTGGCCTGCCAGCTCAGTGGGGCAGACAAGCAGTCCCAAAAGCATCCTGGATACCTTTTCCTTCACACAGGTCTTAGACACTGTCCTACAGTGAAATGTGTAGCACCTTCCTTGCGTAACAAAACAACAATGGGAAGAATTTCAAGAGAAATACACTCCTTACAGAAAAATTTTTTTCAATGCAACCCAAAAAGAAACCAAATCACCTCCTCAATAAGCAGCTGAAACTAGAAAAATGTCCCTTTGAAATGAGTAGGGCTCTCAGTGCTGCAAGTCTGATGGCAGCTTTGGTCCTGCTACGAGCCCAGCATAATCCTGGCCTGGCCTCTGTTGCTG
Organism: Sialia sialis; assembly: GCA_009812075.1. NCBI lineage: Eukaryota > Metazoa > Chordata > Aves > Passeriformes > Turdidae > Sialia > Sialia sialis. The sequence continues at coordinate 30,674,034 of VRYO01001269.1, read as the reverse complement.
CTCCAACAGCAAACTCTGCTAGAAGGGGAACCAAGCCAAAGCTGGCTTTGGCAAGAAAAAGGTGCAAATCTGATTTTCCTTCATGGAGTAACTTTACAGACCCTACGAACTCAAGCCTCTTGCAGCTGGAAGCTGACAGCTTCAGATGAGAGGAATTTATCATTATTATTTTAGTATGAGAGCAGCTCACTGATTGCAGCTTGACAACTCCAGTTAATTAGTTGATGAAGGGTCTGATATACTCTGGCTGGCTCCACATCTGCGGACGATGACACAATCAGTAGAATTAAATCCATACTTAAATGGTCTTTGGTCTTTTTAATCCTAAACTACAGATCACAAAATCTGCGTAACAAAACCTAGAGATCAGAGGAATTGCACGAAAGGTTTCCCTTTCCCTGGCCCTCGGGACAGTTTGGTCTGTGCTGCTTAGTGAAGCTCATAAACAGACAGACTTGACTTCAAAAGCATCCTCTTTTCTTCCTGGACTCCCAATGGTTCTCAATAATAAGATAACTGGTTTGAGCACAGCTTGGCAATGTTCCCTTATGGCTGCTTTATCCAGCAGGGAAATACCAAGCTGCAGGCTTTCCTCTGCTCCTGCCAAACACCAGGTGGGATTTACCCACCCTGTCAAAGGGATTATGTCAAGATCCTCTGGCCTCACCTATCAATGCTCTGATGCTATTTTGGAACAAACCTAACAATCTGTTTCAGTTCTTACCGACTGACAGCTAAAACAGCATGTGAGGCCATGATGTCCCAAGCTCCTAAGAAATACCAGAGAAGCACAAATGGCAGGGAAATCTGGCTGGAAAGTGATCTGTGTGGGGCTGGAGCCACTTAAAGCCACTAAGCAGTGGGAAAGAGGGAGAGCATTGCCTGTTGGGAACAAGAACAGGCAGTTGCTGGTGGATAGACCTGGAGCCTTGGATCAGTAAGAGCTACTGCAGAAATTCAGTCCTCTGCCAGATTCCACATGCAACTGCAGAGCATAGCTGTAAATCTCTCCATGGCCCCAGCTTTTAGCAATGAGAAAAGCATTTTTTTCCCTCTGCCTTTCCTATTCAGATTTTGCACTTTTCAGGGCACAGCCTGCTTCCATCTCTCCTTTTTACTTATCACCTAGAAAGATGAACTGCCCTTACAAGTGCTCTCTTAAATCAAAAGCAAAAAAGAGACAACTGTAAGAATCCCTGGGTGTATCTGAGATGTGGTCAATCAGAGGTTGCTGGAGAGCAATCAAGAGAAAGGAGATCACTTCCTACAGACAAAGACAATGAAATTCCAAGACCAGCAGCTCTTGTTCCCAGAAATGATGAGCAAAGATGTAACCCAGCAGTCATTTCACCTGGGCTCTCCAGTCCTGAAAGGGGCTGCAGAGAAAGGCACACAGTTAGGGGCATAGAGCCACTATTTAGTAAGTAAGAGATGTACACAACAAACAGAAATGGCTGGGCAGGGAACCTGCTCCTGGCATGCTTTAATCTTGTTTCAATCGTCCACACAAGGACTTTGTCGATGGAGCCTGTATCCCTCCAACAGAAACTTTTCAATCCTGGATCACTGCTTGCCTACACTTCTTGAAATACAATAAAAGCAGATGAAGATATTTTTGTGTATATTATAGGACTGTTTCCTCCCAGTCTGACAGTAGAAAAAATGAATTAGTTTCAACAGCTTTCCATGATTTATTTTTTTGACCATGCTGAGTTCTGACAGAAGAGAGGTTCCAGTGAGGGCCATGCTTTATTCTACTTCCACTAGGCTGCTATTGAAAATCTTAGGATGAATCAGGACAGCACAGATGCTGCAATCATGTTTGAGCATTTTGGGGACCTCAAAGACTATCTTTTGTTATTACGATCTAAACAAAAAACAAAAACACTTTTCATGTTGACATTAATTTCTATAACATGGCTTTAAAAACAAAACAACCCCAAAATTCAATAGAGTGTACCCAGGATGGCAATGCCTCAAAATTTGAAGCAGCATGTTGGCGTTTTTCCCAGGGAAAAAATATATACCTGTGTATACAAACACTTTTTTTTTTACAAGATCAATGAAGCTCTGGGGTTTATTCTCACCTCAGTCAGTCAGAGGCAGAGACAGGCTGGTCTGTGCAGTGCATGAGCATTTGAGAAGGACTTTGATTACTTGAACTGTTTGTGTGTGCATCAGAAGCAGTGAACAGCAAGGCTCTCTCAAATCCATGACGCTGAAGCCTTATCCTTTCTATCCAACACAGAGATCTTAATTTGAGGGCTGCCTGTGATTCCAGGACAGAGTTATTACGCTATAATAAGCAAGCTCCTAACTGCAGGGTGATGAGATTAAAAGAATCCCCTTGGTCATTCCCAGCCAGTTGTGAACAAATCCCTGCACCAGCAGCAAGGCTGGCTAGGGTTCTTCTGTGGGATCAGGTTACAGAAGCTCCTAATCTTAAATCCTCCACCCAAACTACTGCAATGATGTCTGCAGCTCTGTCTGAGCCAACCAGAAGTGTGACTCATTTTTTGTGGTAACAGGGAAGAAGAGATGCTTAGACACTTAGACACTCCTGAAGAGGCATCTGAATGCTGTCCAAAACCTAATTGCAAGGCATGACCAGCTTTGACAATTCGCTAAGTAGACTGCTTGATGGCTAGGATTTTAAATAAGGATCTTACAAGGGGGAAGCTATGGAACAGGCATTACTACTGTCACAACATTCTGAGCTGTCATGAAACCACAGGACCAACAAGACAACCACATAGGCTTCACAACTGTGACCGAAAAGGAAAGGATCTGTTTAACTGCACCTGTACCTCACATCCATCATCAGGACATCATCCCCTTCCAAGAGGGCAGGCATACAGGAGGCTTTAGGTCTGCTCCAGACTCCAGATGACCCCCATGAAGCAACAAGAGACCAGAAGCACTGCCTGCTCTCACTGGAGCTGGAAGAGGCATTCTCTGCCAAACTACATCAGAGGTCACGGTAGATCAGCCCCCTGTACAGAGGTCAGCAAGCTCAGCACTTTTGACACCAGATAGATCCAGAAGTGCACTGCCTCCAAAATCCCCCATGTTTCCACTCCACACAACCCTGAAGGTTGCTGCTCCTCCATCACTGAAGAGTTTTGGCAAAGAGCTTTAGCTGCTTTGCCCCATTTGTGCAGATTCCTCTGACAGCAGCTTGTGGAAATCAGTTTCACTCACTCAGCTCTCACGTCTTTGGGGTAAGAAAACAACGGTCCCACTTCTCAGATTTCTCACTTTGTGTGCAGAGGAGAGGGACAGAGAGGCAAGGATTTCAGGATAGTAAATACGTAGAGACACTTGACAGCAAGCAAATCATCATTTTGTAGTGTTCACAGCAACAGCTTTTGGCATTGCAGGCAAAAAACCAATTCATTACACAACAAATCAACTACAATCTTGTATTTACAAGGCAAACCTTCAGTGCAGCCAATTACTGTACATGCTGTGGTGACTAAGAGTCTTATGCTACTGTTTATAGATTATCTATGAGATGACTCAGTTTTATCTTTTTTTATCTTAACAGTTGTATCTTTTTAATGAAACAATAGTTGGGGAATGTACTAAATAAATAGGGAAGATGGGTTTCAGTGGAAGCTGGGTGCCTGTTTTCCTTCTATGCATGTGAAAATCTGCCTCTTACAAGTATAGTAGAAACATATTTTAGTCTCAAAAAAAACATTGTTTCAAATATTTGCTTCACAATTTGCTATTCTTCTATGATACCTTGGTTGGCAGTTTCTTTTCCCTGACTGGATGATTCCCTGGACCTTTCAAAGGTTTCAGGTTGGTTCTGGATTTACAATTAAAATTAATATATTTTAACAAGCATGTGTCAATGTATACACTTTCACAAAAAGCTAGATTCGTAAGATTTCCCCTAAGGCTCTGAGAAATGGTTAATTTAAAGGTTTTTACATTTATTTTAAATTTTCTTATTTTTGGGTTGGACTTTGTCAGAGTTGAGTGGCAACTTGCCAGCTCATTTTTGTTCCTTAGAATCAAGATCAAACATCTCCCTAGCTAAGAGCATTGAAGCACTGTTCACTTAAAGTACATCAGCTTTTAACACCATATGCTAATTAACCTTTGAGTTTTGATACGAATCCCTCAGCAGCTCAAGCTCCTCAGTCATGATTCAGATGTGTAAGCAAGATTCTCAGACACTGCAAAACAACTTAACTACAAGTAAATCAAAAGCACTGGATGTTTACACCAATTGAGAACCCAGCCAACCGTCTTAAAATTGCAGAGGCTTCCACCCAGGTAAGCACCAGTGCTGAAGTATTTCTCCCCCATGGATATGCTGCCTTTTTCATTCCTGTTAATGCGGTAAGAAATATATGCAGCAGTGTTCCTGAACCATGCCCTGGGATTTGCTCAGAATTCTCCCTTTCCTTGAGCAGGGGCTCTGTTTACCCATTTCAGTCGAGCTCTGTGTGCCAAGGCTCAGCGTTGATACTGCTGGGGCACAGGTGAGATGCCCTTCCCCCAAGCTGTCACCACCCTCGCTGGAGAAGCAGCTGCCAGCATCTATGGGGCAGCCTCACGTGTCACAGTGCTGGACTCCTTCTTGCTCCTCCATCTGGGAGCACAGCCATCCCCTTTCCCTCTCAAGGCGAGCAGCCAGGAAGGGCCAGAAGTCACTTCCCACTGTTATTTGCAACCTGCCAATCACGTACCAGAGCCAGCTTCATCTAGAATCTTGTCTTTTAGATCTAATTTTCCTTCCAGGCAAAGGGGTAGCACGACACTGCTGACAAGTATATGTTTTGTTATAGCTTCCCATTGCTGCTGAATATTACAGTTTATTCTGCATCAGGCTGTTCATCAAAGCTCTGTTTTATTTTTTTCAAAGTGTTTTGGAAGATACATGGTCTGAATGAATACTGCCCAGGACAGTGGCACAGTGCAATAACTGCATAGAAATTTCCCTAAAACACATAAGAGATGGAGGAAGGATGGCTCCCTAGGGTAAGGACAAACACATCCATGGCAATGAGAAAGCTATTGGGATTTATCAGTTTAGCTTCCACTTATTCCAAAATTCAAATGTTCTTTTCCTTCTGCCTATGTGGGCCCATCCAGCACACACTGAAGTCAGTGGGAGGTCTACCTGTGAGACTGAAGGGCACATGGGCAAACTTTAGAGAACCTTTTTCATTTAGAAAATAACAAAGTCATCTCCCTGAAGATGTGAAAGAGCTAAATACCAGATATCTGCAGCTACTTCACTGACAGCTGCCCTTCCATACTGATCCTCTGGTGTTCAAAAACTTTGATGTGCCTCCCAATGTGCTGAACAAGAGGATTACATCTGATCTTTTGAGAAAAGAAGCAAGGCAAAGTTCGGGGTCAGTCTACTTTGTGCATAAAACAACAAAAAGGACTAAAAATTACAGAGGCTTTCACAGAAGCCATTTCAGCCATTCAATCTCTTACACAATCCTCCAGCACTGCGTACATCATTCAATCCCTGTACTTGAGTTCTGCTCTCCAGCCCTTTGTTTTTCATACTACCTCTCATCAGCTCTTCGAGGTTTCTAGGTAGCAGTGCAACACTACTCCAGATGGGCATGGTCTGTGACAGTGGCAAGAACAGCATGATGATAATGACACGGAGGAGGTACCCAGCACACACCTGACATATGGTTATGAGCACAGGGACAAGAACACCAACTCATTAACACATAATGCATGCTAAGATGCTTTTTAATGGTGTTAAGGGTACCAAGAAAGAGCTTCTCTAACTTTACTGTTAATTACCACTATAACAGCTACTAGTCTTCACTAAAGTGTTTTCTGCTTTTACTAGAAGAGCAATTACATACAGTTAGTCACTCCAATGTTACTTACTCTGTACTCTGCTCAATCATTACCTTGTCTGGATGAAAACTCACTGCAACCAGAGTGACTACACCCATGTGTTGATTTGATTCCTGTGAGACAGGTCTGAAAATGGAGGTCTCCCACATTTCTATTATCTTGGCATTGTCCTGAAGTAGTTCACTAACAGATAGCACTCAGCAGAAGTGAGAGAAAACACCACAGAAATGGGGAAACACAGTATGGACAGGTGGTGATAGTGAAAAGGAATGAGACATGCTGTCATCACATAGGGAGTATTTTAGCTTTGCTTAAAAAAACCCCACTAACCAAAAGGAGCTGCTAGCCACACAGTGAAACCAAGAATTTCATTGGATTTGGGCAAGCAGCACAGAACAGTTTCATATTTCCAAAACATACAGCTTTTCCAGAGTGGCAGATAGTGCATTCCCAGCATGCTGATGCAAAACCACAGCACTGGAGCCACTTGTCCAAGGTCTGAGTGAATTGCAGAGTCAATCCCAAGCCCTGCTCTGCCTTTCCTCTCTCAACATATTCAAGTATGTTTGCAAGAAGGGAACAAGTTGTTGTTCAGCCACAAGTCTCCACAAAAGAAGGGTTCACTCTTTACAGATGACAGACATGTATTTGAAAAGGTGCAAACACCTTTGAAGCCAACCACCCAAATGTTAATAATCAAGTTTAGGGGATTGGCATGCTATTTCAGATGAAGTCAAAGAATTCTTTTATAACATGCGCATGTGGAAGCACAATGCAATGTAGGCAGGTAATGCACTACAAACTAATATTCACTAACAAGCTAGCATTTTCCAAAGGCCAAAGGACAGCTCTACCACAGGGATACAACAAAATACAGGGATGTGTAAGGTGGATTTTGGCAGTGAATGTTATGGCAAGTAAAATATATACAAAATAAATATCAATAAATGTATCCTCCAGGTCCTCCTTTTACTCTTTCTTTGCTACTGACACTTACAAAACAGTATCTTTTGGCTCACAGAAAGATCTTGTTCCAATCACTATTTCGAGTCATGCTTCATAAATCCTATTTGCAGCATACATCATACCTTAAAACAAATTATATTTAGATGAAATTATCTCCAAATAAAGTTGCTTAGTATATGGAGTAAAGTCATCCCTTGTATTAAAATTCACATCTGTAATACTTTAGCATGCACGGTAGTAAACAAAGGAGCCTCAGACAAATCCACTTAATGTATCTTTACACAGCTTAAAAAATACTTGTCCACAGCTTTTATTAAGTTTTTGTTCCAAAGAGGTAAAAAAGCTGAAAGCCTTCATAGCTTCACAGTCCAAGAGCCTTTTATCATATTCCATAGGTGAGAAATGCACTGGTGAAACCAGCACAACCCACACAAGACAGTCTTTTTAAAAAGTCCCATAAAAGTCTCTTCAAGAAAGATGCTGCCAGAGCCTGAATCAAAGCTGATGGATAGGAATTAATTCATCAAAGCACGAGAACAGAAAAGCATTTTTATTAAATGATCTTATGCTTGAATGTCTTTGTACATTCACTCATTGATCTGGGCTTTAACAACAGCTCTTTCCAAATCTGTTGCTGGTGAGAGACCTTTTGTGTACTGCACTGTGTCACATACCCCCCTGCAAGTAACAAAAGCCCTAATCAATAGAAATGCAAGTGGATTTTTGGAGATGAACACAGAGTGTCACTATTTAGTCTTTTTTTTATTATGCCTGTGCAAGCAATTTTCTTGGTAGTCAGGGCAGAGTATTGGTCTAAAATGGTCGCCTTACACTGATGATACTAGAGCAGAAGAGCTGTAATTACTATCCAAATGTGATAATTCGTATCAAGCAATCAGGTTCCAGTTTAGATTGCTAATTAACAAATAACAAACATCGGGGGAAAATAGATAATATGCTTTTTCTTCACTTCTTTTCTCTTGGCTTTTTATCTACCTCACACCCAAACACTCAACGTTCCCTTCTGATAAAAGTGGGAGCTTCCTGGGTTGCTGGTTCAATACTTTCTTTTAACTCGAAAATTATTCTGAAATACTTATTTTATTGCTGATATTCTGTATGTTAACAAAACCCAAAACAAACAGTAAACCCTGAAGTTTTGCCTTCAACACAGGTCTGTACCAACACAGAAGGCACCAGCAGCCTCACACAGAAATTGCACAGGGACCCTAATTTGTCGGAAGATAAATGAGCAGAAAAGCCAAGTTTCCAAATGCCCTCTGCTGGCACTTGTCAGTATTAATAACAATTCCCCACTCCCTAAACTACCAAGCTAATTCTAAAGGGTTAAGGTTTGAAGATATCATTAATGGGCTGCAGAACCAGCCAGACTCCTGCCACAAAATCCAGCAGCCAAGTCCCCAGCCCTGGATGTGCTGGCTCGGAAAACCCAGCTGCTGTCACACCCAGCACCCCAGGCATCACCCAGCCCCTTCCCACATCCATCCCAGCACAGGGCACAGTCCAGCTGTAACAGCAGGAACAAAGTGACAGGGGGGTTTTTAGTTAGTTTACCCATTTTCCCCCAAATCACTGGATTTCCAAGCATGATGGAATGACCCCCTTATTTCCAATATCCCCCTTAGCCATCCACTAAGAATTTGAAAAGGTTATTAGGTATTGGTACAGACCAAAGCCAGGTTATAGTTGCTTGATATTCTGGCTGTGAATTACTATTCCTTTACTATTACTTTTAGGTAACAGATTGTCACACAGATTGTGTCTGATGATGTTCCAAAGTTATGTTTCCCTTCTACATTAACAACTAAGCTGTCATATCATAACAGACCAACAATTAACAATACAGACTGGGAATACATATCCTGGAGGGATCACTGACTTCCTGAAGGAGATGATTCTGTGTTTCCACAGTGGAACTCTCAGGAATAGCTGATGATGACACAGGCCTGGCAATAGACAGAGCAACAGAGTTGCCTTTTTGATTTTGCACTAGTTTAGCACCTGTATGCATGACGGATTTTAATTCTGTCATCCTTGGCCATATTTACACTTAATTGCTTTTTGGATGGGGTAGAGAAAGAATTCTGTTTGATCTGGAAACTGGCAGGGTACCTTGCTTCCAGAGGGGAAATCAACCTGATCTTCACATTCTGGTCAAGTGGAACTCATGATCATTAGCACAACACTAGAAAGACATTTGGGTTTTGACAGGGGAAATGCCAGGATGCAAGGGGTGGTAGGAGAGGAAAGGCTGTCACTTCAAATACAAACAGCAGCTTACCTTCATTTTGACACTTACAAAATAGACTCCAGGAAATACACCAGTGGTGAAGCTGAATAACATTCTTTAAGAAAGCTTGAGCAAGAGAATACCATGGAGCTGCTTTAGAAGCCTCTCCCTGGGTTGCTTGTAGAGATGTAAAGCTTGGAAAGCTCCAGGTATCCCCATGCTGCTGCTGTTCATGGAATTTTAAATCAAACAGACTCAATTTGCTAGAAAGAATATCTTACTCCCTCCAAAGCCTGTAAATTTACTGTGGGAGCCCCAAAACTCCAGCAGTGCTCTTCCCTTCTTGCTAACAGATTTCAAGGGACTTGCACAGAAATAGCACATTGGAATTTGGGAAATAAACACAGAAATTAAACAAGCTATGTCAAAACACAGCTGACTCATTTAGTTCCATTTTTTTTCCTGCAGTGATAACAAAATGGTGGAAAAACACTCCAATAAAACCTGACACTAAACCCCAATGCTGTGTCTTCAGGACATTTTTACATGACCTGAGCAGGCCCTGGTAAGCTGTCTCACATTGGACTCCAAATTTTGAGAAGCATTTATTAGGTATATCCTGTTACTGTGCTTTGTAGAATGATTACTATCGCCCAGAAAATAATGGCTTGAAAAGAATTCCTAAGAGAGTAACAACTGTTCTGGATATTAAAAGTATTTCCTAAGTCTTGGGTTAAAAATGAAGGTGTAAAAAAATTACACAGAAGATTATCCCTTGAAAAGAAAGTTCAAAACCCAAAAATACAGTTTAAGACAATGAATGTATAACACCATCTTATTTAATTCTCTATCATTTACCACAGTAAATTATTTTCCACAGCTTTGTGGAGCAGGACCTGGGGTTCTGGTGGCTACCACATTAAAAATAACTCAGCAGTTGCCCTCAAGAGCGCAGCTCAGCTGTGTACTGGCTGTATTAAAAGAAAGGAAGATGGAAGATCAATGGAAGAGATTAACATGCTCCACTCAGCACTTACAAGATTGTGCCTGCAGTTTGTGGGATCACTTTAGGGCTCCTGGAGGGAGACTAACTGAGGGGTACCAGGATGATTAAAAAACTGAAGCATGCCATAAATGAAAGGCTGAGAATTGGGCTTGAGCAGTCTTAGCAGAGGGTTAGGGGATGGTATTTCTGGCATCAACTATATAAAGAGTCTCTCCAGAGCTGCACATAATGGGGAGAGGCAATTGCCATAACTTGTAATAAGGAAAATTCTCACTAGGTATCAGGAAAGGGGGAAAGGAGCAATCACTGGGAGGTAGTTCAACATTGGAACAGAGTCACTGAGAGATAGGGAATCTCCATCTCTGGAGATGAAGACAAAATTTAAGATTAGAAAGGCTCTGAGTGACCAACTCGATACAACCTCAAATCTGGCCCTGCTTAGCAAAGGGATGAGACTAGCTGACCTCTACATGTCTTTTCCAACATTACTTTTTCACCAATTCCATGATCTACAGGGAAGTTAGAGCTGTATAACACAGTAAGAGAACTCAAGCAAGCTGCACATTGAGAGAACAACAGGAGTTTAAACACCACAAGAATCATAGCATTTTGAAAGAAGAGTGTGAAAAGACAAGAAGCTGCCTGAGAGATGGGAGATGGACGTCTCAGATTGCATTCCAAACACTAAATGAGGAATATATTTTTACTGAGAGTAAGTCACCTGACAAAGAACAAAGGAGTACTTTGGCAGACTAACCACTAGGCAAAAGGCATATAGAGACATTTTATAAAACATTTTGGAAACTTGATTACAAATTATAAGCGACCTGTCACAGAATGGACACAGAGAGTTTAATTATGGCCACACAGGCATAGGTTATTTACATGGTTAAGTTAAAAAATCAGATATACGGTAGAAAAGCCAGACACACAGAATGCAGGATGAAGGGCCAGGCCCAAAGGATATTGGTCAGATTACAAATGGATGTGCTTCAGTTGACCTGATAGGTATATAAAGCACAAAACTGACAAAGTAAGAAGTATTGTGCACTGATGGCTCTGCGAAAGTATAACTTAAAAATAGCAGAGAAGTAATACTGCCATAGATCAGAGAGAGTCATAGAGGAAAAGAAGATACAAGTATCACTGGGTTTTTCAGTCATTTTCACTCCCAAATCGTCTGTAAAGGACGAGACACAGCAACCATAAGAAATGAAAGAAAGAGAACATTTCATCACATATTCACCTCTTCCACTTGATGAGAATAAAGTGATTCAAAACACAAGGAATGGCCATCAGATGTCATTGACTAGGTTCCCAAAATCACAATGACAGATGCTTACAAAGCACTGAAATTTTCTGGAGAAATATCACTGTAGCACAATACAAAGTGGCATACTTTTCGACCTCAAGTCAAGAAAGTGTCATGGACAGGGCAGCTCTAAAATGCTTTAGAAGGCATTTGAAGTCCTTGATGCTCATCTTTCAGGTAGAAACTATGCCTTCCTTTCCTTCACTGTTGGTCTGTGGTGAAGGGGAAAGAAAAAAAAATAAGTGTGTGTCCAGATCCTCTGCATGCCCTTCATTGGTATAGCCCAAAAAGTTTAAAACAGAGGTTATTACATTTATTGCCATCTGACAGATAAAGGCAGTGAAGCACAAATAAGGAAAGATTACTCAGCAGAGCAGTGAGAAAGATATGAATGGAGTAAGTCTTTGTATCCCAGCAGCATTTCTTATTCATTAGGTCAACACACATTTTATTGTTCATATTTTTGTTATTAGTCTCGATTCACAAAGGACCCAGACTGAAGACAGTTCAACACCAGCTTACCTTTCCAGCTTGCTAAATTTGCATTTATATTTCATCCACTGCATATTGATATGTCCCATGTGACTGGGCTCTGTCCTCTACACTGATACTGAAAAACTCCATAGTAGATAAAATACTCTCCCACAAAATGCTCAATTCACATTAATCTGTAGACAGAACTTGATATCCCTCTTCATTTGGCTTAGACTCCCAGCAATGGAAGGAGAAGGAGAGGAATTTATACAGCTGTGTTTCTTGTGACTAGAAGGAATTACTAGCAGGAAATGCTTTCATGAGCAGAGAATAACAAAAAACAGCCTAAGAAAACATTATCACTGTAACAAGCAGGTTTTAACATACCTGTAAACTCATAATTGCACTGAAAGCTAAACTTGCAGTGATTGCAATGAAGATCTTTTTCACAGCCTATACATCTACTGCATCCTCACTGATTAAAGAATGTAAATCAAAGGAAAAGTATGACTTCTGGAAATAGATGCTGAGCTACATAATAGTTTACAGGGTTGCACAGAATTCATGCCCAAAAAGACAAAAGGAAATTTATATGGTGCTATTTCTGACTTCTGCCACTAAGTAAAGAAGCAGATCTGACAGGCAAGAGTGAAATACTGTGCATGTGCTGCCTATGACAAGAGCTTTCTGGTGCTAATACTTGGTGCACAGTGACTTCCATTAAAAAGCCAAACAGAGTCCTGGGATCTGCACAAAAGTGTGTTCCACAGTAAAATGCATCTGGCTTCATGTTAGAGCCACTATTGATCTAAAAATCCATATAACATAGGCAGTGTGTTTTGCTCCAGCATTTTCCTCCTAACAGACATTTCTCCATGTGGCATCAAGGGAGGGTTTGCAGCCATTTCCCCCAAGCTAGTGCTCCAAAAGGGGAACAAATTTTACTGAGAAGGTGCTGCAGCCAGACAACATGCTCTCGTTCCTTGACAAGCAGAAACCAAATGTTTTCAGATTCATCAGAAACAGTTTGGGTTGTGTTAGGCAACTTGCTTTTTGCTGCTCTGTGCAGCTGCTGTAAATCTATTGCCCTTGAAAGGCAATATATTGATACCCCTGTCTTTGAGTTAACAAGGCACTGAGGCAGTTCCCCCACTCCAGCAGTACCAAGTGATCCCAGCTAACAGGAAATTATTGATCCTCAAAGTCCTGCTATCCTCTGTGTCTACAACATGTTCAAGTGCAGGCAACCACAGAAGGAAGCTCCTACTCTATGATCTGTCTGTTAAATTGCCCACAGCTTGGTTTATAAAATTCCCTGTCAGTAGAGTAAGCTTCATTCAGTTTGATACAGCCACTGGCATACCTGCTAAAGCTGCCATACACAAAGCCTGATTATATTGGAGCATTTCATGAGGCGAACACCTGATTCACTACAACCAGCTAGAAACCACTAAATTCATTTCACATCCTCAAAGACACATCAAATCCAACAACTGATTTGCAGTGGCTTCAAAGCAGCTGAAGTAAAAGACTCGGTATTTCATTACAGGCTGCCTAAGCCCATGCATTTCCATCTCTGGCCACGCAGTCTTTACTTTGAACTGCACAAATAGATTAAGGTCATTGTCAAAACAATTGGACAATGTCACCCTGGATGAGCTGAACAGAGACAGCAAGTAAGCAGTGGCTATATGGGACAGCAGCAGCAAGTTACTAAAACAGAAAGCAAACTGTCCTTCTCAAAGGTGAAAATGCCTGATTTTTCAATGCTAAGAACCCCAGTGGTCTGGGTTTAGGCAGACACTGACCAAACGGACAGCATTAAAACTACCTCAGTGCCTGCTGCAGTGAAACAGAACAGCACATTCCATCGGCCAGCCAGTACAGCTCTGAGCAGTCACCATTATTGTTGTATATTAAAACATGCCAAATGGACCCAGTGCCTTATACAAGAAATCTGGCTGGTTTTACATATTTGGTTTTGTGCCAAATTAGAAAATTATTTCCCAGAGCAGATTTTGACAAGGACAATTGTGACTGCCTATGACCCTTGCTCTGTTCTTGGGCTGGCATCTCCTACGTGATATTTTCAAGTGAAAATCCTGGCTCTTGTGCATCCAAGGATTCTTCTCCCACAGAGACAAGGAAATCATAGCTCAGCCACAAACTGGTACAGAAAAACCCAAAACCAAATAAAACAAAAAACCCAGAATAAAACAAAACAACACTATTAGGCAGCCAAAGCACAAAGAAGTACAGAAGCAAGAACTGCTTTGATCAATTAGCGATTTCATGCCCTCTATATGCCTGGTACGTGCACATAAATAAAGCGTCCCTGAACATGATGCCCTCCCAAAGTTCAGCAACAGCCAGACTTTAGAGTGCACGGAGAGATTTTCACCCAGCTCTGAGTGTCAGGAAGATGCAGCCAGCAGCTGTGCTGCTATAAACCCCTCTCCTTGTTGAACCCTGCTGCTGTCCATCACACCCCCTGCAGCCATCAGAACCCCTCTACATTCCTCCACATCCAATTTTATCCCCTCATCTGCTGCTTTATACCTACAGCAGAGGGTGAGAGCAGAGTGACTTCTTCATAAGATCCAACCAGCAAACTCGTTTATTAAATTGAAACTCTGGAAAAAAGTTCTCTTAAGATGGCCAAAAAACAAAAAGACATGTTTCCTTCTGCTGGGGGAGGTCAGGGGTTAGGAGGGACAGGACCAGACTGGCAGGACCACCTGAAGTGTCCAGGAAATTCAGTAAGTCACAGAGAGTGAGAGCAGAAACAAGTTCTCCTGGTCTGCAGAACTGATGATGGAAATGCTGGGGAAAAGGGAACCAACACGCTGCTATTGGAGAGAGAGAGACAAGAGGCAGCAGCTTAGTTTGCAGGTAAAGAGAAGAAAGAGGGGCTGTACAAGTTGTGAACAGGGCCATGAGGGACAGAGGGAGACTCTCATGGGAGATTTCAGCCGCCTCTGCAGAAAGGCAAACACAAAAATACTTGTGCCAAAGAACCACACCCACAAGGCTGATACCAAATTAGCTCAGCACATGGCTTTGTTGATTCTGCCCAAGTATTTTCTGTTTGATGACAGACTGAATTGCTGCTCATTGAACCAGGGTTATCTCCCCCATGCATTACCAGCCTGGCAATCAGAGGGGAACCTGGCAAACTTGAACAAGGACAAAGTAATATTCTTTCTGGGGCCTGCTGCCAAGCAACAGGGCTGCCTGGCTGCCAGCAGCAGCACTTACATCGGGGACATGCTACAGGAGCTGCTCTCTCTCCCGGCAGGTAAGCGTGTGTCACCTTGGGGCAGCCCATCTGCTGCCTTCACCACTTGATGGACATGGAGCAGCATGCAGGAGGGGCACAGCAGGATCTAAGAAAATAGCTTTTTGGCTGGTCTCTGCCATCAGCTCTCAGTCATGCACTCCTGAGTGCTGACAGCTCCAAGACACAAGGCACCGGTTGGCCTGATAACGCGCTCTCCCCACCCTGCTGCTACCAGCAGCCATCCCCTGTGCAGCATTAAGCTCACAAGGAAACCAGAACTCCTTGGTACTGCTGACTGGATTTTCCAGTTCATGCAAAGAGGGCAGACCAAGTTGGGTCAGATTCTACAATCACCAGGATTGCTTCCGGGAATCCTCAAGAGCTGACAACACATATGCTCCAAGCTAGCCATGTCATAAGATTTCACTGCTGTTCACCAGCCCAAAGTGGTTTATTCAAATACTGCTGTGTGATATTCTAATGGTGTTTTCCTTTGGTGCTGCACTGAGGAAAACATCTGGAGAGGGTGCAGGGGGTGAAAAAGCCAGACGGTTCCAAGTACATAACAAACCATGCTTGAAATGTCACACAAGAGCTCACTGATACCTGCTTTGTGGGCTCTGATGGTAGAATGACACACTAGAACTTTCCAGAGTTCTCATTCCCATGCTCCCACACACGTCCAAACTGTTCTTCCCTACTTAGGAAACTTGCTGCTTCCCAGACAGCTGACACTT
>VRYO01001269.1:30643197-30657161 GCA_009812075.1 Sialia sialis | reverse complement strand
AAGCCGCACTGCTGGGGTAGGCTGGATTCTTCAATGAAAAAGGTGCAGCTTAAAATTGTGAAATTACTGTAATTTTTTTCCAGATTGGGTTACATATCCAAGGACATTGTGCAAAAGAGCAGAAAGTTTTCTTCTAACACTCCTAACATTTCTGGCTTATTTCCCACCCATTTTTCCAAAACCTTTGGCATCTTCTTCAGCTTGTGGGGAAAAGGAAATAATACACCTGTTCTCCCAAATCAGTCTAGAGCAGCACCCCAACTCAAAGCTGGTATCTCCCTTAATATTCCTTCAATCCTGTCCATGGTAGTTTTGGTACAGAGACCTCATCAACACTGGGCTTGCATGCAAAACCAACTTGCTTTCTATATCCTCCTCTCTGGAAAACCCCACTGCCAAATGTTATAAGGCAGTATTCTTTATATCCACCCACAGCACGTAGCTTGAGAGTTTTTAGCTTGGAAATGACACTAAATTTTAAATTGTACTTGTACATGGTTGCAGAACATTTTAGCAGCTGCTTTCTAGCCCTGCCCTCATTCCCCACTTCTCCCTTCCCATTTCCACTTGTCTCATTCCACTGCAGTATTTTGGACTCTTTGCTGACAGTTCAGATGGGGGGATCAAATCAGGTTTTAATCAAACACTTAAATCACTGCAGGTAGACCCATTTGACAGCTTCCACAGGCAGGCACTCTTGTGACAAAATCCACCAGTGCATGATACTCACATATGCTGTGCCAAAGCTGGAGTAGGAATGCAATACAAGCACCAGGTACTCTCACCAGAAGAGTGCTAACTATACTGTGCAGATCATCTTACTATTCATAATGCTAATTCATCACAAGAGATGCTAAACTGGGAGGGAAGAGAGGGGTGGTACAGAAAATCTTCCAGAATCCCAAGGTTGTTGCCTCTCTTCTGTAGGCATGAGAGAATCAATGGATTATTTCTTGGAAAAACAGACTTCTCCTTGAGTTATGTGAGTAGCTCTTCTTGGCATAGCTGTCCCGAGAAGTACTCCCTCTTCCAACTGTTCCCTGGATCCTCAGGTAAGTGAGGTCACCTCCTGGGTTAGCCAAAGGGGTACAAAATCTACAGGTGGCCAAGAGGCAGCAACCAGGCACAACAGCAATGAATAAGCAGTTTGGTGCTGAGCCCTGACAGCACAGTAACCACAAAGAAAAGCTCATTTTTCTGAAGGTCCAAATCTTTCTGCTAAGACTGAAGAAAGAGAGTTGTTCTCACACGACAAAAACTGTAAAGTGGATCCCACATGGAAAATGTCACACAAGAATGTATTTTTAGTTTCAGGCAAAAGCCCAACAGCTTCTCTGTGCTCATGCAAGATGCATTTTTAGAACTAGAGCAGGGTCATAACAATAGTCTATCTAGTCCAAACTTGACACTGGGGATGCATTCCCCACTTGGGAGAGGTGGTATTATACAACTGCATTTCTAAGGACTTTATTTTCCAAAGTACTGAGCACTGACAAATTATTGCCCCTCTTTGACATCCACAAAAATTTTACTGTGAACTTTAATGCAAAAAGACTTTCAACAACAAAGGGTGTGCTTAAAACTTCCACTTGGAAAGGTTTGTTACAGAAATATGAATACTGGCATAAATGAATGAATGAATCAATTTCAGTTCAGTCTGCACTGAAATACGCAGGTGCAAGCACCAGAAGAAACAGGACAGGGTGTTAAAAAGGCCTGTATTCCTACTGAACACCACACCAAGGCTGTGGCAGTGTCACATCCACTGTTCCTATCTTCCTTAGCCCATGAGGAAAACAAGTAATGGGCAATAACCTGGCCTACAATTTATGGAAGATGAAGTAAGCAATGATCTGCAGGAAAGCACAGCTCTGCAACTGCTGCTGAATCCCAAAGGGCACAAAAGACCTGTCCAAAAACCTCTTTGTTACATCAGGAAGAACCCTAGAAACTTCACATCTGGCATCTTTTGTCCTGTGCATCACATACAACGGATCCTTGTCAAATCCCCTCTCCTAGAGCCTTGAGGATGTGAGTATATCTGTAAAAGTATGCAGATTAACAAAATCCACAACAAAATTAGCATCAGCAGGTAAAATCAGCTTATTTAAAGATTTTTTTTTTAAATAAACACTACTTTCCTCTTCCAGAAGACCTCCCACTGTATTTTGTTATGCTGATTTTCCCACCCACAATTTCTGTTTGACTCAGCCCCTAACTGCAGCAGCAGAAAAACTCACTTAAGTTTCCTCCAAAAATTAAAACTCATTCTGCTTGTCCATTCTGTATTTAGAACTTCCTCAGTTCCTCAGACCTCAGCCTCCCTACTGGTTATCCTATGTGGAAAACTTCTGCATCAAAAGCTACTGTGACATTTCATAGGAATTCCTGTTTTTTTAGAGCTCAGATAGTAAGGACTGAACATTCAGTCCAATGAAGTTAACAGGACAGACTATTGTATGAAAACCTACTTATATTAATATTCATCATATTTCCACCAGGGTTGGAACTTTAATAAAATAGAGATTTTCTCCCCTTGCAGGAAAAAAGAAATGCTTCCAAAGCTAATAGTACTTTTAGACATCTTAAAGTAAATTTTATAGGAAGATTCTGGTGCCAACATGTCTCTCTTGTTCCTTACTTATGGTAAAATAGAAATTACAGTAGGACAGTTAATGAGCCACTTATAGAGGCCACACAACAAGAGATGCTGCAGTACCAAACTTTTTAGTCTCTGAGTCTGTTGAAGAGAATAGCTTTATAATGCATGCATATTAAAATAAATAAATAAATCTATGCTAGAAGTCAGACCAGACACTGAAATTCCAATCTGCAATAGGCTGTGATATAAGGCATCTCCCAGCCTCCGCTAACAGGGAGCAAAGGAATTGTACCCAGCTTGTGTTGGAATGATACATTTCCTCCTCCCACTTTCTTTTCCTGACAAGATTAGTTTCCCTGGGATGAAGGGAAAAGAGAAGCATGTGGCAGTGATGCATACAGTCCTGGTTCTGTGATAAGCAGAGACTGCAAACCCACCACGCTGAATCCTGCCAAACATATGCTCATGTGAACTAGATTATGAGGCTTCTGTTGGTTGAGTTGTTTATTTAAATCATGCCAGGGAACTGCATTTGCATCTCCTAACCCTACTTTGCTTCCTGCATTGCAAATTGTTTATGCTACATCATTTGGCCATAAGATTCCATTTAGAAGGAAAAGAAAGCTCTCCAAACTGTCAGTATTCACATGCAATCTAATGCAGAGGGGAAAAAAAGAAACTCAATGAGAATCTCATCAATAATTTGTGGCATATATAACACTTGAAAAGATTAACTTCTTTAAAGGTCAGATTCTACCAGTGGATGGATAAAACCTGTCGTACCTTGTGGATGAATTTACCATTAAGAATGCTGTTACTTGCCTTAATGAGACACCCCTAACATTTGATACTTGTGGAAAGGTATTAAGACATTGATCTTTTTTAAGTTCAATCCAGCCATTAATAGAACTTGGGGAAGAAATGGTATATACATGCACAAACAAATGCTACTCAACACAAGACCAATATTTGAAGCTCTAAGCAGCTTTTATCAATAATGCTCCATTTTCAACAAATGATGATTTGTCACTTCTTGGTCCTCTGCAAAAAAAGGAAAAAAAAGGGGGGAAAAAAAAGAAATGTGCTCTCTTACAAAAGTTTGAGTTTGGACTCCTGGGGCCAAAATCCCAGCTATAGGTCATTTCAGGAAAAAAAACTTACATCTGAAAAAACTAAAAGACCATTAAGCACCTCAAATCTACTTAAAATCACAAAGAAATGAAGTCAAGGTTTATTCTATAGGGGAGTCTGTGCTTCAAACACAGTCAGGACCTGGCCTCAAAATGAAGAATACAACTTCTCTAAAATACTGAACAAATGAGAATTGAAATCTTTGTTTCATAAATCCAAGTTACTGTCTTGATAGCTTTTACACTTTAGGGTACAAAAATAAAAATCAATAAACCAAACAATTTCCATAGCTATTACACACACTTCACAATTTCAGATAGGACCAGGAAAGGTTATACAAAGGACATGGAAAAGAACATTGCACTTGAATTACCACAGAATTTAGAAAAAGTTTGGTTATGAACAGCAACTAAAATGTAATAGGATTTAAATCTGATGCCCTGAGACTATTTTGTTTCCTAACTCAGCTGTGGCCTTGCACAGACTGTGGCAGAATTGCAAGGTGACACTGCTTGCATATTTTCCATGAAGCCCAATCTATTAATTGTGTGGTTGATTACAGTAATTTCACACTCATAAGCCACACCTGGTTATAAGCCGCACTTCCAGATAGCCAGGAAGACCATGGAATTTGTCCATAAATGAATTGCAGATCGTGGGGTTTGGTGTCAGGTGCTCAATTTGCAAACAGTTTTCACAGACCATGGAAGCCTTTAAACGCAGCCCCAGGCCACAGGAGCCCTCCCTGTGCTGCAGGCCCCAGCACTCTCACCCTCAGCGCTGGCTGCCGTGGCTCCCTGCCTGCTCGGCAGCAACGATGGCTCCCCGCACTGCTCAAAAGCGGCTGCTCCGCAGGCTCGGCTTCACGCGCAAGCTGGCAAAGCGACTGCTCAGTGGGCTCAGCTTTGCACGAAAGCTGGCAGTGGCTCCACGGCAGCTCCTTACCCAGCCAGCTTGCACTTCCGGGTTGGCATTTCGCTGGAATTTGTCCATAAATAAGCCGCACCGGGTGATTAGCCGCATTTCTGGGATGGGCTCAATTTTTCAGTGAAATAGGCGTGGTTTATCAGTGTGAAATTACTGTAATCCCATCATACTGCAAGTCCTGGGGTCTTAGTTGTATCACTGCAAACACACCTGAACTTTTTGTCCCATTAATTCTTTTGAGCTCTCACCATGCAATGGTCACTTTTGTCCTACTATTCAGTTTGAGCTGTTCTCTGCATAGCATCCTCTGAGCTACCAAGCACTGCCATTCTGCTACCACGTGTGTTAGCTCATGCTCAGCTTCTCAGATGTTTCACTGCTGTTGTTTCCTGTGCACAGAAGGGCTTATGTAAGGAAAAGGCACCTCAGCTTTCCATCATACCGACATTTCTTAGGTGTGTGGCTGCATGGAAAGAGGGATGGATATAGCCTCCCAGCTCCTAAACTCTTGTCCTCCTTAGCATTAGGATCTCTCCTGGTTTTGAGCATTGTACACTTCTGATCAAAGGGACTGACTGTGTACTGCATGCCTACATTCACACATGCTTGGTCATTCCTCATTTCCATGCCTGTTGATCATATCTATTCCTAGCAATTTGTTGTTCTATTATTGTCTGTGTTGTTCCATTTTCTTTTCCTGTAGATTAGCTCTGTGCTAATGTTTCCATCCTCTTGTGTCATAAAGCATCCTTTCTTAGTCATCTGTCATTTTAGCACTAGCACATGTGGAGTTTGCTTACTACAGCTCCAGGCTCCCTCCTCCAAACCCAGCTCCTTCCTACCCAGCTACACATATACAAACTCACATTTCCACTGGTCTCCTGACTAGGTTTGTCAGCATGTGGCAAAAGTTCAGACAGACCATATCTCAGCACACCTTGCTGCTCACCAGTTAGTATGCACCAGCAGCTACAGGTAGGAAAGCCAAAAACTTGGTGGAGTGGGCTGGTCCAGCTGCCCAGCACAATCTGTGAAGCAGCATGTGCTGCTTTTAAAGCCTGCCAAGGGAAGGATGCAAACGTCCAGCCTCTGCTCATGGCATGACTGAGTTGGCAGCATTTCAACTGGAAATTATCCCTACTCGCTTCTCAGCCCTGTCCTCCCTGAAAGTGCATTCTGTATCACCTGCCAGATGGCCTCTTCACACTGAACTTGTGCTCCCATCTCCTGCTGAGACAAGGTGTCCTACATTTACTCCCCATCAAAAGCCACGGAGAGGGCACTCCTGTTTTCTTACACTAAATACTCCACAAAGTAGAGTTGAGAAGTCCACCCTTCCAGCTTGTTTGTCAGCACAGCCTCTTCTCCCTCCCACAGAGAACACAGTTCTTGACATCACCTCCCACAGCAATAAAAAAGGCTTTAGCATTTCCCAGCAATCACATTAACTTTGAAGAATTGTCTGGCAGTGGCACCTGCTGCTAAGGATACAGATGTACAGGATGAACTAAAAGGCATTTCTCCATGAAGCAGATGATATCACTGCAGATACGTCACTGTACAAATATGTATTTTTTCTCTCATCTGACCAAAGATTTTACCTTTAGCAAAGGCATCAATGTAATAGCTTTGGGGGGAAAACAATTCAAACAAACTTAGCAGAAATCATAGCAGTAAAATAAAAACTTGAAGAATAATTTCTTTATGTTC
Organism: Sialia sialis; assembly: GCA_009812075.1. Lineage (NCBI taxonomy): Eukaryota > Metazoa > Chordata > Aves > Passeriformes > Turdidae > Sialia > Sialia sialis. The sequence goes on along the minus strand of VRYO01001269.1, from coordinate 30,650,791 downwards.
CACTGAGAAGCTGTGCTTCATTTTGAGTGGAATTTTGGTGTATTTAAAACATAATTAAATACAGGAAAAAAACCAAAACAAAACAAACATAACAACAACAAAAAAAACAAACGACTTGTCACGTAGTTCATAGTAAGAATTGAGTATCCTTACTGCTGAGTTCTGCTCTGTGGCTACCAGCCTTTTCTAATGGAAACACATTCACATTATTAGTTCAGTATCAGGAAGGCAAATTCTTCTACAAGGAAATTCCATTTCAGCAAAGCATATAAAAATTCAGAAGGAATTAGCATGCACCAAGTAAGAGATCCAGAAGAAAAATCTCCCATTCCACTTGGGACTTTGGAAATAACTACAGTAGAAGAGACCCTAGAATATTCATTATAAGGTGGATCCAACACCCAATTTATACTGTAAACCCTGGGAGAATATTGCTCATATCCACAAGAACTATAATGGGACCTAAATGGGCTGCACAAAAATGCTATAATTATTATTATTATTATTACTGTTAACCATCAAGGTGGGTTTTTTTTAAGGTGGACACAAGAGAACACCATAAAAGGTCAGTTATTCAGTTCCTGTCTGACTTTTTTGGCTGTTCAGAATACACAAAACAAGTGCAAAGCTGCTATCAAAACAAATTAGTGATTTTTCATCATCTGGCATTTTCTGTTCCAGGCAGCATCATTCTAGTGTAGGTGGTCCAAAATGGATATATATTGCCAAGGGCAGGAATAGGGCAAGGAGAGTCAGGTCAGGTACAGGAGGTTGTGCTGTTCAGGTGTATTGAGTCAATTAGTCTGTGATGAGATCCATTGCAGTTACTAATTCCAAAAGCATTAATTTAAATTAGCTCACAGGCTGCTCTAAGTACTGCAAAGGACAAGAATTTCTCTTCTGGCTTCATCAGTTCTGGCTACAGTCACACTACCTGATCACATCCAAGGGTCTTCCTTTCCAAATCTTCTGCAAGATGTACACTAGGATTGGACTTCTGTGTGGCTCAAAGGACATTCATGCTTATATTAAAAGGACCTAAGATTTATTTCTGCAGTATGAAAGAAATCAACCACTATATGAGCGCCTTCTACTCTGTATTAGACAATATCCAGATATGTTGAGTCAGTGCTTTGGTAATTTTTGTCATACCTACAAAATGCAGCCCTTTTGAAAATGTTACAGCTTTTTATTTCAAAATACCTAGAAAATTATTTGGGACCCAGCTGCAGTGAAATCTGCTGAAGAAATGTTTAAGTCCTTCCTTCTTTTTTCAGTCTTAAATTGAGGAATCTTTTTTCAGGGTCTGTAGATTATGAGTATCTACAAGAGATGCTTGGGATGTTTTTGCTTTGTCTTTGGCATCAGCAAAACAGAGCAGAGGATCATGATAATATCTCAGCAATAACAATGCTTTGAGGATTTGGCAAGTATACAATTTTTCTACTTGAAATAATGATTTCCAACCATTACTCCAGGCTAAGTACAGCCGGCCTACAATGCAGCCAACCTTCCAAGGACTCTTGCTTCTTATAGCCTTGTTCCAGACCTGTAAAGATATTTTTAGTCTCCTAATAAAAGAGCAAGGTAGCACAACACTTTTCCAAATCTCACCACCATTCTTTTCTGCTCACTCATCAAGGCACTGTTCTCTAGAAGTAGAAGGCAGTCTAGAATATGGATTTTGTTGTTCTAAGGACTATTTATGTGGATATTATCCTGCCTGACTTCCATTTTGTTATCAATCTGCACATTGCCTGTCAGGAATGCTCCCTCCAGCAGTTTGACCCATCAGACTCAGTTCTGCAACAAGCTGAGCATGACCAGAGGGGCTTAGCTCTCGTTATGGCCTTTCCTGCCCCTGCATTCTTTTATCGGACAGCCTCTGCCATATTACTCAATATTCTTCAGTCAACACTTTGAATTGTTTGCCCCACAGGTAAAATTCATTGCTTACTCCTGGCAACACAGCGGCTTTAGCATTGACAGAGAAAAGGCAGAGAAGCACCAAGTCTGCTGCTTGCATGCCACCTCCTGGCATGTCAATCCCACAGAGCCACGTCTCACAACACATAATCCTAAGAGAATGGCAGTACAACAGCTACAGAAATTGGAGGTCTGGAACATCTCTCCTATGAGGAAACACTGAGGTAGCTGGGCCTGTTTAAAGAAAAGAAGGTTGAGAGGAGGGTGCCAGACTTTTTGGTGCTGCCCAGCAACAGGATAAGGAGCAATGGCCATAAACTAAAACACGAGAAGTTTCACCTCAACATGAAGAAGAATATCTTTGCACTCAAGGTGGCAGAGCACCGGAACAGGCTGTCCAGGGCAATTGTGCAGTCTCCTTCTATGGAGATATTCAAAACCCATCTGGAAAGTTCCTGTGTCACCTGCTCTGAGGGACACTGCCTTGGCAGGGGGTTTGGACTGGATGACCTCCAGAACTCCCTTCCAACCCTAATGACTCTGTGATTTTGTGAAATTATTTAAGGATCATTCATAGTATTGTCCTGCTAAAGACAGGGCAACTTTGTGAGTGAAAAAAATTGACACACAGCATTTATGTAGATTTTATCTGCCTTGCTCACATGCCTCATGGCTATTTGCAGTTCCTCCTGTAAGCCATGCCAAGCTTTGTACTCAAAAATGTCTCTCATGGTGGGGGTCCCTAAGTTATCCATACAAGAATAGACTTGATACTTCACAGCACAGTTCTGGAAATAATCTAGGAAGCAAATGCCCTGAAATTCCCAGTGAAGACATGAGAATCCCCAGTGAGTGGGAATGAATTTTTGCTGCGTCTTCCCATTCCATCTCAGCTGCTCCACTGCACTTCTCGGACTGAAGTGGGAGTGCTGACAGAATAATTCTCAGATGGAAACAGAAGTCGTCCCGGTCAGGGCTCTTCTCAGATCCTGTCAGGCAAAAGGCTATTTTAAATGTGCTGATTATCAGGCATGTGGAGGCCACACAGGCTGTGCACTACAGACTGGAGAAAGAGAAAACCCTCCTTCAATAAATTTTGGACCCAGCTCTCCCTTCAAACTCTGACAGACACCACTTGCAAGTGCCAAGAGTATAAGAACAGGGCACAAACTTAGAAATAGCCTCCACGGTATCCAGCCTCCAGCAACATGTGTCTTGAAACATTCTCAAGCTAGAACTAGTAAATTTATATTTAAATGCTTTTGGCAGATCTGCAGGCATAATATTGTCTACTTGCTTTTGGAACTCGGAACATCCAATTGCAGTAAGTTCCTAACTAAACACTGTGAGAAAGTCCTTACCTGTTCTGCATTTACCACCTGGCAGTGTGAGCGGTTGTCCTACAGCTTTTGTACTGTGAGAAACTGAGGCAACCAAACATTTTTGACTCACATCCCCATGTTGTCTGACACAACCCTTCCCCCTGCCCAGCTACTCCTATCTATAACAGCATCAGCCACAGTGGCAGGAACACGTTCTCTGGGAGACACTGAGCTCAGTGTTTGCTGCAGAGGATTAAGGACTTTAGTTTCCAACTCAAAGCATATAATATGCAGGATTATAGAATCACAGAATTGGAAGAAACCTGAAAAGACCACATGGATGACAGCAGAACAGATCGAACCTATGTCACCCCAGAAGAATATTCCACCATTTAATAAATCTGAATCTTACGTGACTGATGCCTAATACTTCTTACCCTATACCTACAGAGAAGAGCTATTCCCTGCCTCTTTCCAGCAACCATTTACACATTTGCAAAATGCTGTTGGATATCCTAACCCACCTCTTCTTAACCAAAGAACTCCAATTCACAAAATCTTCACCAGAGATTTTATTTTGACCTCAATCATTCCCACTGCACTCAATTCAAATTGTCCACTTGATCCCCATCTTTCAACTGTAGCTCCCAAAATCTGAGCTATATGCCAGCTGAGACTATACTTAGTGTAGAGGAGAGAGGTCATTTCACAGGTTTAACAAGTGGCATGTGTCGGTTTTGCATTGCAAGATGGCTTTGCCTTTTGAAGCAACACAGCATTTGGGATTTCACCTTGTGAAGCACAATAAACCCCACATTTTCTCTTCATAGGCCTATTTGTATTGTGCAGTTGATTATTTTTTATGTGAAATACATTGCATTTATCCATTTATTTCAGGCTGTATCTCCAGTTTGTCAACACCATTTTTGCTACCAAACACATCTTCACTCTTTCCTGTCCCCTCAAAAAATCAGATCAGGACTGAACAGTGGCTGTAACAAAGTACATGAGGATGAAAAAAACTTTGAAATTCTAAAAGAGTATATTTTAATGAGCTATAAATCAAGGTCTGAACTACCTTCAAAATAGTTCCTTCTTAATATCACAGGTGCAGCTCATCTCTAATGAGGTTTCACAGAATAATTAAACCCAGACAGCTTGGGCAAACATCCAAATCTTCAGTTATTCACCTTATCTAACAACTCTGGCAAATAGTTGGAAGTGTTGTAATTCCTAACACAAAGAGCACATAATATCTGGGACCACTGACTGAATATTTGAGATACCTCTCATTGCTTTATCCACAGTAGGCAAAAATAGCACTAAATAAAGTGCTGCAGTTAGAAAATACTTTTTCATGTTCTTGTTATTTTAGGCAGCTCTGCTATTGGTACAATTATACCAACAGTTTTGCCATGTCACTTCTTTAAAATACCCATTCAATTATTTTTGTGCAGTGCTGATGGCTAGCCTAGGCCTTGCAATATATTTCTAATTCTTACCGAACCTCCAAAAAGGGGTGCCAGCACACAGAACACAGGTAGCCAGGACTAAAGCATTTGTTCTTGTCCTCAGACTTTATACAACTCCTGGAATATACTTTTCACCATCCACAGTCCATATTCATCCTCTTCAAAAGGGCTTTATTGACAAGAACACAAAACTGTTTCAGAAGTGGAATGGGCCTCCCAAGAGTGGTGCACTGGCTGTTCATGTGGGCAGCTCGGAAGGGGCAAAGATGGCATTAGCTTCTACATCAATGATAGAGAGATTTTATTCCTATGATACCTCTGTTATAAATTCATCCTCATTATACATCCTGGGAACTGAAAAGCAAGGAGATGAGGTGACTGAATTCCATCAGAAAGTCTGCAACAGAATCTAGGTCCTGCACCCAAGCCCAGTGCTTTCCACACTAAGATGTGTCAAGGAAAATAAAACAAGATAGATTTTTAAACTCCTTATGTTTGCTACCCATCCTATAACTGAACCTAACACCTCACTAACTTAGCTTTCAGCATGGAGTTACTTTGACTTATTCAGTTTTACTCCCGATCTTAGAACAATATGCTTCTCACTTTCCAAAGTTGTTATTCCAAGTGAGATTTGCCAAATTCACTTTGGTTATGTTACAGATCAGTCTCACAATGTGGGAGTGCATGAGGAAAAAGCATCCTCTACTCTGAATACCAGCAATATTCAGGGAAATAAGCTGTGCCACCTCACCAGAAATGAAGAAAATGAGTCGCCAACAGCTTTGGCAGCTGGATTGCTAAACAAAACCACCAGCCCCCGTGTCCCTGCTGAGCTCACAGAAGCCCATCCAGCAGCTTGTGGGCACAGCACAGCTGCAGGTGCCCGTGTCACACGCAAAGTGCCAGCAGAGCAGAAGGCAGGTGCCTGCCACTGCTCCAGGCACACAGGGGTAGCAAGAGCAGAATCACAGTGTCAGACAAGTGTGTGTGGCTGCACCCTGGGGCCCAGGAAGGGAACAGATGAATGCACTTGAGCACTGTGGCCGACTGTGAGGTTACCATGTGTGCATTTGCATCATTTTGCCCTTGGCACTAATAGAAGGGACAGTCTGCACACATGGCTGGCATGGCTACTTCCAGCAGCAAAATCCAGCAACCTGCTCTGGAAGGAGGGTCACAGTTATTCAACTCACAGGGCACAGCAAAATCTGCAGGAACATCTATTCCTCAAGGTGCTACTAGCAATAGCCTGGAGCAAAACGTGTCTGAAATGTCTCAGGGACAAAAAAAAACCAAAAAAAACCAACCAAACAAACAGGGTTTTATTTACCCCTTTCAAAGCTGAAGTTGGTCACAAAAAGTTTGGTAGTTTTAAAGTAACACTTTCAACACAAAGTCCTGACTGTAAGTACAAAATTCCGTCTCATGAAATTATGCCGTGTTTTAAACAGCTGAGAATAATAATTTGAATTCTTTCAAAATCCATTTTAAACCTGCATAGCTTTCATGAAGCTTTAAAAAGATCTTTGAGTTAAGCAGCCATGTTTTACACACAGTTTTAAAAAGCACTCTTGTAGAAGGGTTTCAAAGAACTAGTATTTATGTATCTAAATTCTCAGGAATATCCAGGCTGGAAAATTTCTGGGGAAAAGAAGAAAAAAAAAACAGCCATGAAAAATCAAGGACAAACACTCACACAAAACAGTGTTCAGGTGGGGACAAGCCGCACGCCCTTCCAAGCACAATATATCATCCTGGGTCTCTGGAAGCTTGCAAGGTGTGAAGCTACAAGTCTCTGAGCAGCTGAACTCGCACACAACAGACGCTTTTTTAAAGTTGCCTTTGGTTGAGTGGCAAATTTTGCATGGTTCAGTAGATCTTTAATTATTCCCACTCAAGTAACTACACTCCTGCTGGAAATGCAAACATGAATGCACGATACCTTGCTGGGAGTGTACGAGCAACACAGGTCCTTCCCAGAGAATCAGCGGCGCTGGGCTCGGGCTCATGTCAGGCAGCTGCTCCCCTCGGGGCTGTCTGCACTACTCTCGCATCGGCCTCGCACACAGCAAGAGCTGAGCCCTGATTCATGATTTCAGGCTCCAGCCATGGAATGCAGCCACTGAAAACCCAGAACTATTTTTACCCTTGAGCTGCCACAGCATTTCTGCCCCATGAAGACTGCTGAAGCTGATGCCTCACCCTGCACACACACCCACCCTGAGCCTAACCTGCTAAGATGCATGGTTCCCTGGCATTTAGAGGGGTTTTTAACTGTGCAGTTGCTACCAACAGGACAAAGCAGCTCAGCCCCTGGCATTATTGTCAGCCCTCAGAAGTCAGACATTTGATCCCAGTTGTCAAAATTAGAAATTCCTCAGAAATGCTTTGCTCTGGGAGATAAGATTAGCTCAGAGCAATGACTGTCTATATGGTTTGTCTTGTACACCACCAATCCTAGCCTGCATTTAGCAAATATGCACTCGCATCTTCAGCTGACAGGCTGCAGACACATAAAAATCATTACGTGATGAACAAAATCACAATGTGCTTTAAGAAAAATCCAAAGGTCAGGCAATCCCAAAAAATCCCAACAGACCAAAATGGCTTTTTATATAGAACATTCAGAAATACCGAATTGTCTTGCATAAAAAACTAGCAATAAATCAAAGGCAGACACCTGAACTAACTTTTCAAGATGATGCAGAGAATACTGACCACCTGAAGCTTCAGAGCTCTGCTGTCTTGAGCCTACAGGATTCTACAGGTGTACTTCACAAATAAAAAATACTGGAAGTACAAACAACAATAAAAATCAACTACAGTAGTTTCACGATTATAAGCCGCACCTTTTTCATGGAAGATTGGAGC
>VRYO01001269.1:30620177-30642197 GCA_009812075.1 Sialia sialis | reverse complement strand
GTGCCGGGCTGGCGGTTCCACTACGGCGTTTGCGAAGGGCAACCCAGCTCTGGCTGCAGCTACAGCTCCTACCAGGCTCGCGGTTGCACTATGGTGTTTGTGTGGAGCAGCCCAGCTACAGCTGAGGCTACGGCTCCTATCGGGCTGGCGGTTGCGCTACGGTGTTTGCGTAAAGCTCGGGCTGGGTGAAGAGCGCCAGGGACCGTGGCATTACTTTGTTGCAGGTGTACCCTGCCAAAGTAAGGTGCGGCTTATATTTGGGTGCGGCTTATATATGGATAAATACCGTGGGTTATCCAGATGTGCGGCTTATAGACAGGTGCGGCTTATTAGCGTGAAATTACTGTAATTGCTTTTTAACATAATCAACTATTATCAACACATTATATAATCACTTTAGCAGAGAACAGTCCACAAGTGCACAGCTGGACATACATAAGAGGTCCTAATACCTGAGAACCAGCAGACTCACTCACTGAACTTGATCATATTTTGCTCTAGACAACAAAAAATAACTGTAGGCATTTTTTAGAAATATGTGGTTGAAACACCAACAGAACAAGGCAAAACTGACAGACCTACTGAGAACAGTCAATTATTAGTACTTAACCTGTGGAAGCACACGAAGGCTGAAGTAAGAATCAACAATATCACATCACAGAAAATGGTCCCTGCCACCCAGAGTTTCAAGGACAATATGAAAAGCAAGCATGCAAAGTGTGAGACTGCCAAGTTCATAGAAAGAACCACGTTATGGTCAACAACAAGCAGCAAATGTCATAATCAAACAAGCTTCTTAAGGAGTTTTGGGGCAGCAAACCCTCTGTAAGGTCCCTTCAAAAGGCAGCTGCAATGGAAACTACAGTACACACATACACTTAGAGCAACCTTAATGCTATGTGCAACTTAAAGACAAATTTTGTGACCAGATACATCCAAAGCTGAGGCAGCTGGTATTCTGGAGATACTACATTTATCTTCAATAAGTAATGTAAAGAAGTAATGGAATAACTACTCAGGACATTGTAGAAGCCATAATGGAACACAGGGTTTTAATTCAGATTATACAGAAATCCTAATCAATGCTTGCACACGAAACTAACTAAAAACTAAAAGCATTACATCACAACTCCCATCTAGACTACTAATTTCATTAACCTATTATCTAATTACACAACAAATGCCTAACTGCACAAAGATCTAAGTAAATAATTACCTAATTTTTCACAACAGCACCCCTAAGGCAAGCCCTTTACATAGCACCACCCCTTAGCCTCACAGCCATCCCCCAGCACCACCCCTAACCTTCCCATCCATCCCTAACACCATCCCAAACCTTCACAGCCATCCTCCAGCACCACCCCTAACCTTGCACTGGCCATCCAGCCTCTGTGTTCCATACTTACAGAGAGACTATTGAGAAAGTGTAGGTGGAGAGTGCAAGTAGAGCGGCAATGAAGGACACCACTTGGGGAACAAGAAAGCTACAATTAGAGTGTGTAAAAGACAATGAAACGTATCTTAAAGTGGGCCAGATCTGACATCAATGACCTAAAGCTCAGAGAAGGTTAAAGGAGGAATATAAGCTTGTAACATCCAGAAGGCTGAGCCACTTTAACATAGTGCTGGGGGAAATAAAGCAGAAGCAATGCAGTTGCTGTGAATTAATGTCTCTGTAAGAGATTATTCTCAGTGAACAGCCTTCTGCTATTTCAGCAATGAGCTGACTCTCCAGAATTCCCTTTCATTTGCAGTGAGCACCAGAAACTCTATCAGGTACAAAAAGCCAGGAGAGAATAAGTCCAGCTAACAAAACCTCTGTGCAAGTAACTTCACAGTTTTTATCACTTTTTGCCTAAGAATTAGGAAGTACATATTTCCTGCCTGTTAAATTATTACCAGTTCAAGGACAGTGCCTCAAATTATTGGCTCTCACAAATAAGAGAAAGTGAAAAAGACTGGTATAAAACCCATTCCTTTTCAGCAGAATATTTAAAGTTCCCCTTTCATACCAAACAATTCAAAAGGAAGGGAAAACCATACACTATTATAAACCCAAGGTTGTCTGATAATACCTTCTGCTTTTAATACCTTATTCAGCAAACTTCAAGCTTTTTGAAAATCAGAGGGCGAAGAGTCAAGATAACCTCCATGAATTTTTAACCTTGCTGCTTTGAAGACTGAAAACACTTGACAGGAAATTATTTACCATTCTCCCAGCTGAACTCCCTGGTTCATATAGTAATGTTGAGGGATGGTCAGACGAGTGTCTAAAACAGGGAGTAGCAATATGTGAGGGCCTCAACATTTGCTGGTTTGTTTCTAAATGAAGAGTTTAAAATAGTTATTTAAATATTTGCCACTTTGAAAGACAAGCTTTTCCCTTCTGGACTCAATTTTATGCCTGGCTTGGAATCAATGGTCAAACAGAAAAAGGAAAAAACCTATAGAAACTATTTTTCAGTATCAAAAGAGAAATCACAAAAAGTATTGTAGCAGTCTCCATGACAGTTATCAGAGAGGCTTTATATATGAGAAAGTAGGAGGGAGATGAAATTCATTTAGAAATTAGCAATTTAGGATGTCAAATTCTATCAGGTTTTAAAGTTTTTGTCCTTCCAGAAAAAATATAATGCACATCTCACTTTTGAGGATTAGCACCATGCAAGGCATCTTTTATGACATTTTCAGGCATCATGAAGAAATCCTAAATCACTTTTTCAAATCTACTTTTAAAGATCCTATATGCTTATAGTACAAGAACTTTAATGAAACTATCCATCATTGGTGTTAAACAGTCCATGCAACTGAAAACCAACAGAAAAAAAATATCTGAAACCAATTCATCAACTTTATAGTTTCAATTTTCAGGGAGAGCATCAAATTATTATAAATAGCAGTTATAATGTAGAAACTCAGAGGCATCTTCAGGTCTTTCTGTTACTCTTCAAGAAGTACAGCCAGGCTGTGGATCCTGCTTAAACAGAAAGTGAGAGGAATGACCTGACAGCTGAAATAGCTGCTGCCACTTTGCAGCACTGCTCTGGTGAAACTGCAGAAGGAGGGGAAAGGAAGATATTCCTAAAGAGGAGATTTATTTCTAGTTCAGATCCCAAGCTGAGTGCCTGGCAAGCCTTTTGCACTTGCATTCAGACAGAAACCAATCTCGAAGACACCCACAAACAGACATTTCTTTTCTCTTCTTCGGCAGCCTCGAGAGTTAGTAACCCTAAATAGTTATTATTGCTGTTCATCCAAAATGGAGGGGCATGAGGAGGACCAAACATCCATGCAGCTACTGTGAGCCAGGTTTGCAATCACAGTTCAGGACAGTTAACTTCAGGCTTGTGTTCATGCCATTGCAGCATCATGCCTAGAACAGAAGTCTTGCCCAGCTCACAGAGATGCTTAGAGAATCAGCCCCACCTGGGCGGCAGAGGCCTGAGCTGATCTACCTGCACTGATGCAAACCCGGATTGCTCATGTGGAAAAGCTCAGAGCGTGATACTTGTACTTAATCCTGCTCTGAAGAGGAGAATGAAAGCAGTGTCTCTGAGCCTCTGCTTCAGGCTTGCATTAACACAGACATTTTGCTTGTTGGCATCTAAGCAGTCAGAACACTCGATTATCCCTGTATATCTTATTTCTTTTGCTATTTCCTAAGCATTTGCCCTGAGCTACTGCTGGAAAAGGAGGCTGTGCTGGTGCTGCTCTGCCTCACAACTGCCTTCCTGCATGAACTTACAACCTTACAACACAGCTACTTAATCTACATCTGAATGTTCTGCCAAAAAGAGGTGCAGCTATTGAAACTGAATGTGCTTGTAATATTAAAGGCACTCATTTTGGGTACAAAACACTGTCCATCAATTAAGCTGGAGGGCGTGTGGTGGTGTTGTATATGCTGTTCACAGGAAAGCTTAATTCTACTTGCAACAGAAACACCAAATTCCCTGCAACAATCAAATGTCAAACCAACAACAGAAATTGCAAACATTTTAGATTCAGAACTGCAGCCCACCTCCCATGTATTTACCTTTAATTTTGCCTGCTTTTTTTTAATATGCCGTTTGTCAGATAATGTGAAATGCATCAAATCAAGGGTTTCTTTCAGAAATTCTTGTAGATGGTCTCAAACTCTTTCTTAGATCACAGCTTGTTTTTTTTCCCCCCTCTATCATTTCTTTCTGATCCCCTCATTTTATTTCATGTTCCCACATCAGGAGCTAAAATGTCAGCAAACTCTGTAAAAATATATATACAAATAAGAAATGTCATAGCACCTACTGAACAATACCATAATCTCCTGTGTTGCCACATTCATGTAACTGCTCCTAGCTCCTCAGAACACAAATTGGGAGGAAATGCAGGACCAAATATAATCATAACAAGACAGTAACACAAATGTTCAGCTTTCAAACTTTTCTAAATGGAATCACATACACATCATTCAACAGAAAATGAATTTTAAAAACCCTCTTCTTCCTCAGGTAATTCAATTTTGAACAGAGCATAATAAAATGTTATTTAGCTTGTGTGACTTATAGCAGGTGCCTTCCTTACAATAAAGTCTTCTTTTATAAGTAGCAATAGCTATGCAAGAATATTTTTCAGCACTTCCAGGCTTTCCAGAGAGGAACACTAAGAAAGCAACACGTTTTCCGAATTCCTGAGTATCAGCCATTGATTCAGTGCAGCATTTCCATGCTTCAACTGTTCCCCAGGTGAATCAAGCAGAATATTTCATATTTACCCAGGGCTGCCACACACCTGGGAGTCCTAACCATATCCAGCATGCACAGCAAGAACAGCAGCATCCGGTTAGCCCTGTATTTTTCAGAGCAGGATAGAAGACTGAAGATAGCTGTTGCTGTGTTAGCTCACAGTTGCCACTTTTTTGTGGGTTCTCAGCTATGATGCTAAAAACCAGGACAGCCAACACCCTTCATTCTGACCAAAGGGCACCAGAACAGTGCATGATGTTCTTTTCTGTGAAAGCTGAATAATTTGTGTACAGCATAGACACAGGGATCAATAACTGAACCTCTGATCAAAGGCGAGCCTTGATTAATCACAGCAGGTTATCTTTTATGTGATAGATCAAATCTGGAAAGGGCATCTTTTTAAGAGGATAGGCTGGACCCTGCCAGTTCCTCAGCAGCATGCAGGGCAACCTGACCACCCAAGAAAGAAATCTGAGAGACTTCTCTGCAGAATCTGATCACCTGGAGGTGAGATCCAAGACAGAGTCAGTAGCAGACAGGGCAGGTGATCACACAGGCAGCTGCTACCTGGTAAAGAGCAGTTGATAGGAGAGGCAGGTATTGAAAGGAATACCTGATGGCTCTGTACACTGCCCACAGCCCACACAGTCACATGGCATGGCAGCCTCACCTAGACACACACTCTAACTACCAGCAGGAGAGCAGCTTAAAGGCTGATTATTCTGACATGTAGGTACACTCATGCTCTTGTCTCCTGAGTGTTTACCAACTGCACCTAAGTGTTCTTAGGAGACAATTTCTGAAAGTGCTCATATCATAATTACTCCCCAATGTTGTTTTTTTTTTTCCCATCTTCAAGTTCTCAGAGAGTCTTTGTAGGTGTATCAGTTGACTGGTAAAACAACAGCCCTCCTTCCCTGTAAATCTTTAGACCACCAGGGCTACCAAAACACAAAGACTGAGGTGTTATAGCAAACACTATTTCAGACATAGAGATCCCAAAGGCATTATATACCAAGCTTGCTTATAAGCTTTGGAAAAGCCACTGATTATCAGGCAATAAAACACACATCCAATTTCTTTAGCTTGTGCAGTCACACACCTTCTCCGCAAAAACCACATGATTTTTACAGTAGTTCAGAAAATATTTTATTAGGACTATTATTATTATTTCTTCATAAAAGTAATCTACACAGAAGGCTATGGATTCAGGAAGGCACTTCAGGATATAACTAACTAAGCAACCAAATAGCCTCATCTCATACACAGCCCTGCAAAAGAAGCGGTGAGAATTCAGGGAGCTCTATTGCTGCCTGATACAGCTGTGCTGCATTCTTTTGTCAACTGAGATACCCAGAGATGAACAGCAGGGTATTTCCTGGTACACTGACTAATTACAAATGAGAATGCTCCTCTAGACTTAGTTGGTCTCTTTAGTGTGAGATAAACAAGCAACCTCAATCAAGTATTAGCAGCCTGGTGTTTTTGGGGTGTCCTCCATACTCAGCAAGATGCTCTCTACAGTTACAGAGATCATAATGCCACGCCAGGGCTTGGGCAGTTCTTGGCTTCAGGATAAATTAACAGTTCTTTTCCTTTTACTTCAAAATACAAAAATGTGAAGAAAGTAATATTCCTATAGGTCAGCAGAAGACCTTCTAAACATGTGCCTCCTTGCACTGCAAAGCCCCCTAGGAATCATTAACAAAATTCTGAGGAGTGTTCAGTCTGTTCTGGAGAAACAGGAAACAGAATTGACACCAGTGTTCAAGTTCCTCCTATAATCTGAAACTGCACTTCCCTACTGTGTGGATCATAAATGAATAGCATTAGTCACTTTACTGATTGGAATAAAATATTTCTGTACATTCTCTCAGCTACCATTGTTCTACCATTATCACACAGGCTGGTATTTAAATTTTCCCTGAGTTCCTTGGCATCTACTAAGATCTGTCAAATGTAACTTCTGGCCATGCTTCCGAGCTCAGCATTAACCCATGCATGCTTGATTCCTTCTAAACACTACTTTTTCCGTAGTAACTTGCGTCAATGATGCATCATTATGCTCAGGCTTCAGGAATTGTAGATTTGTCCAGCTCCAGTCTGTGAACACCAAGGACAAGGAGGACTCAGCCTGTGTATTTACAGGCCATGAGCACTGTTAGGCTCATATAGTGTGCATCACACCAGCAACTGAATTTAGCAATCCATATCTCTGTTTCTTCAGAGAGTTTGACACATAGAAAGATGACAACAAATGAGCACAGCAGCAACGTCAAGGTGGTGAGTAAAGAATGTGAGCTGTATTTCATAAACACTGCCTACTTCCTCCTCTGGCACTGATCCAGATTCACTGTCAAGATTTTCCATTAAGCCTTTGCAACTCTGAGATCTGAATGTGCTGGAAATCACCCAATGGAATGCACTGGAAAATTGTTAAGCCATAATAATTTTAACTACGAACATCGTATTTATGACAGCTCCACCATTCACATTACAACTCTGGCAAACATAGAAAGCTTTTTACTCCCCATTTAACAGCTATTTTTGTCAAGGCCAGGACTGCTATTAATACTACAGTATTAGAACCTCTGGCTGAATTTTAATCAGACATAGTCTCTCCTTTATTTTAGGCAGAAGGAAAGTGGTGCGATGCACCAGTTTGTCTGGCTGCTGCTCCTGCTGTGAGTGTACAGAGGGCATCCATCTGCATCGAGAAAAGCAGGACAAGGAAACTACATTCTATCTGTGGCATTCCACTCCAGATTTTCTCTCAAAGCAACAGAGTATCTAACTAGGTAAAGGAATCTGGGGAAACCAATACAGCAATCCCTGACTAATATGATACATTTGCTACCAAAAAAAAGACCAGGTGTCTAGATGGAACTTGAGGTGCTGCTGAAGCCCCTGCTGCTGGCTGGCTGTAATTTCCTACATGCAAGTGGCCATTTGAACCATGTCTCTCAACCCAGAGATCCATCTGACCACCAGAGCATGTAGTTTTAAGTTTTCCAGAGTCTGAGCTTGCTAATTATAGTAGACGCTTTAGTGTCAAGGTTGGCACCTCCAGTATTCCCTGCTGGGGATACTGTCCCCTTAAGTGACAATATATGGCTTTAGATCTGTGCAGCACACAAAAGATTGCTCCTGCATAGTAAACAAAACTCAAAATTAAATATTTTTAGAGGAAACAGGAAAGCCAACTGGAACAGCAGTTGATTCTGCCTAGCTAGAAATTATTGGTGACATTTATGGTTAAGGCAACAGATGAGTCATCTTTGTTTCAATCTGCCCCTCTGAATTACTTCAATCCCTTTCTCATGTTCTTCAGTGGCTCCTTGTAGCAACATCCTAATAGTATATCCATGGGTGATGTGCATACACCACTTCAGCCTGCCTAACACACATAATGCAATAATCATAGACTCATAGAACGGTTTGGATTGGAAGAGAGTAAATATCACCTAGTTCCAGCCCCCTACCACAGGTAGGGACACCTTTCACTAGACCAGGTTGCTCAGAGCTCCATCCAACCTGGCCTTGAATACTGCTAGGGATGTGGCATCCACAGCTTCTCTGGGCAACCTGTGCCAGTGCCTCACCATCCTCACTCACGGCAAAGAACTTCCTCCTATCTAATCTAAACCCACTCTCCCTTAGTTTGAAGCCATTCCCCATTGTCTTGTCACAACATGCTCTTGTAAGTAGTCCCTCTCCATCTTTCCTGTGGGCTCTCTCCAGGTACTGGATGGCCACAGTTAGGTCATCACAAAGCCTTCTCTTTGCCAGGCTGAACAACCCCAATTCTCTCAGGCTCTCCTTGTATGAGAGGTGTTCCATCCCTCTAATCATCTTGGCGGCTCCATCTGGACTTGCTCCAGCAGGTCCTTCCTGTGCTGGACCCCAGGGCTGGTTGCAGTGCTCCACACAGGCTCTCAGCAGACAGAGCAGAGCAGAGCAGAGGGGCAGAATCCCCTCCCTGGATCTGCTGCTCACACTGCTTCTGATGCAGTTCCAGAACACTTGGCTTTCCGGGCTGCAAGTGCAAGTGCACAATTGCAGGGTCATGTCAGCCTCTTTTCCACCAGCAATAATGCTCCAGGAGAAACCAGTGCTTCGTTAAATTCTGCTAAGCTAGTCCAAGTTCTCCAGCTTAAGCAAAATTTAGCAAACAGATTCCCAGTTCCAGCCTACTGCTAACTCCACATCCACCCCCAAAAAGAGAGCACAAACTTTCTCTAACTCATGAGGTGCACTGACTTCTTGCTCCACAAACATCATAGCAGCCGAGGCCATCCAGCAGGAGTACATGGAGAACCAGCTCCCTCAGCATGCAAGCTTCCCACTTCTTTATTCCCACAAACAGTGAAAATCATTGATAAACAGAGAAAAATGGTCAGAGTTCTGCATGAAATACAGCCTGACATGTAATTAGCAAAGCAAGGGCAAGTATTCAAAAGCAAATGTACTCAAATCAGCTCAGCCACCTCCAGCAATGTTCAAGAAAGAGCTACACAAGAGCAAGGCCTGGCCTTATTTTCAGCAGAGATGATTCCAAGGTTCCCCATGCTTCTAGAAGTGCAAATTTCTCTTGACAGCCAAATTCATTTAAAGAATCATGACAATTAGAGAAACGTAATCTGTCACACTGCATAGTTTTATTTTACTCAATAATGCACTGATATATATACACATACAAGAATGTGAAGCATATTTTGACATTTAAACTATCCTAGCTTGTCTGTGCCACACAGCCCAAGCTGTCAGGAGAAATGTGGGAGTGCTGCAAAGTTTTGAGATAACAACAACTTCTAATTAAATGATGAAGTTGAATTCTTACCAAATTAGTATGCACAGCTTCTCTCACATAAACACAAAAATTAAAAACATTTGGCTAACACTCATTTTTCTGGCCAGTCACTTCCCCAAAGCTGCAAACTCTTCCTCTCCAGAACATCAGTCCTGTTTAAGTCTAAGATTCAGATGATTATGTTTCAAACTCTGGCTCTGACACATTTAACTAACACTAACTTTGCTTCCAATCTAATCTGTAAAGTCAGGATAATCCTACTTCTTTTTCTTAAACTTTGTAAATAGGGTAGGATATCTTGGATACCCAAAATAATCTTTGGCAGCACATGGGTCTCTGGACGTCAATTTTACCATCCATAAAGAGTGACTGACACTTTATGAAGGTGCCTGGGCTTCTGTGGATCTCCAGTGATGCTCACTCTCCTCACCTGCTAAGATCCCAAGTGGCTGGCTCTAAGCTTAAGAATTATCATTATTACTAACCCTAGCAAACTTGCATGAAATTTTTGTAGGAGGAAACAGAATCTTTCTTTCAAGATACATTCCCCATGGAAACAAGACTGAGAAGGAACATGGCTCTGCAATGTGGATGAGAGACCATGCACTCCAAACATATTCCTTTAACTGGAAGCGTGATGTGCCAGATCACAATGTCATGTGAGGAACATTTAAGAAGGAACATTTGAAGAGCATCAAGATAATCCCATGCCCTGTCCAGCTGCAAGAATATGATGGCTGTCTCCCACAGAGAGCACCTTCAGGACCCTGCACAGCTATGGACTTTCCAGCCCCTGCAGCAGGAACAAGATAAATGTTGCTAGCTGTGGACATGAGTGACTATTCATGTCAGCTAACGTCATCTCTGGTAGCAGCTTAGTTAATGGGAGAAGTAAAAACAATCTTTCAGGTCATTTGCTGCAAATATATTTCACAGAGGCAGAGAAGACAGAAAAGTTGTTGCTCTCTCCCTTTTTTCTTTCTCTCCTTCCCTTATCTCTTTCGTATCACTTATCTTGAGAACAGCTGGTCACATAAATAAATAAGAGTGAGGTCAAAGCTAGTACAAAAAAGATTGATTTGACCTAGAAATGTTTTGAGAAATACTGTGTAAACAAGATGCCTGTGGAAAGTACGAGGGAAGAATAAAGACATAATGGCTTTTTTCCATAGGGACACCTACAAGGAAAACATTTTCTTTGCCTTCCCTATCTTTCCCCTCATTCTGAAAAGCATCAGTGTGATGTACATCTTGATACTAAAAGGGTGAACAAATAGTGCACTTCAATCCCAAGAGATTGCCAGCATTCAGAACAAAGAGGAATCACACCAAATGCATGGTTTCTGGGGGACTGATTTCCCTTCATAAAGGAAAAAAATACAGTACTTTCACGATTCTAAACCGCACCTGAATATAAGCCGCACTTCCGGGTAGCTGGGAAGACCACGGGATTTCTCCATATATAAGCCGCACCCGAATATAAGCCGCGGGTTTTTTTTGGTTTTTTGTTTGTTTGTTTTTTTTTTTTCCTAACTCCGCATGGCAGAGGGGCGGGGCGCTCCGGCCCAGCCCCACACAGCCCGGCTTCCCAGCGGCAGGGGCCGGGCCGCACACTTG
Source organism: Sialia sialis (assembly GCA_009812075.1). Lineage (NCBI taxonomy): Eukaryota > Metazoa > Chordata > Aves > Passeriformes > Turdidae > Sialia > Sialia sialis. The sequence continues at coordinate 30,631,046 of VRYO01001269.1, read as the reverse complement.
TGCAGCCCCCGTTCCGGGCAGTCTCATGCTCCCGGCGGCTCCCACTTGCCACTCTGCTTGTCCGGTTCTCACTTCCGGGTTGGCGTTTCGCTGGGATTTGTCCATAGATAAGCCGCACCTGAATATAAGCCGCACCACTGGGGTAGGCTGGATTCTTCAATGAAAAAGGTGCGGCTTATATTCGTGAAACTACTGTACTTTCTCCAAAACAATTCCCTCCATGAATTTATACAGACATTGTCAACTCCTGCAGCTTCACCCACACAATACAAGAAGTTTGGTCCCAGAGGATTCTGTGGGGTGGATGGGTATTTTCAAAGACCTCACCTTGTAATGTTACAAAAATAGTTTGGGTTTCAAGCCATGGTACATGAGAGGTACAGGGATTAGGTTTCAAATGCATCCTTCAGTATTTGTAATAAACTGTCTCCTGAATTAGGTGGCTTACAAGGTTTTGGATGCTGGCAGAAAGCCTCTACAGGAATTAAATAGCACTGCAGAAAATTGATCTGCCAGTTGTTCTGCTGTCTCTAAGGGCACCCGGAGTTCCTGCTCCTTCATTAGCTTCCCTGTGCTGCAATTTAGCACCTTAACTACACACATGTAAAGGTTTTGTGGGACTACATGATGAACTGGGTCACTTAAAGATCAAAAGATACTTTCACTTTCTGCTATGTTTCTGACTCCCCATCATTTTGATGCTCTAGTTTCATGGTGCAGCCCCATTTACAGTCCCACTGACACAACAGGGACGGCAGCAAACCCCAGTGTTGAGCAGGTAAGTGCTCAGGTTGGCCACTTTGCCCATACTAGTATTTGTCACAGCTTTTAGAATTCAAAGTTGGCTGAAGCCACCTGAATACAAGGACACTTTGGTAAATCAGGAATCTCAGTCTAACCTGCAGTGAGTGATTTCATCCTATGGAAAATCATAGGGCATTTTCAGGAGAGGTGATCTGCACCTCACAAACTCTGCAGCCAGAGAAGATAAAACTTAGGAAAGGTCTGGTTGGTGATGGCAAGTGTGTCAAGAAGTATCTCCTAATCACTCTCAAAGCTAGCAGAAAGCAACAAAGCTCTTTTTTTTTGTCAGCCTTGGGTTGTCTCACTGCAAATCAGTACTCATGAAGAGACAAGCAAAACAAAATTCCCAAGGAGGGATGGGGTGGGTTTGTTTCTACACTGGCCTTTCCTCCATGCAGCAATATGGAAGTGCAAGATCAGGGTTTCTGCTACCCACAGTACCCTGCACTCAAAGCAAAGTGTAAGCCCCACTCCTTGCTCACAGGGGCTGAGCAGCTCAGCAATATTGAACACAGTCACTGCCTTTCCAGAGGGGTTTATGGACAGGAAACACTTGCTATCTACTTGTCCCCAGGGACAGCCCATTACAGCATTCACTTGGACAAAGTCAAAAGGAACAGAAACACGGGTGCTAATTAGCTGAAACCACTCACATTATACCATCATTCAACAAGCCTCTGTCCATGTCTGTATCAATGAAATGCCACAGTTGGCCCATCTGAACACAGCTAGCTGACTGTATTAAGAGGTGATGAAAATTTTAGTTAAATCTATCCAAAATGTACTTTTAAAAGGACCATAGCAGCAAAATAAGTGAGCTAACATGTACCAGTGATACTGCAGAAAGGAATGCAAAACTGGCTGAGGAAAACCAGGGCCCTGTGTCTCCTGGGGCACAGGACAAGCATTCTCAGCTGAGGCACGAACACATGTCTCAGATACCAGAAGAGCATGGAATAATTCCTGGATGGTTAAGAGCTTCATGAGGCATTTGCAGCAACTCTCTCTGTCCCATGCAATATCTGATGCATGACATCAGGGAGACACTGCTCTCACCCTGCTTTAACCCTCAGGATTTCAGGCACATGTCCATCATACCTTCCAAATGCCAGAATAAACAACTTTCAAATGCACCCAGCATTGGACATACGTTGACTCAAACAGATCGCAAAAAGCAGTCAAACTTAAAGGGCCAGATTTTTGTTAAATACACATTGTAGACCAGAGAGTTACATGACTGGTCCAATGTGACTGCCTCAGTCACAGTTCAGGTCATTGATTTTCTTGTTCAAGGGATCATTCATTGATGATTGCACAAAAAAGGTCTCCTGCTGTAACAAACTCTGTTTATGAGGGTGATGTCCTTGATCTCAGATCTCCCTTGCAACCTTCTCTCCTTGTCCCCTTCCCTTCACTATACAAATAAACTTCAAATCTGCTTTGGTCCCTCCCATCTTGAAAAATGCATGCCAAAACACATCAGCCAGTCTGAGCTGACCACAATAATCATCTAGAATTCCTTTCCAAAAAAGCCAGTCTATAAACATCTGGTTTATGCTCTTACAGGCAATGGGGAATACTTTCAACAGTAACTCCACAGCCTCTCAGTCAGGCACTTCAGTAGTTTTGGTCATGTTCCTGCTCCTGCTGTTGTGCTGTTTCTTTCCACATCTTCAGAGATAACATTCTCTGCATCCTCCTCCTGGTTCCCTGAGTGCTACCTCAGTGTGTCCTCTGCTAGACTCTCCTCATGCTTCACACCTCAGTTTCCTTTTGTAGTTTCACTAGGCTCTGTCCTTCCTGTTCCTTCTCTTTCCCCTCCACATTTCTTCTCAGTTGCAAACACAATTTGAGCTTGCCTGATGACTTCCAAAACACCACATCGAATGTTCAAATGGAAATCTCAGCTTCTTTCCTCATATTTTTATGTGTGTGTTCAGCAATTACCACAAACTCATCATTACTAAACAGACATCTTAATTTTCTTCCAAAGACTCTCCTGCCCATTATCTTCTTTCCTTATGACTTCTGAACAATAACCATCCTCCTATTGCGTCAGCCCATAACTTGAATATCATCTTCACCTTGGAGCTTGCTCTTCATTCTTGAGCCTTGTATCCAAGCTCCACCTTGGCCTGGCAGATGGTTTCCACAGAGTGTCGCTAATAGGCCATCCATAGCATCCTGTCATCTGCAGAGATAAAACTCTCTTGACAGATTCAATCTTGTTCCACAGTTATTTATCCAAAATACTGCTTTAAAGGCCATTTTCCTAGACCATCCCTTTGGCAATGTTATTACTTTTATGCAAGCCTCTGCTCAGTCCCTTCTCTCTTTCACATGAATAATAAGTTACATCTAGAGTTCTTACGTTTTCCACAGTTTACCCACAAGTCTCACCTCACTTCAATATCAAAGCATCAATTCTGTTGCAGCCCCAGGGATTCTATCAGCTCTAGTCCAGAGTTTGAAAATATTTTATGCCCTGTGGGTGGCTTTTAGCTCCACTGAAGTCTGTGGAATGAGGGGGCCAAGATTTTGTCTTATAAATAATTTCTGAAATCAGTAAAATTATTTGCATTATGTAAAGTTAAGCATGTGCCTCAGGCAAGGTCTGCTTCAGAAATAGTTTGCTGGTGTCATTATGCAAGTACAACCCATCTTGACACAACTGAAGCAGTTAATGCTATCATAGGCACAGCCTATAGCAATGACATTGTCTTTTGTTAGTAGAATTTATATTAGTGTGCTGAATTTTAAAAAGTCAATTATTTCAGCAAAAGCATTTCTAGCAATTGAAATGAAAGTGAATTAAAGCTGCTACTAGCATAGAAAGGTTCTAATAAACAAGCAAGCAAACAAATCACAACAAAACTCAATCCAAGAAACCGTCCTGACATAATCTCATCTAAGCATTTTTTAGGACTGGGACATGGGTATGAGAAAACCTGCCAAATTATAAAATCTAATCCTAACATACTCGTGTATAATATGCATAATATGGTTATGCAGACTTCAATCTAAAAAACACAGTTTTCCCTGGAGAAGTATGGACTTCTACTGCTGAATTTGAAAAATTGACAGCCCAAGGAAAAAAAATTAAGTTTCAGTGTAAAATGTGATTCCTCACACTATTGCAGAATCACATGTAAATCAGGACATTAAAAGATACATCTGGGATTAAAGGACTGCTTAGACATGACATCATTGCTTGGCTTCTCCAGAGACTATCTGGAAGAGTGATGATATCACTTAATGCTTATTGCCAGAATTACTCTTACAGATACAGACAGCTCTAGCAACGGCAGAGATGCAATGATGATCTAAAAGTGTCTAATCCATCAGCCAGACACCAGCACTAGATCTCCACAATGCTGATGATATGCAAAGGAGGCACAGTGATTTCATAGTACTCTAATGTTAAAAGTTTTAAACACAAAATAGTGTTATTGATGTACCAAAAACACCAAACTTCATGTTCACTGGAAGTTTAAGTCTGTGTTGGTAAGTAGGACCATTTTGCTTGTTTCCATCGTGTTATACTTATTTTACAGCTCTGCATTGTTACTGATTGCATTAGAATTATGCTAGTATAAACTTTTATAACCCACTAAAAGGAGGAAGAATATATTTCTTTTTTTCCTGGCTAAACTAAGAAATCATTGGAAGACATTTTCGCAGCTGCTTTTAAAAATCAGAGCTCCTGTTTAAAAGCACTTCCTCTGCCTACTAAAATTTTCAGTCTGCACATAAACCAGCGCAATTGTTGAACTTGGAGGAAACATTTTGTATGGTTGTGCACAAGCCAATGGAACGGACAGAGAAGCTACAGAAGGATGAGGTACTTCTCTGGAACCAGCAGCATTGCAGTACACCCTCCAAAGGAGCCAAAATGGGATGTTTCTGGTTGTGAGACAATAACATAACTAAATGTAGATCAGCATCTCCTAAACAGAACATTGCTGACAGCAGATTCACAGCATTTGATGTTTTTTAATGAATGTGGGACATGAGTGGAAAGGCATGTGTGAATTTCTATATCCCTGCTTTTCAGGGGGGCTTTGCAGTTACTTACAGTCTGATATTTATCCTATTCCTACACAGAAGCTCCATTTAATGTTAAAGCTGTTTTGTTCTACTTTAATAGCAATTTTTATGCTCCCCGAAAGCCTGGCAAAATAACACATTTATGTTCACTTATATGCATATCTGTTTCTTACCCACATTAATGGAAAGTTATCTATTCTTCCATAATTCATTGCAAATATTCCAGGCTTCAACAATTGCTATTTAGCCCTTCAGTCCAACACACACAAAAGGAGGGTACTCTAACCCACAGGAGTCTAGGAATAACACTGCACACTTTAAGGAGGACAATCTTTCACTGCAGCAATTCGCAAAGCTTTACAAAAGCCATGAAGTTCCACAACTCTGCCTATTAACATTTTAAGGCAGAAGAAAGGAGTTACAAATGGCTCAAGGGAACAAGCCCGAGCTCTCAGCTTCTCAAGCAATGGATCAGACCAGCTCCTAGAAATGATTAGCTCCATTTATTCTGCAAATCCCAATGCTGCTGCACATTAGAAAATCAAGAGGGATTTGTGCGGCCTTGTGGACCATACACATTTTTAAGCCTCATGAAATTAAAGAACCTCCTTTATTTTACTGCAATTGGTTTATGCCTGCATAAAAACTGTATTACTGAACATGCCTCTTTCTGGATTGGAAGTACCCTAGCAGCTGCAGACTGACAGTCTTCCACCAGAATGTATGCTTAGGGCAGAAACCATGGGACAAATATCCCAACAGAGCTTCCTTGCCCCTGTTCAAATATATATACATCCCATTCAGCACAATGATTATTCCTCTCCTAACTTTCACCCACACTCCACCAAAAATCATCACATCACATCCTTTTATTGTGATTATTCAGAGTCATACTCTGAAACTGCCCCTTTTGCTCAGATTTCTCTCCTGAGGGTGGGTAACAACAGCACCACTCCTCTTCACTCCCAAATCCAGCACCCTCCAGGCACTAACAGGAGGAAAATTTCGAAACACACATCCCAGGGGACATCACCAGGGAGGACAGCTTGACTAATTACAGTGATTAGACTAATGAGAAAAGATTATCTCATTGAAACAACAGGACATTTGTCACATCCTACCCACTGGGAAAGGCTCCCTTCCCATCCCCAGGGCTGCTATTTCGCTGCCCTACAGAGCCTGCAGCTGCTCCCTGGGCAGAGGGGACAGCAGAGTCCCTGAGAGCCTGGCTGCTGCAAGCCAGGCTGTGGAGGGGTCACAGCCCTCAGGTGTGTCCCCTGCAGCGAGGTGCTGAACCAGCACCTGCCCTGAGGTTCCAGGGAAGCCCTGCAGGGAACAGTGCGATGCTGCCAAGAGGAATCAGGCACATTTGCTTCTTCTGTACATTCCCTATATGTCGCTATCCTTCCTGGCTCCTCTTGGGTGGCCCTGCTGCTTCCAAATGTTTCTTTTCCTCCAGGCAACTCAGCTTTTCCTATTTCTGCCTAAGCCCAACCTTGCAAAAAACCTTTTCGATTTAAGGGCTTCCCAAAACATCCACTCCCTGTCCACTTTCTTTTCCTCTTTTCCACTATCTTGCTCCAATCCTAATTTCTTCCTTTAGTCGGCCTGAAAATCTGTGAATCTCTGATTTATCCCAGTAGCTCAGCTTGTCGTGGGCTAGCTCATGCTCACCTTTGAAGTCACACAACGGCTAAACAAAACATCTGTATCTGACATCTCCTGCTGCCCTCTGGCACTTCAAATTAATAGGAGAAATGCATGTTTAGTATCAGCAAGTTCCCAAAAGGCAGTAAGGCAATTGTTTTCAAATAAAAACAGCTCACCCTGACAAGCTTCATCTCCTCATTCAGCCACCTTTATCATTACTGATATGCTGTGTCCACACACAGGTCCTTCTGTGATTTTCCCTCTTTCCTTTATGAATCTCAGCTTTCTGATGGTTTATAGTTTTCCCTGATAAAAATGATATATGTGCCCTAAGGGGCAGCTTCCCATCCCAATGCATGACACTGCTCACAGCTTCTACATAGGCCCATCCTTCAATGCAAGTCTGACACCTGCTTTCAGCACATCACTGCACTGAGTCTAATCTTATTTTTATAACAAATGCAAGTTCAACAGCCACAGAAGGGTTTTATGACTTTCCTTTGTAGCTTCACTTCACCAGCGTGCTAACTTTGCATGTTTACACTGCTTATTTTCTTCCAACACAGCAGAAGGAGTAAAATTATACATTCCCAGAGGGGCTTTCTTTTGCTTATTACTTCCCTCTTTTAATGCATTTATTAGAGTTTCTGAATTAACAGTGGCAGATGCAGGCAAAGAAAGAAAATTTTAATTTTGCAAATAATAATGGATTACAATACATTAACATTACTGTAAAACCTACAAAGTGGAAGCACTCAAGGGATGTAGGAGCAATTAATGTACTTAGTTTATTTACCTAACTCTGGCACTGCTTGGGCATTCAGAAGCAACTCAAATTCTGTTTACACAGGCAGAGCCATAATGCTTCTTCACACATAAATAGCCTGTTCAGGGTTCGGGGGATATCAGCAGTTTCAGGCACAGGAAAACATAAAAATGTAGACTGAAATAGCAACTTTAAACACATCTCTAAAACTTTAAAAAGAGATTGCCTCCATTAAAAGAGTGGGCAAGGGTAAGATATTAGTAAGGTTATGGTATAAAATAGCTCTCAACTCTCAAGAGCTCCATATTTGTGGTATTCTGAAAGATGCTCTGTACCACTTACAAATAATCACTGTTTATTATATGCTTTTATCATTCTAAAATGAGAATTTTCAGGAAGAAATAAAGTTAGACACAGATGTCCACTCAAGTTACAATGGAGATATATAACAGAGTTGCTAATTTCAAAGAAAAAAAAAGTATAAACCCTTAAAACCATAGCAACCATTAGGGTTAGGAAAAATTAGCAAATACCTCATTTAAATGCAATGTCAACATTTAACCCACAGAGCTGCTTCCTGCACATTTTCAAAACTGATTCAAAAGCCCAAATTCAAGCACTCTGACCAAAATCACAGCTTGTGCACTGGAAACAAAACTACGCAGCCCACTGAGTGTCCTGTTCTGTTTTAAGCAGCAATCACCATTGGAAAGACAAGGCAACTTTGCAACTCCAAAAATTAAGCTATTTAATTTTAAATATTGAAGCTACTCCAAAATATTCCATATGCATGTGGAATTCATCATGTCCAAATGAAGGCAATAAGGAAGCTGAGGCTTTAAAGCCCTTAGATGAACCTGAAATGGGTTCAACTAAAGTCAGACAGAGGGCCTTGGTCATAGCTGAAGGAATGAAGATGATATCCCATGTGAGCAAAGTACATCCAGGCAACTGATTTCTAACAGAACTCCAAAACTTCAGCAGGTAAAAATAAATTAGCAACAAAAATCAAGCCTCTCTAGCAGTGGAAAACACAGCTCAAACTTATGACCAGGGAGATGCATGTCTTGATGGATTTATTATGGAATGTAGTTGATACAAGAAAATGCTGAATTCTGGCAAAATGGCCGCATGAAAAAATGCCAAGGTACTGCAGAAACTTCCAGCAGCTGCACCCATCAGCAGCACTTTCTAGTTGCCACTAGGCACAGTAATTGCAGCAGCAATGACACAGGAGGAAAACCAGGCAAAATCACTCTTCAATGGCAATGTGAGTGCTGGGCAGGAAGTCAAGAGGGGACACAGCCAGGACAGATGACCCCAAGCGACCAAAGGGACATCCCACAGCCCATGGAGCTGTGGTCAGCAATAAAAAATCAAGGAGAAGAGGAAGAAGGAGGGCTGTTTGCTGTTACAGCATTTGCCTGCCTACAGGAAGGGACTAAACATCTGCCTGCTGATGGGAAGGAGCTCCTGGTTCCTCTGCTTGCACGCAAAGCTTTGCTTCACTCAAACTGATCTTTTCTCACTTTTGTTCTCCCAATTTTCTCCCCCATCCCACTGGAGAGGGGCTGCAGGCAGTGAGCAATTGGCCAGTGGGTGTTCAGTTGCTGGCCAGGGTCAGTCTACCACACATTCCCACTCTGCAATATATAATTGGACTTTGGCGAACAAATTAAGCTTAATTTAATGGATTTTCTCTTGTAATAAAAGATCATGGACACACACACGTATTTAAAATATTCCCATTAATCTGCTCAGTTTTTTTCATCTGCTTCCCTTACTGTGAGTGTTGCACCTGCTTTACTTCCAACTATGAGCTGATGGGTTTTAATACTATAAACCCAGTTCATATCGATTGATTTTCATTTCTTGATGCTACTGTGAAACTATAAAATCTCCTTTATTCTGTTTTTAGTGCTTATATAGAGAGAGCTATCTGGAAATTACTTTATTTTAAAATTTCTGTTATTCTACTTTCTATTCAGATGCTGCACTGCATAGTTTGAGTTGAAATTACAAAAGAGAAAAGTCTCAAATTTTTCAGCTTAATCAATAAAATGATAATAAATCCAAACATTTGTTTTAAGTAAAAGAACAAGGAAATCTTATCCATTTCCCATCTTCGCAGATCTTATCACTACTCCTCACTACCTCAAAGCAAGTTTTCCCACTGGTCTTAAACTTGCTCCTGCAATTGTAACAGGATCTAACTTTCCCTTTGCCTTTTACAGAAGTGTCTTAAGCGTACAATTTTCAGAAACAAGTACAGCAGTAATAGATCTCTCGATTCTTCAAGAACAGTTTCAAACACTTTGCAGAGTTCAACTTTCAAAAGTGCCACTTCCTTTACCCTTAGCAAACTGGGTCTCATTAAAAAGATTCAGGCAAAGTGCCAAAATAGCTTTAAAAAATCATTTTTGAGGCCATCAATGACATTTAAGTTTTTTATTCCCACAAAACACCTACCTGCACCTTTACATACTGCAGTATCTTCATAAATCTGATCTTGACTTTGGAAATCCATCATCAACATTTATAATTCATTACCTCATTCAAAACTTTTATCCAGTGAGAATGTTTTCATTATTCTTAAACTGTCTTTACAATGACTGACCCATGGCAGCCTGAGACTGAAATTTTATTTCCAACCTATGTTTTACTCCTGCAAATTAACTCAGCCAAGCTGCTCATTAGAACTCAACTCCTGTATCCTAACAGCGTTTAACATACATGTTTCAGTGGTTTAATACCAACATTTCTACAAACCTGAATAAATTAGATTTAATGATAACACTGTGCACACCATCTTATACAAAAATATTAAAAGGCTGGACCAGACATCCTACTGCAGTTATAGAGCCATGTAAGACAACCAGGGAATGCCACAAATGAAAGCAGCAATGTTGGTAGTCAGATGAGAGTTAGAAGTGACTCCAAAAAATCGCTCCTGGTGGTATTTTTGTCATTTGCCTGTTCCTACATCGGCATGATGTCATGGCTATGATAATATTCTGGCACATCCATCTGCAGTTTCCCCTGTCCTTGACAATGCTCTGCCATCTCTGAGTGGACGCTGAGGCAGAATGCAAGACCAGGATGATCTCATCCCTCTGTTGAGCATTCAGCTCTGCAATTCCAGTAATAAAACTGCTGAAGTGTTAAGCCAATTCCATGATCTTCTATTAGCCTAATGCAAAGTTCTTGCAATGACCTGATTCACACAAGCCACCTCACTCCTTGCTGAAGAACAGGGAGACTTCTTACCATATTTTGGGTTGTTCATCATCTGCCAATGTACAGGTGCCATGGTTTAACCCCAGCTGTCAGCCATGTAGCACACAGCTGCCTGTCACTCCCACCCCCACACTACCCTGATGGAATTGAGAAGAGAAGCAGAAAAAAAATTAGAACTCTTGGGTTGAGAGAAGAACATTTCAATCACTGAAACGAAGTAAAATAGTAATAATAATAATAATTGCAATGGAAAGGAGAAATAGAGGAATTAAAAGCCCCATGGAACACAAGTGATGCACAGCACATCATGCCCCCACTGACCAATGCCCAGCCCATTCTGCAGCAGTGTTTAGCAGCTCCAGGCC
>VRYO01001269.1:30501896-30619177 GCA_009812075.1 Sialia sialis | reverse complement strand
ATTTTTTTTTCAAGAGTAAAAGCAGAAGGACAAGATATTTGGGCAGGACATAAATATATTTTGGATGAAAATTAAAGATATCTCTTGCAATCAAGAAGAGAGAAGAGCTTTCCAGCAGAGAGCTCAGGATAGCTGACACAAAAAAAAAGTAAGTTTCTGCTGAAAAATTCCCCTTTTTTTACATATTCTTAATGTTTTATCATTCTCCCATAGGAGATGACCAAATCCTGCTGACTTCTGTGGAGGAAGGCCAAAGGTCGCAGCCGTTCAGATGGCTGCACTTTGCTCCCCAGGAATATGAAATACTCTCTTCTCTTGAGAAGAGCTACATTCAAAATGAGTAATCAGAAGAGCCAAAGTCCTGGTATTGTCCCATAACAATTAAATACAGTGAAAACACAGCACAGTTATATATTACACACACAGAGCCTGACATTTTCACTGCTAGTGTCACCTACAGCTTCAGACTTTTTTCTCCATAAATCAAGAAGTGTATTTTTTTTTATCCCTTTGAAAAGAAGTCTTAAGGCTATATTTCACAAAACAACGTCACAGTTGTCACACACTAACCACGTCCATTTAATAAAAAAGAGATTTTGTAGTCCACAAGCAAAAATTTGATCCCGAGACATACGTATCTCCCTGTTTCTGACTATCTTAATAGTTTCAAAACTCAAGCAGGGTAAATCTCCTGTCATCTAACTTCTGATGTCCAGCCTGTGCTTTCCACACTATTCCCAGTGTTCTTGTTAGCACTGAGAAAGCACCCCTCAGATTTACCTGTTCTTGATACTGCCTGTAAGAGCAGAGAGACAACACCTGAGGATATAGAATAGACGATGTGAGTTGGAAAGGACCTACAAAAATCAGATCCAACTGCCTGGCCAGTTCAGGGCTGACCAAGCCAAAAAATGCTGCTAAAGGCATTGTCCAAACACCTCTTACACACTGGCAGTTCTGGGTCATTGACCACCTTTCTAGAAGCCTGCTGCACTGTTTGACCATCCTCTCAGAAATGGTCCCCAATGTCCAGTCTAAGCCTCCTCTGGTGTAGCTTTGAACTATTCCCACGGATCTAACACTGGATACAAGGGAGAAGGGATCAGCACCTCCCTCTCCACTTCCCCTTCTCAGAAACTGCAGAGAGCAATGGGGTGGCCACTCAGCTTCCTTTTCTCCAAACTAGAAAAGCACAAAGTTCTCAGCTGCTCTTTATAGGACATCCCTTACAGCCCTTTTACCAGGTCTCTCATCCTCTGGATGCATTCAAGGATCCTTAAACTGTGTGGCTCAGAACTGCATGCTGTACTCAAGGTGAGGCAGCATCAACACTGAATACAGAGGGATGATCACCCTTTTTGATGGGCTGGTTTTGCTGTGTTTCATGCACCCCAAGATGGAATTTGACCTCTGGGCTGTCAGGGCACACTGCTGACTTCCGCTGGGCTGCTGCCAACCAGCACCTCCAGATCCCTGCTGCTCTTCAGCCACTCTTCTACCAATTTATATTTGTGCCCAGCACTCCTCGAACCCAACTTCAACTTGCCAAATTTCATTCTATTAATGACAGCCCAATGCTCCAATCTATCTATATCCTTCCAGAGAGCTAACAGCACCCCCCACTGTGGTACTGTCAGTGAATTTGCTAGTGGTACAGTCAAATCCTGCATTCAGATCAGTGATAAATAAACTGAACAAGGCTACAGCCGAATCCTGAGGAAAGCTGCTGGTGAATGGTTGCCAACCAGATGAAGCCCCATTCACTACAACCCTCTGAGCTCTGCCCTTCAGCCAGCTCTTCACCCCACAAAACACAACCCCCCTCATCCCACAGTTGGTCAGCTTGTTCAGAAGGATTCTGTGAAGGTATCAGCATCAAATATCTTACTAAAATCCAGAAAAATTACACATTCTCTGCCTGTCCTTCATCCATTAGGCAGGCAACCTTACCATACAAAGAGATCAAATAAGATAAACAGGATTTTCCCTTTGTGAAACCATGTTCACTGTACCTGATGACTGCATTATTCTTTAAGCGCCTTTCAACACCACCCAGTATCCCTTTCTCCATAGGCTAACTAACCCTAACTAACTTACTTACTTTTTCTTCCAGGAAAAGGTAGACTAAGAGGTCTGTAGTCCCCTGGGTTTTCCCTCCTGCCCTTTCTGTAGATTGAAACGTAAAGCAAATTAAAACCCGCAGATCATAATCTGATCTCAACATTGAATTTGGTAGGGTGAAATCCCTATCAGAAGGAAGATTGAAGTGGCAGCATACAGGCTTGGAGTCTCACGTTTTACCTAGACCTACTTCACAAAGGGTCTTTTATATTCATATTTTAAGCCCTGTTTCACTTTCTCAGTGCCACCTGCACCCACAGTGATACAGCATTTACATTTCCAACTTGCAAGACAGGGCTTGAAAATCACCTTCCTCCATAGTGAGTGGGAGGTTTTTTCCTTCTGGAAACAGAGGAATGTATCAAAATCAAAGTATAATCTAAATTTCCACTGAACAACACATTTTTTCCCTTAGATTTGTCAGCTTTGTTTTGAGTTTAGTTGAAAGCTCATCTTGTAAAATGTAATTCTTAAAGTATTATTGTAATTCAAAATCATGAAAGATAAAATAGTTATGGTTGAAAAAGACCTCCAAGATCATTGAGTGCAACCTCTGACCTAGTAACAGCCAGAGAGGGATTCCATCAGGAACTGGGGTGACAGGACAAGGAGTAATAGCAAAATAACTTCAATATTGAAAGAGGGAAAGTTTAGGTTAGGTATTAGAAGAAACTTTTTACCATGCGTGTGGTGAAACACTGTAACAGGTTGATTAGGGAGCTAAGGCCACTAGGTAAGGGCTTGAGCAACCTGATCTAGGGGGAGGTGTTCCTGTCCATGACAGGGGGTGGGCACCAGGTGACCTTTAAGGTCCTTTCCAACTCCACATTCCATGCTTCTATGTTGAATATTCTATGATTCTATGTCAACGAAACCACAGCACTAAGTGCTGCCTCCAGCCATTCCTTGAACACTCCCAGGAATGGTGACTCCATCACTTCTCTGGGGAGCCCATGCCAATGCCTGGCCACCCCTTCAGTGATGAAATTCTTCCTGATGTTCCCCTGAACCTGACCTGGCACATCTTGAGGCCATTCCTTCTCACCTGGTCACTGGCAGTCTGGGAGAAGAGGCCAATGCCCACCTGACTACAGCCCCTTCAGTTCCATTCCTTTCTCACAGGTGGGAATATCCCCAGGAAACAGGTCACTGTCCTTGGTGGAGCTGGAGGCTTTGTAGGCAAACTTCTCATTTTAGAGATTGTAGAAATCTGATCTTCAAGGAACAACACAGGCAGAGTTAGCACACTTACATCAATTTTTTGAGGCAGATTTTGACTGTTCACTCAGCTTCAGCTCATGGTTTGACTCAACACACTGTTCACTCCCAGGCCTGGCCCATGCTGGGAGCAGCATCCCTGCCTCAAAGTGAAATCAACAGGTCCAAGGGACACAGCAGTCAGGGAGAAAGGGGCCATTCTGCAGCTGCTCTCACCTGCAGTGTGCTATCCCCTGCAGCTCTCACCTCTTGTGTCCCTGCAAAGTACCTGCCTGGCAGCTCCTTCCAAGTCCTCTGACTGGCAGAACACCACAGACCCAGCTTCCAAGCTGGGAAGTATAAAGATGTCAGCTCAACTAAACTGACACACATCTAATACAGCAGCAGGACAGCTGAGGCTTTAAAAACAAAACAAAATAACCCAAAACAAAACATCAAACAAAAAAATTCCACCTGTATAATTTTTGTAAACTTAGACTACCATTTCTGCCTGTTCTAGCTCAACAACTTAATCAGCCTATCTGAACTTGTGGTTTCTAATTCTAATCCTCAAAGCACTACATTAATGCTACAAGACAGAATAGCTTATCTCAACATATTATATCTTTCTCAACATTCATCACTTTTTATTTTCTCAAACTGAACTGGAAACCCGTTCAAAGAGGATCAGCATTTGAAGTGAAACATACTATAAAATATAGAAAAAAGTTTTTCCCATGGAAGGAGGAATGCAATCAATTACAATTCATTACTATACATATCTTCAAGATCTTTGTTTCAACATCTAGATTATATGGAAGTCCTCCCTCTAGCAAAGTCATCTTTATGGATGCCATTATTTTACTGTAGGAGATAAAAGCAACCTTGCTATACAAAGGCTACTCATCTGCATCATTCAAATATGTGTCTATGATTTTTGGGCTCCACTGACACCTCAAGCCTCAGAGAGTCTGGTGTTCATTTTGTTCAAAGTCAATACCACGTGTCTGACAGCTGGTAAATTGAGTGTCTCGTTTCCTGGGCAGGATTCCTCCCTTGTTATCTTTCAGGCCCCTGGAAAAGATTGCTTTCAAAATTGAACTTGCCAAGTCAACCGCTTCCCTCCTGAGCAATCTCCAGAATGTGCACCTTCCAAGTTGAGGTGTTGTCATTCTTTCCTTCATTTAGGGCACCTTGAGAGGCAATGCAATGAAATAAAACCCTGGCAGCACACTGGCAGTGATGATGGCAACTCATAATGCAATGGAATTGCACAAGCATTCAGTGTGAACACATACACCCGTGCACTTAAGCACACACCTCTGGGTATATGCCTATAAACACTGCCACTTGCAAACCTGGCGTTACTAAATCTCAAATGAAATCAGAAAAGTTGATGAAGCACAGCAAACACCAGGCAGGGAGTTAACTGCATGGCATTTCTATTGCCAAGCCAAAGATTTAAGATGTACAGGGCAGCTTCTGTACCATCCAGAATACTGAGCAATACTGAAAGGGGCAAATGCAAGAGCTGGCACTTGCTGGGACTCTACAGACATTCATGCCTACAAGCAGATTCATAAAGTTAAGTACCTGGTTCTGTGCTCTCTTAGGGAAGTACAAGTTTAAACAACAGTTTAAGGTTTAGAAATTGCACACACAGCTTCACTGAAACCCAGATCTGAAGCCAAAGGAATTTCAAATTGTCTAGAGACTGAGCAACACTATCTTAAGTGAGCAGTTAGCTTGTGGAGGGTACTCAAGAGACTGAAAAAACCTGTAGGAAGCTTATTTACTCCTCCAGGGAAATTGACTATGCCCAAACAGCTCATCACACCAACAACTGTAGGTGGACAGGGATGAACAGGAGATTCACCCTGGGAGGGAACCAAACCCCACTCCAAGCAACAGGTAGGAAAAAATACCGTAACAGAATACAGCAGCTCTGCAACTATGTCCAAGATAAAGAACTAATCAACCTGGAATTGGATTTCCTTTCATTCTCAGGGCTTTCCCAAGATGAAGCTAATACTGGACAGGAGACAAGGATTTGCAAAGAAACCTAATGCAACAAGTCATTAAAAATTAGCAAACATAGTTTTCTTGTTAGCAAATTAGATACAAGAGTAGAATACTTGTTTCTCATAGTCCCAGACTGTGAAGCATTTCTTTTTGGGAAGGGTCTCAACTGGCTCAGCCATGTCCCAATTCAGGCTTCACCAGCCTCCTGGAGACATTTACTGCAGAGCATCTTTGTACTTGCTGCATTTTACACAGCACTAGGAGCTGCTGGAGATCTTCTCACTTGGAAAGCAATTCTTCTAAATTGGAAAGAAGGCACAACACCTTCCCATCATGCTGTCATATTGGATTTTGAACTCTTTTTGACACTAGATTGTGTCAAAAAGGAAATAAAAATAAAAACGCAAATTGACAGCTTCTGCAAAGCTTGGGAACTTTGTTTGAACTCAATTAATCTGGTTTAGAAACTATTCTCTAACACCATCTGACATGCAGCAAAGAACAGAGGTTCTCAAAAAAAAGTGGCTACTGCCAAAGCTGGCCTTTGCTCCTCTTTCTTAGAGGCACAAAACATAACGGCGGGGGAAAAAAATAACAAAATAAATACTGCATCCAGAAACCATTAGGAGTATGAGGGACCACTGTACTCAAGGATTCTAAGAAATGAACATTGTGTTTCCACACTCTGCTTTTCTATAGGAATAGAGTTACATCTATATACACACGAAAAATACAAATATGTTATGAAGAGAATAAGCTGTCTTATACAAATTTCTCCTCAATGTTTGCTTGACTACAAGTAAAGCTGTAAAATATCTTGACATTTTTCCAGATGTGATATCAAATTGGTTAAAAAAATGGTTTTGTCACAATTAGCTCTGTCCCAGATTTCCCATAGAACAGGAGGCAAGAGAGAATGCTTGGAGTTCTGTCTGTTCAGAGTGACTGATGTTCATGAGCATGTTTTTCTGCATCTTTGTACAACTAAATATATTTCTGATAACATACATCTAATGATGTGCCTCAAAGATTTTAAAGGAGGTGGTACAGCAGCAGGTAGCAGCTCCATGGGCTTTGCTGATTTATTTGCCTACATGCATTAGGTAAGAGGAGAAAAACTATATCCTCCTATACATCCTTCTCTCTAACACAGATACCATAAGACAGCTCTTCCATGCCTGGAGAGACTTATTAGCAGGGATAGCTGAAATTAAAGACTCTGATAAATAATCTGGCCATCTATTCTGCCATTCCCAATAAGATCTACTGCCCTCCTTGGATTTTGCTGGTATGCCACCTCTTGTTGACCTTGGCAATAAATACTTCTAAAATTACAGAGATTTCCCATTGTTATCAGGCAATAAACACTATTAGTTATGTGTCTGCCAAGGCAAGGGGCAGAGAAGCCCTGATCAACCAGTGCATGTTGATGTCTGTGAGGATATTGCAATTTATGTCCAAGGGCTTGCCAGATGTGCATCAAGGGGCATAGCTAACATCTGTCAGGAGAATCTCCATTTTTCTATCCCTTCACATTCATAATAGAACTAGACAACAGCAAATTTACCCATACTTAGCAAGACTTTATTACTCAAAGCACTTTGGAGAACACTCTTTATACCTATGGAAAGCTTCATAACATGCTTGCAGCCTATTTTCTATATTTAGGCTTGAATACTGCAACTTGTGCAGGAATACTATCAAAAAAAGAGGTCAGTAACTGTTAAACAGAATTTCATTTGATGTCATTTATCCTATCAAGCTGCTTTTCAAAAAGCAGTATGAAATCAAGCTTGTTGAAATTAATCCATATGAAAAATGCCTATTTCCTACCTCTGCTTCAATTTTATAGTGACATGTCTGCCCTTATTAGATTTAGTACCTGATGAAGTCAAAAGAAAGAAATTAAAAAATGGCAAAGAATATCTAAATCTGTGCCACAGACATGTCCAGAAATACTAACTAAAGGGCTATCTAAACTCCAAAACCCAAGACAACCCAAGTATCTTCCACTTGCATATTATGAAAATTTTAAAAAATACTGTGAAGCTCTCCTCAGTCCTTCAGAAAGTTTCTATTAAACTATAAAGCAATAGATAAAATTATTTGGCAAAATTAACCAAAAAAAAAACCAAAAAAACCCAACAACAACAAAAAAAAAAACCTTGTTCTCAATATATTAGAAGTATCATTCAGTTGATATGAAGGAATTGCACAGATTTAACCTCAAACAAAATTTCAAACAGCTCTGTAACAACAGAAAGACATGATGAGACTGAGGCTGTAAAGAGACCTTGCATCTTCCAAAACCACTACAAACAGAATCGACACACTTTCAGAAAGGGTAAGCTTAAATTATTTAATTATTAGAAGTGTAACATACACTTGGCCTTTGAAAAGGACTTCCAGAGTGCCAAATTCCTTTGATAATTCCACTGGCATAACTAGTTTATAAATTCATGATATGGAGTAGATGACTCACTCTTAGCCTACCTTTAGTATCCTCATACTGAAAACTCTTAAGACCATGATCAGATGAGAGCAGCTTTCATAATTACGACTGCATGAAGAGCAGGGGGTGGTGAGTAAATTAAACTTTAGCTACAATTTACCAGTCATATCAGGAGCTGGGATAAAATTGCAGCACTCTATTAAGGCTGTAGTTCCACATAATTATTTTTACTGACTGCACATCTGATTTAAGAGAGCTAACTCTCCCTCCCAGCTCTGATCTCCCCACAGCAGAGTCCACCTCCACCTCACTTAAGCTGACGCAGTTACTCTCAATGCCATGCTCTAAACTAGAGCTGTGAAATCCCGCTGATAAAATAATGTAAATATAAATAAGTGAAACTTTAATGAAGCTACGGCAGTTTCCCAGCTTGGAATCTAAACCCTCTGCTGTTCACGAACTGTAACTATTTCTTGATTTTGAGAGTGTATTTGTGTTTCTGTCATTTGTGTCTAAGCACTGACTGCAGGGAGACAGTGGCACTGAGGCAGATCATCACATTCATTAGCTGCCCACTGGCTGCAAAATGTTGGGGTTATTTTGGTCAGTGCTACAGTCTAATATATGTATTACACTTCCCCCTTAGCATGAATGAAAGGTGAGGGTAAATTCAGATACTTGAAGATAGTTTTAAACATACTGGAAATAGCTGAGTTATCACACCAAATTTCTATGAACTTCATCCAAACATAATGAAACTCTAAGGTCCACAGCATTTTTTTTTTCCAGTTCTAAATATTGCTACTCTGCCCTCAGCCTTGACTACAGCACAGTTGAGCCCTTCACTCCTTCTTTGGGAACCTTGGAGAGAGCTGCTTTGGGGCTTTTTGGGGGGCTGAGGCTCTACCATTTGGCCTCCAGCTGAGCTGCAGCATCAATCCTGCAGTGACAGCAGAGCTCACGCATTCAGCAGCTCATGCCTTTACATGAGCACAAATAAGTCACAGGCCAGTGGGTGACTATGACAGATGGCAGCCTCTGAGTGATGAAGGCCAAGTTCTCTGCTGAAGTGAGCAGGGACAGAATGGCAGGAAAGCCAGGGAGCCCAGCCTATCCAAAGTCACAGAGCAATTCCTGTGTATTAACAACTACTCGTTTTCATTTCACCAGAACCTTGTAGCCTCTCCCTGCTTCCACTCCTTTTGCTTCTAATTTTCTAATTTTCTCTCCTTCAGTATTCTTCCCTTGCCTTTTTCCAGTCTTTTCCATTAGACACGTCTCATCTCCTTATGTATCACTTCATGGGATACACTGACCTCCTCCTCTCGTTTTCTGAGCCAAATATCCTTGTCTGACTTAAGAGATGTTTCCACATTTAAATTCCACAGTTATGAAAGAGATGGTGGCAAAGGGTGGGAAGTTTGTGGAGTCAGCACACAGATACACAGAGCAGAGTTTCAATCTGTGGTAACACGTTTTTAGATGGAGCATCGAGAAGATTGTTTGCTTCTGCAAGTTTAAATAAAATGAAAGGCCACAATTGTGAACTGACTTGTTACTGGGCACAGTCTGAGCTACTTCAGGCAAGCAGTGAGGTGCAGAAGCAATATCAGCTGTAATTGCTGTAGGTCCTGATATGCTTAGAAATTAATCAAAGCAGTTACTGCACAACACCTTCAAGTGATTTCAAGAGTTCAATTTCTACATAGGCACTCTTACCCCAGAACAAATGTCCTCACAGGGCATAATATCTATATAATTAATTTAATATAGCTTGTTTTAGGAAAAGTCCAGGAACAGACAGACCTTAGAATTAGTTGATCACACAGTGAAAACTTTCCAACCCAATTCACTTTCCCTACAGCTTTGTTCATTTAGTCCAACTTCATTTCAAGTCTTTACTGGCTACTTAGGTCACTTCCACTACAATCCGTGATCTTACACAAGAAACCAGAAAAGGAAAGGTACCCACTGCATTGAGGAAAAACAGGGATAGGCAGGGCTAAGAGTGCAGCATTTCCACCTCCAGCAATCAGCCAAAACAATCTGTGGGTTGAATCAGAGGGAGATCTCTCATGACACCAGGCAAGGAGCTAATGTACAAAGCTCTAGCATAGTGCTACTCTACACCAAGCAAGCAGAAGACAGGGTGTTCTCCAGGATAATACTGTTTTAATCTCTCTTTTTCCCAAGTGGACTGAGCTTAACTGAAGGAGACGAATTTGAAGTTTCAAATCTCTTTAAATAGATAAAAGTCTTTGAATTGAGAAGACAGTGGATCAGGGCTTTTGTGTGGCTCCTATCCCTCATGGTGAGATTATACCCAACAGCCAAGAAATAAAAAGAGAGGTTCTGCCTCCTTACTGCCTTGCTCCTTCTGTGTGCCTGATGAAGTCCTGGTCAAACTGAGGGGGAGAAGAGCTTATCTGCTATTGTAACAGAAGGAAAACATCACATCTCATGCTTATAAAACCCTATTCATTTACATACCACTAAGAAGTTCAAACTTCCAACAATTGCCATTTTCTTTTAAAGAAGATGGGCTTCACAGTGAAGAAAAATTAGTTGCACTGCTAACCACCTTGCACGATTTGTTTTTTCCACCTGATTTGTTTCCACCATAGAGCGTGTTTTGTGCAAACTTCTCTGTTCAGGGCATAGAACTTTCTTTCCTTCCCTTTTCCTGAACTCCAGGAAAGATTCTTCACCATCACAATCTCCCCAGGTTACATTGGCAGAGCTCCAGAGGGCAAACAAATGCTGACCCAAAGCATTCTCTCTGACCTCTTGCTATACATCCATTCATGAGGAGTGCAGCAGAAAAAAAACCAACAGTAATAACACTGACAGTGTGGTACAATTCACCACAGAAGACACACAAGATGTGTAAAAAGCAGAAGAGATTTTTTTCTGAAATACAAAAGAGCTGCCAAAACTCCAAAATCCAGGACAACCCAAGTATCTTCCACTTGTACATTACAAAGCCACTTAACTGCCTTTGATAATACATGCAATGCTTGAAAAACCCTCATGTCAGAAATCCTAGCATTTTCCAGATGTATCATACCCACTAACATCACCTTTATGACCTTTTTTCTTGGGGGTCTCCAAGGATTTTAAAGACTAGCTTGTAGCTACACTACAATGTGTATTAGCGGCTACAAACCCAGCTCAGATCCAAGTGCTCCTTTTAGTGCTCTCCACATTGTATCTTTGCAGCCAAATATTTTCAAAAGAGCCCTTCACTCAAATTTTCAGAGCTCTGGTGCACCACTGAAGCAGCTGAAGAGGGGAAGAGCTATTTAAAAATGTGCTTGGAGCTGTGCTGCCCGTGAGATGACACCAAAGGTCAGACTTTTTCAGTACCAAAGGGACATACAGCATCTTAAGCACCTGGAAAACAGAGCCACACATTTAAGAAATCAGGAACTGAGTTGGTAACTTTTGCCTCAATCTTCTGTAGCCATTAAATACACCCTAAATCAGAAAGCAAATATTCAGTACCATCTCTGACCACATGAAGTTGTTCCTGTTTTTAGTCTCTTTACCCACTCTGAGCCAATCTTGTCACCATTGCTTTCAGAAGCCTGATTTTATCTTTTTATCACTGCTGCTACAAGACAGCTGACTGCAATGAACATGTCTGTAATGAAATCAGTTGACCCAGAAAAGAAGTGCTAACACCAGCCTAGATTAAAAAACAAGTACAAGGAGATGTTCTCTCTGACTGCAGGCAGTCCATGCTAAAATGCTGGAGCAATACAGGCACTGTAAAAGAAAGTCCCCTGAATATATCCATATGCCAGGTTGCTAAGCTTTCCTAAATTTTCCACAGGTTTAAGCATGTGGGTGATCAACTTAAAATAATGTAATTAAAATAAGCAAGAGTGCAATTACCTTTGCTATAAGAAGGCCTAGTCTTCTATTATTTTATCCTCAAAAAGCAGAAGCTTTCTTACATGCATTGTTAAGACCAAAGCAATTTACTTTCACAGGCTTTAGTTTCAGACTCTTTTATAAAATGTGGGTATTCGTTCACTGACACAAAACTTGCTTAATAATACATGCCTGCTCTACTTATTTGTTTCATTTACCTTACAGTTGTCTTTAATATGAGGAAAGCTCCTTCTTGAAAGGACAGATTTTTAATGTGCCAAGCCCAGGATTTACCAGACTCCAAAAACATGTGTAGCAGCACATGTCTTCATCCAGGCTTCTATTAATCAGATGTTTTTTATCTTCTCTGACTCAGAATCATCTGCAAAGTAAAATAGTGCTCTCATGCACAGAAGGCTGCAAATCCATCTCAACTGGTTTTCCCTGCTTACCAGACTCCAAGCTTTCTCCTAGTCTCTCAATAAATCCCTCCTACTCACAGTGTCTCCCAAAGATCATAATAAAATCAAATATTTATCTTGCATTTCCCAATGGAGAGTATGTGTGCACACAGAAGTTGGAATCAGGAAATCATGAAGCAGAGAGGACGGGACACCAGAGCAGCCATACAGAGTCACCCAAAGCCATTAAATGTAAGAGCTTTCAGCGCTGCCAAGCATGTCTGGACTGAGGAAGAAAGAAGTTCAGTTTAAAATGGCTCTAATTCCTCCAGGTAAAATGGGTTTTTGCTAGCATACTACAGTTACCATTACAGTTCACATTGCCAACAGTGCACATCCAGCAGTGATGACACCCATGAATATTTTAAATTACATCTGTCCTGCTGTTCACAGCTAGGTCTGCTCTGGGAACAGGAACTCAGCTCCTCTCCAGCCTCTCCCTTCCTGCAGTGCTTGTTCATGCTGACTGCAAATACTGGGATCTTGGCAGTGCCAGAGGAAGACAAAGCTCAACCTCAATCTCCCATTTGAGAGGTAAGGTGTGCAGGGCTTAAAACTGCTTTGTAGGATTGAAGAATAAGCAGCTTACCACAGAGGGTCTGGGATACTGTTTGTAGTCAAATTCAACTCTCATCAGCACAAGGCCAGACCTCTTCTTTACTGCAGAGATGACACTCCAGTCTGAGAATTCGTATTTCATAGTAAAAGAGTAATGAAAGGAGCTCCCATATTTCCTGGTTAACATTTCAGCTTCTAAAGGGTAATAAACCAATATCTGCCTACAACAACAGATAAGTCAGACAAATAAAATGTCAAACTACTTTAGAAATAAGCTAGTCAAGATAATAGAATGAATCTCTTGAGTAGCCATTAATAGCATTTGGCAAAGATGATTCCAGAGGACAAATGATATCTAATACAAAAGGATGTGCTATTTTTGTATCTCCCCTTTAAAATTAATTTAGTGCTGACAGGAAGATACCTGCTTAATATCTAAAACCTTCCCCACATCCTTAGGAGGAATGATACCATTAACAGTTCTATGAAAAAAAACCAAAGCAGAGGCTGCATGGTCAGACAAAGGGAGCCCTGTGCTGAGACTCAAGGCCAGGGATCTTTATCCCAGTTCTCCTGCCAGCCAAGTGACCATGGGGGCAAACTGCTTTCCCTGTCACATATCTGCAGTGTGAGGTTATCACATACTCCACGAAACATTGAGATGTATCAGCACAAAGTGTGCTGCAAGAGCTCCGTGTTTTTATTACCAGCAAATTCCCTAGCTGCACAGCTAACATAAAGGGAATAAAAACTCAGTATCAACCAAATAAGCACCTAAGTTGTGAGTAAAAAAACAATATGGGATACAGACATACTTATTTGCTTGCATTGCTTCCTGAGAAATAAAGACAACAGCAAGAGCCCATATTAACAATTACTCAGCGTCACAAAACAAGAATATATCTGCTAGACCTAACTTTTCCTATTGTGCTCTCTGAATGACTTTCCATTATCACTATAATACAGCATGAAAAATACTCACTCTTCAGCCTCTATTTTTGATTAACCAGGTGCTCTGGGAATTTCTGTCTACCCCTATTTGTGATTACAAGTTGTTATTACCATTTTCAATGTGACTTGCTGGCAATTAAATCTATTTGCAAAGAAATAAACTTTTTTTCTTCCATAGAAATGGCTTACTTATTTTTAAAAATAAACCAGACCTGTTAGGTTAAAAAGCTAATTCTTTCTGATCCTTCCTTCTGCCTAGTTTTGATTAAGTTTCCTCATTTTCCATTGGCTCTCACAAGAATTTAAGAAATTCAACATCTCTCATAAGGCAAGTAGGAACTTTGGAGAAGCTTGCTGTATGATAATGAAAGCTCTTGCAGCAAGTCTTTCATAATACGAGTTATGCTCAGCACACCCAGCCCTCTGAGCTGGAAGGCATAGATGGGGAGCAGAATGAAGCCCTCATAATCCAGGATAAAATGGTCAGTGACCTGCTACACATCTAGACATACACAATACATACAGATAGGCCCTGACAGGATCCACCCAATGGCACCGAGGAGCTGGTGGAAGAGTTTGCCAAGCCATTTCCAATCATTTGTCAGCTGTCCTGGTGAACCAGGGGATCCCAGCTGGCTGAAGTCACCAACTGCACCGCCCATCTACAGTAAGGGGTGGGAGGAGGATCTGGGGAGCCACAGAGCTGCCAGCCTGACCTTGGTGCCAGGGAAGGTCATGGAGCAGATTGTCTTGTGTGCCAGCATGTGGCACATACTGGGCAACCAGGGGATCAGGGCTGGCCAGGATGGGTTTGGGAAAGGCAGCTGGGAGGCTGCTTGACAACCTGCAAGGTGTCTAGTGGATGATGTAAAGGCTGTGGATGTGTCTACTTGGACTTTAGTGAAGCCTTTGACACTGTTTCCCACAGCATTGTCCTGGAGAAGCTGGCTGCTCCTGGCTTTGGGTGAGCCCATTGCTCGCTGGGCAAAAACCTGGATGGATGGCTGGGCGCAGAGGTGATGGTGACTGATGGTAACAAGTGACAGGATGAGAGGAAATGACCTAAAGTTGCACCAGGACAGGTTTAGATTAGATAGTAGGGAAAAACTTCTTCACTTAAAGGGTGGACGGGCTCTGAAATCGGCTGCTCAGGAAATTGCTTTAATCATCACCCCTGGAAGTCTCAAAAAATGTCTGGATGAAGCACCCCAAGTGATATTAACATGGTGGTGCCGGGCTATTGGTTGGGCTAGATGATCATAAAGATCTTTTCCAACCTTAGCAATTCTATGAGTCTAAATCCTGGGGGATGCAATAAGCAAATCCCCAGCTGATGGGGTGAGGAAGGCATTTTTGAGGACTGTCTTGCATAATGCAGTTCTCCCCTTGGCTGAGGTACACACAGATGAGCAGCAAGAAATTCTTGGTTTGCAAATCTTTTCCTTGGTCTCAAATTCCTGGTTCCTTGCTAAAAATTTGGGCTAAAAATCAGAGTTTCACCTTCAGGACTTCCATTGCCATTTATATCTAGAAAAGTGCTTTTCAGAGTGAGATTTTTTCACTTCTTATTGATTACTGCTGTCAAAGGAGCCTGTAGGTTTTTTCCATCCTGTCAGCCCCAAGGTGTTTAGTATGGCAAACCAGCCTCCCTGTCAGCAGTGAGGCAAGAGGCATGAAGAGCTAAAGAAAAACAAACACTGGCGGGGAAAGCGAAGTATTATTCCTCCCACCACTCCACTCCTAACATCAGGCATGCAGGTAGGAAGCCTTTTCATGGCACAAAGATCATTTTAAATCCCTCAGAATCTACAACCTGACAGCTTCTGGTCTAGACTCCTTGTCTGTGTGCAAGTACTGCACTGACACAGGCAGCCTTTTCCCCGTTCTTTGTGTCAGGGAAAGGAACAGCACAGTGTGCCATTTTTTCACAAGGTCATCACCTTGTCTGTACAGCAGAATTGACTATTCTGGTTAAATCTCACCTTCCAGTGACAGTACACTTGAGATAACAATTCATACTACCTGATTTCCATGGTGAAATACTACCTGGAAGACTCACATTTCTTTTGTATGAAGTACAAACACTTGCTATATGCATAATCAAACACATTCACTGTCAGCCCAAACAGATGCCCCTAGCACTCATTGACCATGTTGACCCAAAAGGCCCTACACTAAGAAATAAGCACTTGTCCTTCATCTGTAAAGACCACCTTAAAGACTCAATATAAGGAATTTCTGCAGAGGAACAGATTTTACTTGATTTCTTTTTATTTCCTGCACACTTTAAACAGCAGTTCTGTGCACAATGCTGTACGCATGAGTAAGTAAACATGGTCTTAAGAGCTGTGTCCTCCAAATCATACAGTCACCTTGTGTGAATATTTACAGTAAGAAAGAACCTTCCACTCTTCTTCAAACCATGCCTGGAAGCTCTGCTGAGTTAAATATATAACAATACAAAACCAACCAAATCACTAACAACACAAAATCGGGTCAGTCCAAGTTTTGAAGACTTCTATTTGCTGCATCTCCTTGGCTTAAACCTGTAATTCAGTTTGAGAGCTGAAAGCAAAGTTGTGAAAGCAAGTTTTGACACAGTAATGTAGCAAATAAAACAAAACACCCTAGTCCAATTAAAGACTATATTAGTGGGTAAATTATGGCCACACTACCAGCAACTACACTACCTGCTCCATTTAACTGCAAAACCTACACGGACAGAATAGCCCTTTTGAGGGGCCTGTGTAACAACAGGAACTTTAGTTTTCACAGACAAAATGAAGGGAGAAAAAGTAACAAAAAGAGTTATTTTCTAGCATGAATCACTGAGATTTTATTCATTCAATTCGTTTGACAAAGGGTAAGGTTAACAATATAGAACAGAACTTAATTCCTCTAATAACTAACATGGAAGTCTTAGAGTCAAAAATACGCATCAAAACCAAAAAAATACATTTTTTTAAAAGGGAGAAACAAACCTCCACACAACCAAAATAAAGAAACAAACCAACCCCAAATACCATAAAACCAAAGCAATTCAAGACCTAGAGATGTAGAGGTAGGAGGAGGATTACTGAAAATCAAGCAATTTAAAAATTCCTGAGACACCACCCTCTGAGGATGTGAGATTAAAAGTTGATACCCGTTAGCATCAGTGGACTTCAATTCCATTTCAGACTAAAGACCTTGATCAAATCTTCAATTTACATGTGCTGCAGAATCCACAAACCTACATGGAGGTAAATAATCACCTGCAATTCCCAGTGAAAAGGGACACCATGTAATGGTGATTGTTTCTCGGAGTGTCTTCATTAGCTTCCAAACAGTAAGGATTTGCTATTTGCTATCACCTGTATTTCCTTTCAAACTGCAAGCCAGAAATTACTTTTCTTTCCAGATTTTTGACAAAATGTGACTTTGCTCAGGTTGGGACTGGTCACTGCCACCTGTAACTATTTAAAGGAAACCAAAATAGGAAGAACTATTTAAATAAAATAAAGGGGAAAGACTGAGCCTCTACTGAAAAGCTTCACCACTTCAGATATCCACTTGGAAGTTATTACAGTGTTTTATTTCCAGCTTTAGTCTTCCAGAAGATTCAGAAATATTTTTCCCTACAGGGCTTTAGAAGAGCCTGAACATAAACACTAATGCATCATCATCTTCCTTTCTGCCTACTTCAGGAGCTGTACTCTGTGAGATTATCCCAAATATATCTCAGTCTCTCAGCCATTTGTTGCTGGGTGATCAACTATATAGGTACAGGAACTCTGCCAGGTGCTGCAGCACCTCTTTTTTTAATCTGTTTATCTGTCCTTTCCTCCCCACAGTCTGTTCTTCTACACCTTCACTGTTTCTATAACATGATTTCCAAGGATTGGACCTGGCTTTTTTTCCTATTCAAAATACATAAGCTGTGCAAAACAATGCAGATTTTGGAGAAAGCATGAAGATTGACAGATTGCCGGCATGACTTTGATACATAAGTTTTTATTTATTATTTTTAATTATTTTTTCTTAAACAGTGAATTCTCATATCAGCATTTGTCATAAATAAATTTAAAAAAAATAAAAGTGATCTGAGTATGAAAGAATACAGTTGTGCTCAGTATTCAGGTAAACAACCACATCATATGAAGTTAGCTGGCCAGTAAGTAAAAACAGAGGATCCTGGGCTAATAATTCAATTCCCACTTCAATGCCCTCACGCAAAGTGCTCAGTACAATGTCTTTCCAGGCCACCACACCCCAGGGGAAACAAGGAAACACACTCCACATCAGCAGTAAGCAACATCTCCTGGTACCAGTCTGATCCATTCTATTAACTGTACTACTCTCTGCAGATTGTCATCTCTACTCTCTAAAAAGCCATTCACTGAGGCATACAGTTGAAATGCAATTATCTACACAGAAAGTTATTTCAAATCAATAAATTGATCACAACTGTTCACGTACCTGATGGAGGAATGAGAACTCAGAGCACTTGATGTGATCTCAGTTGACAAGGTGGCCTCTCTGCATCCAGCAAACAGGACCTGCAAAGCAAGAGCCTGTGTGTCAGAAGTTACACATCTTTTACAAAATACAAGAAAAACAACTCTTTCTAACCGTGCCTTTGGGAAGGACAAAGGAGACACTCCCTCGTTAACTATGCTAAAACCACTGGATTGAAACCTAATAGAGAAAAGCCTGGGAAAGTGTGATTGCAAAGGGATGGTGCACAAAACGCACAGCTTGGCTCCTGAAGTCATCAGAATGACAGCACCTACCAATGGCAGAAGGAGCAGAGCAAGGGGCAGACATCACATTCTAAAGCTGGTGGGGTCATGTTCTTCACTCTCAATGGGATTTAGGCTCCTTTCTCCCACAGGCACTTTTGAGCATCACATATAGCATTATTTCCACTTAGGCCCATGTTCAAGCACTTCATTAGAACAAGGCAGCATTATCAATTTCTTTGCATAATTTGAATCCTATTAAACACTGAATCAGATATGAGCACTTCATTCCATTAAACACTGGATCAGATATGAGCACTTCATGGACTTGAGACTCAAAAAAGACATGTACATAAATTCTACACATCCAGAATATATAATGTATAAATCCAATACTGGGGAGGGGGGGAGTTTGTTGAAAAACAGCAAATACAAGAAACTGAAAAGAAAAATTGAGAATCAGCTCTCTAAAATCAAAAGGTTTTAACAAAACACAGAGCATTAGAATTTCAGTCTTACGTACTATTTTGGTTTCAAGGAAGTTATACTTCTCATCTTTTTTTGTATAAATACAAAAACTAGTTTTTCATTTTTAGCTTTAATAGAAAGTAGACCTCTCCCCAAAATCTCATATGCATGCAGAAACTGAAAAGATTTTATTAAACATATTAAATTTAAAATTAATAAATAAATAAAGAACCCAGCAGTGGAACAGCAAAAGGCATGATTAGTGGGACCATACTGTACAAAAGAATGAAGCAACTGCACTCAGCACTGGAAAACAAGGCAGATGGAAAATCAAACCTCCATCTCAGATCAGGTCATCACCTACATGATGCCCTGTATTAAAACTTCACAGAATCTCAGCTGGATGAGGTTGGAAGGGAGTCCTGGAGGACATCTGATCCAACCGACTGGTTCAAGCACAGGCACTCAGAGCCCAGAATTGTATCAGACAACTTTTAAAGATCTCCAACCACAAGGCTGCACAACCTCTCTGGGCAGCCTGTGCCAGCACTCAATCACCCTCACAGCAAGAGAATTTTCCTGATGCTCAGACAGAACTTCCTCTGTTTCAGTCTGTGCTTCTGCTCCTGTCACTGAAAACAGCCTCACTCCAATCTTCTTTGTACCCTCCCTTCAGCTATTTACAAATATTGATAAGATTCCCCTGAGTCTTGTCCTCTAAAAGCTGTAGAGTCCCAGCTCTCTCGTCTCAGCCCCTCCCCATTACTCCTCTTCGTGGCATTTCACTTCCATCGTGCTAAGACTCACATACAGATGCACCCTGCTTCCCAAATGCCCATGCATTCTTGTCAAAGCCCACAGGACATTGGGCAAGTGCAGATGTTACATCCTCTTCTAATGTGAAGTGCCTGGGAATCAACACTCTGACAGCTTGCTACTAGCAGGTTTTAGTAAAAAGGTGACATGGGGACACTCCCCTTGCTCCAGGAGCCCAGAGAACTTGAGAAGAAATGATTTACCAAGTGCTATGGCTTTAGTCATGCTTCTTATCCCCCATCACCCCAATTATGGACTGCCTGAAAGGCTTCAAAGAGAAGGCTTTTAAGAGGAGTATGTTATAAGCAGAATAACAAATGTTTTTATGCCAATGCAATGACTTCCATCATTATTAAGGCAGAATTAGCATACTTGGAGTGACAGAAACCATCAGGAGAGGACAATTAAGAGGACAGATTAATCCTCAAAGACAAGATGCTTAAAGACCTAATAGCCTGACTGAAACCAGCGAGATCAGAGAGAGATCTAACTCTTTCAAAGGGCCTACAAGGTGTTTGATGCTTCTTTGCCCAGTAGGCTTTCCCTGCCTTTGGTTCAAAGTCATTCAACAGGGTGAACTTCAAACACCTGTTTCAAGTGCAGAGGATGACACTGGAGGATGCCCTTTTTGCAACCAGACTCCACAGGAACACACATAGATGTTCAGTGCTCCTGTCTTCTACTTGATGAGCGTTGGAAAAAAAAAAAAAAAAAAAAAAAAAAATCCTGCATGGTCTACTTACTGAATAAATGAAACAAAACAGATTAACTAGATTTGACAGTGAGAAGAAATAAGGCCATTCCATCCTATTTAAGCACACAGTCTGCATAGGAGACATAGCGAGAAGGAAAAAAAAATCTATTGCATAAATTAAACAAGTACAGCACTAGAAGATCTTTCAGGAAAGAAGTGATCCTATATGGGAATGGAGACTATGAACTATTGATTGCATCAATGTGTCCTCACCCACTTCTGAACACTTCTGCTGCCTAGAACAGCGTTACTGTGTCAGGCAGAGAGCCTGAAGTGTCATGCAAGACACAAAATGTGCTCTCCCTCCTAACGTCATTTATCCAAATTGCATCCATTCCACAGGAACAGATTATTCACAACAGGGAAAATGCACCCAAAGTCTATTTCCCAGCAGCTTTTAAGCAAGGACTTTGTAGAAGTGAGGTATGAATGGAGATCATCTTGGGAGAGTGCTATGTTGTGAAAAGGATCTCATTGGGACAAATGTGCTTTTATTTTTATTTCCAGCTTGTTAGAAAGAAGACAATCGCATATTTGTTCCAGTTTCAAATAGCAAAACTAACAGAATTAACAAAAATTTGAGTAAACTTAAAGGTGGAGGAATTGTTTCTACAATGTTTCTGCTTTGTTTCCAACAAAGAAAGTGCTTGTATGTCCTCTGTATCACTTGATCTAGCCTGATTTATAATCTTAGAGAGAGAATTTGCTTGACCTAGTGAACTCTCTTAGAGATCACCACCACTTTAACTCTTTTGCTGTAAATCCTTCTGCATTTTAGCACAGTGATCTACATATAAAGATACAACCAACCAGGCACATAGCCTAGAAATAAATTCTGAACTTTTGCCTGAAGCACAAGCTCTGTTGCCCACCTAACAAAACATATCTATAGACAACATTACTGAAGTCTAAAACTCAATTAACTATAAAATTAAGATAAATAAAATTAATAGAATACATATCATTATTAAAATCTAAAATGGATTTCTTCCCTTTTCATTAATCTTTTTGTTTTGTGAATTTTGGTTTTTTCATGTCTGACAGAAAACTAGATAACAAGGAATGTCAGCATCCAATTTATTGGAAGTGTCTAAAATCATACTGACCCCACAAAATATTGATGACTAAGTTATTCTTTTAACTTCATCATTTAACTTTCAAAGGATAAAAAACTCAAGACTTCTTATTTTTGTCATAATCTGGAAGCTCTGCTAGCCCAAGACTGTGGCTATTGATTGTTCACCGAGGCTAATTTACATTATTGCACAGAACAAGCTCAAAGCCAGTGCAGCTTCAGGCTTACTTGACATCAATCAAACTGTGACTTTTCAAACTCCTGCTAGAGAAGCTCCCTTCAACAAAAAATTAAGCTTCTGAGTTTGTGATTATGTATTCAGCATAACTACTCCAATTTAAAGCAAAGGGGATGTAACATCAAAAAAATGTTTCTGTCCGCTTCTTTGCTCGGCATTTGTTTAAATTCTGCCTGTCCTGAAAGGAGGAAAGCACTGTAGATGTTTTGAAAGATTAAATGAGAGTTTATTCAATAGCACTGCATTCAATACGTTCTTTAATTAATTAAAATAATATCCTAGGAATATACATAGTGGATTTTTTGTATGAAAGTTTCAATAGCATTCTTGAAAATGCATACCCAGTGTTGACACTGAAACATATCCAATCATCTTAGAATATAAATAATTACTTTAAAAGCCTCATACAAAGGCAAATTCCTTGCTCTTTGGCAGCCACTCTAACTGATATAAAGAACTGAGTTTTCAGGGGGAAGAAAAATAGTATCACAAACACAAGCCAGAAATCTGAAGGGCAGAAGCAGTATGGCCAATGTTAAACAGATTAGATTTATTTTCATCCTGTCCTAAGTGCAACAAACAGAGCAGTCTGTGTCCTAGGAGGGAAGACATCTCTAGCTCAAGACCTCTCTGCCTTGGTACACAAGGTTCAGCCTTCGCTGAAATTTGGGACTAAGAGCAGGTCTGAGTCAGCTGCTGAGGACAGCCAGGCAGCTGAAAGGAGTGGGGAACTCTCCAAATGCAGTTTAGAGAATGCCTGGATGCCAGCCACGTGAGCCACAGTCCCTGCCCTTGCAGCTGGAAAGAAGCTCTAACGAGCATAATCTTTGTAGGTAGGTCTCACCTGAGAGTGTTTTTAAGCAATGAGGGGCACATCACATGCACAGGTACATCTGACACAACAACCAGACAGTCATTTGCTCCTCACCTCCCCCCTGATGTGTGAGACTCCTCAGCAAAAGAAGCTCTTGTCAGATCACAATTTTTGCAAAAATAGTGGCATACCAAAGGCTCTATTTTTCACCAGGACTCAAAACCAGTACATTTTCCAGTTCTTTGTGAAGCAGTTCTTTTCAGCATTATTAATTGCTTTGTTTTCATGTCAAGGGAGAGATGATTGACAAAATGCTTGGCCATCAATAAAGAATCACTAATTCTGACATTTATGTGGAAAAAGTGACTGTCAAAAGAGTGATTTTGGTGTAAGAATTAGATGGCTCATTGACAACACACCACCCCATCCCTGCTGTGTCCCTGGAAGAGCCCTGATGGTGCTTTCTGCTGCCTTAAGACAGCATCATCTATAAAGCCTACTACCAAAAGGCAGCTTAAAGTCTGGGGTATCAAAAGCTAATTGAATCTGGAATTTCTCAATGCAAGGCATCCTATAGTTGATTTTTGCCTTCTCTATATATATCCTCATCTCACTATTTGCAGAGATCCTCAGGGATCACATTTCTCTGCTCTGCATCTCCTGAAGCAACAGAGCAGAAAGAGAAAAGGACTGAATTTTCTTTCTTTCTTTCCCTTGACAGAAATACCTCTCCTCCTGACAGGCTGCATGCTAGCAGAATGCTGCAGTCAACTATCTGATAAGAAAAGGCAGGAATGATGAGCTTCACAGCCTCCCAAATCCAACACAGACATCTAAATATGTTATCCCTTCACTGCATATTAGCTTGGCACAGAAATTGTTTGTGTCAATGCTGTATACAGATTGTTCACAAGTAAATCAGATTAGAGCCAAGGCTGGGAAAGCTCATTCCCCAAATAATAAATTCCAGCAGCTCAAGCAGAGATCAGTACCACGGAGAATAGGGCAGTACTGACTGATGAGAAGTCACCCAGCTTCACCCTGAAGCAACTCATGTAGCTGAGGTATCCCAGAGAATAAATCCCTATTTGATCTTCTCATATTTTCTCATCAGGTACAATTTAGCAACAAGTATGCCTAAACTGTCCAGAAGTCAGCACAGTCCTGAGGAAAACAAAACTTTACATCAGGCTTCTGAAGGTTGCAGGACCAGATACAGAAATGAGACTGCAATGAAGTGAGGATACTGCTCCCTTCCTCAGAGACACAGCAGACTTCAGAAAAATGACAAGGGCCTTTTGCAAGGCATTTCAACTTCAACATGTGAAATCAGACAGATTATAAAATATCAAGGCAATTCAATCTTTTGCTTACCAAGAGCAAGCCATTTATCTAAAGCACACTTGAGGGGCTTTGATTTTGCCTGATTCTTAGCAGACATATAAAATAACAGGACAAGGAAGGTAAATTCTGTATTCCAGCACATTACTTCAGACCTCTGAGAGCAGGGACAGCTATACAGGTGAGAACAAGGAGGAAATTAGTGTAGGATCACACCTGCCCTCCTCTCTAGCATCCATTGACAACCAGACTACTGTGGTTCAGCCCTAACAGCAGCAGGGACAAGGACAAAATTAACAGGAATTCTCTGATTGTCAGTCCCCCAATATCCAGCACTGCTGCTGGCAGTAGTTTTCAGAGAATTCCTTAGATACAAGGCACTGAAATGGAAAAGTTCTGATGCTCTCTTCTTGTGCCTGGGTATAGCTTTCTGCTCAGCAAGATTGGTGATCAAGACTTCATCCTGTCCCAGCTATGCCTGCTTCAGCTGTGCTTTCTTTGCTCTGGGACTAGACAAAAGCATTTAAAACACAGAAAATTTCAACCCATGGTTGAATGCACACTTTTCAATTCTGTTCCAGTACCATGCTAGAGATGAACACATTCTTTCCTGTGAAGACACATAACACTCACAACAAACACTGAGGTAAATTGAAATAAAGAAGGTTTTGTCATTTGCTTGTCTTTCATAAAGTTTTTCTGGTTTCAGGCTGGCATTTCAAAAAAATTAAAAAAAAGAACAGAGGAAAAAAAAAATTCCTGCCAAGAACAACCAAAGCCCTGGTAAGTGAGAAGATATTCATCTCAGGAATAACTCATTTATTTGCTATGAAGCTGCAATGAAGCTCAAACCCTTGGGCACACAAACTTGTACCCGGCTCTCTACCTCCCTGACCCAAACTGCAAAACCCCAGCCTGACCTTGGACCTGCCTCATCTCCAAGCACTGGATCACTGCCCTTTGGGCTCTAACTATAACCTGTCATACAACCTTAGACAAGCATAAAAAGCTTTCAGCACAAGTCTAACATGCAGCCATGCACACTGCAAGATGATCCCTTTTCATTTGAGCTGTTCAGTAGCAATATTTTCCAATGCTGTCTTCTTTGCCACAAAGTAAATAATTGAAAATTCTACAACAAACCCACAGCAGTTAAATTGCCCACTTACCTTTCTCTGTTATTTAATTTGCATTAATTACACTCAGCTTAATGGAAGCAATTATTTAATTAGTACAAACTGGTGGTTATGTAACATACTCCTGCTGAAACATTTTGGGTTGCACACAGTCCAATTACCTGCTGAATTGCACAGCACCTGATCACAAAGTTATTAGAAGTTCAACAGAAGACTCTCTAGACAATACACAGCTTTTGTTTTCAAAAAGCTGTGATGCCAGAGGAATGAAACTCAGAGGGCTGACAGCTTTGAAACACCCACCCTTTCATTAAATGAGTTTAACTGGCTCAGAAATCAGTGAATTATTCCCCACCATTTTCACCAACATTAATATGTGACTGCTACTGATATGTACATTGTAGGGGACAGGGGGAGAACCCCACTCCACTGAGAGCTGAATACTCATGCATATAAACAGCATTTTGACAAGTACAGTAATTTCATGCGTATAAGGCACACCCTTTTGACTGAAATTCTGATTCGAACCCAGAAGTGCACCTTATACGCTGGTACGTCTTATATATGGACTAAGTTCGGGAAACTGCCAACCCGGAAGTGCGAGCCACAGTGAGAGCCAGGGCGCGGGGCCACCAGCAGCACAGGGCGAGCCAGGGGGCGCAGGGCCAGCGGCGGCGCGGGGGGAGCTGGCAGCAGGTCCTCGCTGGGGAAAAAAAAAAAAGTGTGCCTTATAGGCTGGTGTGCCTTATATATGGACAAAGCATGGGGACCTGCCAGCAACCCAGAAACGCGTCTTATACTCCGGTGCGCCTTATACTTGTGATATTGCTGTGCGCATCTGGATAGCATCCACAAAAGACAGGAGAAAGAAGGCTGGCCTATGTGTTCTTTTTGAATTTAAGACACTGCAGGTACAGTAACTCCCAGTGTATAAAGCGTACCTTTTTGACTGAAGTTTTGATCCAAACCTGGAGTGCGCCTTATACGCCAGAGCGCCTTATATATGGGCAAAGTTTGGAAATTTGCCAACCCGGAAGTTCGAGCCGCACGGGCACGCTCCCCCACCATGTGGCAGGGCGCAGTCATCCCCTCCTGCCGCACGGCACGGCGTGGGCATGCTCCCTGCCACGTGGCACGGTGAGGCCAGCCCCTTGCGCCCCGCAGCAAGGGCACGCCCCCTGGCCACATGGGCAGCCACGGCAGCCAGCGCCAGGAGCAGGAGTGCCAGGGCCCATGGCACAGGGAGGGCACCTGGGACTCTGTTTAAAGGCTACCCTGATCTGTGAAAACTGTTTGCAAATTGAGCACCTGACAGTATTCTGTTATTAATTCGTTGCTTTGTTGCACACAGAGCCTGGCTTAAAAAAAAAATCTAAATTTAAAAAAATTTTTTTTTAAGTGTGCCGTATACAGCTGTGCGTGTTATGGACAAAAGTACGGTAAATTGCCAACAACCCAGAAGTGCGCCTTATACTCCGGTGTGCCTTATAGGCGTGAAATTACTGTACCTGCCTAAGGACACTTCACTGAAGATAACAGATTTCACCTAGGAATTGTTTTAAATAATGCCTTTAAATACACATTTGTCCCACCTCATAAAGACAACTATGCCTGGAAAGTTTATGGAGATAGACACAGTTTAAAAACACCCTCTTGAAAAAACAGCTACCTCACGTGAAGAACAGAAACAAGAATGAAAAGCTGAGACTTTATCCAGCTGGAATTCAGATTATCACCAAAGAGAATGGCCACTCTTAGGGATCACATAGGATTGGTCAAAAAAACATACTTCAAATGTGAAGGTTCTCATGGAAAACCCAAGATATTTATCAAAATCTTCTGCTGACCTCCAAAGAATTTATAACCAGATCACAAGACACAGCCTTAACCTATTTACAAGCAGAACAAATCCACGTGTGATGCTCATGCTTCCACCACCCTCCCACAGAGACGGATCACAGCACACAACATGCAGAGCTGCTATGGGCCTCCTGAGTGAATTGAGAAATCTATGGCAAATAAACTCAGACCTCATTTGTTAGAGGGCTGCAAGGCAGCTGAGGATGAAATGAGAAAGGACTGACAAAGTTTAAAAGTTCACAGGTCTTCTTCTGCAAAGCAACTGCTCACACCTCACTGGTAATTCCTCACTGGCACCAAGTGTTCTCTGAGAGCACTCAGTCATTTTGTACCACACACAGAAGCCCCAGCCCAACACCAAAGGGCTGCCTTTCCTCCTTCCTTTTTCTCCTCTTCCCCTTAATTAAAATGATTTCCAGGAATTAGCAGGCCCCGTATGTTTGTTTTAAACAGCAACTTCTTTGCGCTTCCACTAAAATTACAGAAATATATGAAGCTTAAGTGCCATTCTGCACAGAGGATGATGAAAAATTAAAATCCTTTTCTTCACTGGAATGAGCCCAAAACATTGTCATGCCAACTGCAGTTCTAAAGATGCAGGCAAGATAAATTAAACAACATAATCTACACTTTAACAAACTACAGATATATCCAACTCCCAGATAATTGACTAACAAATCACTGACAATCAGAGCAATGAAGGCAAGAATACGGAAATTTCTTCTTTCACTTCCTATCACTTTCACCAGCACATCCTCTAATGATCCCAGCTTTTCATTTTACAGGATATTAAGAAAAGGAGAGGCAGACAATTCAAAATTTATGAGGAGCCAAGGGACCCTACTGAGTGCCACCTTTCTTGTTTCATTCCTCATGCCACTGGCATAAATTGGGTTTGCAGTCTCCCTCACTTAGCAGGCCTATGTATCTTGTATTCATATGTCTCCCTGTCTGCTAGCTTTTAATACCATTTACCAACATTCATTTCTTCTCAGCTGCCTTTCTCCCTCCAGGGTTCTCTGTGCAGCCCTAAGGGAACTCAGGAAAATATATTTTCTACTGTTCATGTTCCCAGCTCTTCAGGGCAAGGCACTGCACTCATCCTTCCTTGAGCTGAAGAGGACCAGGTGGGACACTTTCCACCACTGGCTAAAAAGGCTGCTATTTAAACTTGGATGCTTACAGAAGTGATTTGCTGGTACCACCAGAGGCTCAGAAGCACAAAATGAAAGGGTAGTCAAAGCCAAGGTTTTTTTTCCTGTACAGGAGAGCTGTACACAGGAATCAGAGCAAAAAGGTTGGGGTTTAAGATATAATGACAGTATAAAAATGCAAAAGTGCTTTTTCTTGGCAGATATTTGTTTCTCATTTCCTGGGTTTTCTGTATATGTTCTACAGCATTTAAATCTAGCTGTTGGAGCCTTAAAAGCATGCAGGTACCTAATACAATATTCCAACCAAGTTCCTCTAAGAAATGCCTCAAAGCCATTTGACTGAAGGAAGAAGCAGAAACATTTACCATCAGGTGGTCTTCTCAGCTACAGAAATTTGCATCACAAGCGTCACCACTCTAGTGCTATTTGTAAAAGCTAAGTCTGCCAGGGCTGAAAATAATATTCAGTAGCAATAAAAAAAAAAAAAAAAATAAAAAATCAGCAGCTACTGACTGTGGCTTGTAGTGAAGGAAAACTTTCTGGATAATTTCAAACCATGGTTGAGATACCAATTCCTGTGAGGAACCAGTCAAGACTCAGTGCCAAGAGGCTTCCCATCTATTACAGGGATTTCAACCTCCTGTCTTTCAAAGTAGAGAAAAAAAAGACAGTGTAGCAAAATTCAATTGAAAAGTAAGGTGGAAAAGCAAAAGAAAAACAGGAGCTCAAGAGGGGTGATGTGATTTTCTGACATAACCAGGATTTGTGACTCTCTCCTAGGTGGAATATACAGAAGATTAGACTGAGCCACTTTCTAACCCAGAGGCTATCCTAGACTGGGTTTCTGTTCCTTATGATAAGAGAAAATGAGGAAAGATATGGCATGTCCTGGATACTACTTATTCACAACATAATTCTTTAAAAATCTTGTTTCCTTAAATAAATTTTTAAAAAAGAAACTGAACAGCAAAACAACATTGTTCAGATTCTATTTCAGCTTCAACATTCTTGTCAACCTGTTCTGTATACAAACATTTCTTGTCAGCCCTTTCCAGACCCCTGCTGCAAGTCCTGACTGCTCACAGGCCTGCTTGCCAGTACCAGAGATACTTCTCACATTTTTCTTCTCTCTGACATTCTTTCAAATACTCATTCCAGCAACAGATATCAAAACGATAAGGACAGCAGAACAGAACAACAGTTTACTCTTATCAAATAAGGGGAACAAGGTAGCCTTGGAGAAGCAGATAAGGCCAAGGAAACAAAGATCATGCAGAACACATGCAGGATGCCAGCTCAGCCCTACAAGGCTGACACAGTAGAAGTTATGCAAAACAATGATACTGCA
Source organism: Sialia sialis (assembly GCA_009812075.1). Taxonomy (NCBI): domain Eukaryota; kingdom Metazoa; phylum Chordata; class Aves; order Passeriformes; family Turdidae; genus Sialia; species Sialia sialis. Next base: position 30,589,814 of record VRYO01001269.1, on the reverse strand, counting down.
GTCACTCCAAACTCAAAAGCGGGGGTCAAGGGACAGCCCCCTACAAAGGACACTGGATAGCGAAGACAGACCCCAAAGAACCATGTAAGGATGATTGATAGGGGGTGTGACTGCGTAAAATAAAGTCATCCCTGCACATCAAGTGGGCAGAGAGAGCACACTCAAGCCCCCGAGTGACCCGTGCTGCACTGAGGAATGCCTGCTTTCTAACACTTCAAACTGTGTTAGAAAGTTTCTGCCTGGCCGATTTCGGCTTCATTTCTGGCAACTCCCACTGGGACACTCTGCCTGATCTCCTGCGGAGCCGAGGGATCTCTGGATCTTCACGCTGGCACCAGCACTTTCCTGGAGAAGACCACAGATCCCCGGACCCGTCTGGGACACAGGTAAGATCCTATTTGATCATAAGGCATTCTTTCAGGAAGAGTAAGACTTGTGGCCCTTACAGGGCATTGAGTGGGTTATTTGACATTCCAGAACTCACTATTTGACTTGGTTTTATCAATCCATATTTGTTTTGCATTTGTATCTGTATTGCAGCATTTTGGGTCTACTAACTGGAGATGGGCAGTGGACAATCTAAAAAGGGTATTCTGAAAAAATCCCCACTTGGCTGCCTTTTGCAACATTGGAAAAAGATTGGAGGCCCCCCTGGGGGACCAGCAACCAGAGAGAATTTGATAAAGTGTTGTAATCAGCGGTGGCCATTGTACCAACTAGACTCTGGAGAAAAGTGGCCAAAAAATGGAACCCTGAATTATAATACACTGTTAAAGTTAATGTTGTTTTTAAGGCGGGAACAGAAATGGGATGAGGTTATGTATGCTGATATGTTTTTCACTTTACGGAATCATCCTGAATGGCAGAAAGATTGTGGCCTGAATCCAGCCCCTTCAGACCCTATTGTGCTGGTTCTTGAAAAGGAGAATCAAGGAAAATATTGTTCTCTGTGCACCACAGGACAAACTTGTTCTAAACACCTCCCCAGTATGATGAATGATTTAAATGTTATGGTCAGTCCTAGCTGCAGGTTGGATGGGGAAAAAGAAAACCAGGCTGCTGAGACTGGGGAATTGGCATGTAAAGAGGTGGATATAGTAGGTCTAGAAGAGAAGATAGAGAGGACAGGGAGCATGTATCGAGGAGCAGAGGAGAAGTCAGATGAGATAGAGAGGATGTATCAAGGAACAGAGGGTTTTAGTCCGACTGCAGAGACATGTGCTGAACACAGAGATGTGAGAGCAGCTGCCTTCCATCAGGCAGCTGCTATAGATGGTCCAATTACAGCAGAAGCTCCATTTTCAATAACAGACCTTAATAATTGGAAATTGATGGCTGGCACCTATCGAGATGACCCAGACAAAATGGCAAAAGCATTTGAAATGATGATAAAACTTCAGGATCCAGACTGGAAGGATATAGATGCTATGTTAGAAATGTTATTTGACAGTACAGAAAGAGAGATGGTTGTTAAAACCAGTAGGAGGTTTGTGGAAGAGCAGATTTTGACAAGCAGCTTGTCAGGTACACTGGACAATAATTTTCCTGCTGTGGATCCCAAGTGGGACCCTAATGTGCCCAAGTTTAGAGAGAGATTAAATAGGTACCAACAATGGATATTATATGGAATTAGAAATGCCATACCAAAGACTAGCAATATGTCAAAATTATCTGCAATTAAGCAGGATGGTAAGGAATCACCTAGTGAATTTTTCAATTCCCTGAAAGAAATGGCTCAAAAATATACTAATATTGATCCTGAAACAGAGGAAGGAAAAACTCAATTAGCCCCCATATTTGTGGTGCAATCCTCAGATGATATTAGAAGGAAATTACAACAGGCTCAGGGACAAGACCAGCATGATTTAGGGAAGCTGTTAGATGTTGCTTGGGGAGCTTTCCAAAACAAAGAAAACCAGCAAGAAATAACTAAAAAAAAAGTAGCTGGAGTTAATGAAGGAATTTCTAGAGGAATTGTGCCCACAGGGAAAGGAAGGGGACAAGGATGTGGACAACCTGTGGCTCTCACCAATGATGACTGAGGGGGACTGGAGGATTCTTCCCTGGCACAACCTCTACTTTACAGCTAAGCTGGGGAACAAGGAGGTAGGATTTTTAGTACATACAGGAGCTAGTAACTTAGTGCTAAATACAGTAAGAGGAAATTTGAGTAATGATTTTCTAAAAATCGTTAGTGCAACAGGGAATGGCAAAACTCAGCCATTTTTCAAGCCCATTCATTTTAAATTAGAAAAACAGTGGATAACTCACCAGTTTTTGCATCTACCTAATTTGCCAAAGTGTCTCCTTGAGAGATAATTTTTGGAAAAACTAAATCCTGAATTAAAATTTTAAAATTGCAAAATATTGGCATTATTCCAGGACCTAATTATGTGGAAGCCTCTACTTTTGCATTATAGCCTCTAAAACTGGATGTGATACGTCTGTCAGTATCACTTGAGGATGCAGTGATCCTGATAGTCTGGTCTGGAGAGGTGCCTGAGTAATCCAAAAGAGCAGAGACTGTAAGAATTAAATTGAAACCTAGAGGTAAGGCAAAAGCCTTTGAAAATATAAAGTCATAAGGGGTTATAACCCCGTGTGGAAAAATTTATAAAATATAGCCTATTGAAAGAAGGTGAATCCAAATTTAATACCCCTATTTTGCTAGTTGAGAATGCAAAACTGAAGAAAAGGTTCACCAGCTGGTACAGGACCTTAGAACCATAAAAAAAAAATGATAGCAGAAAATATATACCCACTAGCAGCAAATCCTTATACTTTACTAGCAACCTTAAGTGAAAAATTAAAACAGTTTACAGTATTAGATTTGAAAGATGCCTTTTTCTGCATCCCTTTGAGTACTGAGAGTCAAGAACTATTTGCTTTTGAATGGGAAAATCCAAACAGAGAGGGAAGAAGTGACCTGACTTGGATGGTTCTACCACAGGGGTTTAAAAACAGCCCCACCATATTTGGAAATCAATGGGCAAAAGAACTGGAGGAATGGAAAAATCAGAACCCTACTGGAGTTTTGTTACAGTATGCAGACAACATTCTGATAGCCACTGAAAATTAGCAGCAGTCCTGTGATCAGACTGTGGCGTTGCTGAATTTTGTGCGACTAACTGGATACAGAGGATCCAAAGACAAAGCAGAAATATTGCAGATCACAGTGAATCACTTGGGATTCGAAATTCTCCAAGGACAAAGGAGGCTGGGACAGAATGAAAAGAAGCAATTTACCAACACCCACTGCCACAAATGGTAAGAGACTTATGTACATTGCTTAGGATGGTGGGATGGCATCTCCTGTAGATTAGCAATTGTAGGCTGCTAGTAAAGCCACTATATGAGCTCTTGAAGACAGCTCAGAAGGACTTAAAAGTCTGCACTGATGATTCATGGGCTGCCTTTTTGCAACGCAAATAATCCCTTATGCAGGCCCTGTTTGGGGCTCCAGACCCCATGTGCCTGTTTGAAGTATTTACCCATGAAAGGCATCACGTAGCACTGTGAGTGCTCCCACAGTTCCTGGGGGAGCAGAGGAGGGTGGGGGCTATTTTTCAATGCAACTAAATGTCAGCCAAGGCTGGTCTAGCTGTCTGAGGGCAGTAGCAGCTACTGCTCTTTGATCCAGGAAGCTTGAAAACTGACTTTGGGATTGTCATTTGGGATTGTCATTTTTGTACCACATGTGGTGCAGTCGATACTCAAGCAAAAAGGGGGGCACTGGCTCTCTCCTAGCTGGATGCTGAAGTACCAGGTAGTCCTGCTGGAGTGAGACAATGTGACAATCAAAACAAGTTCAGCATTAGACCTGCTGTGTTCTTATCTGTCCAATAAGTAGAAAGAACCCCAGAGCGTGACTATGTTTTGCTTTGTTTCCTTACAAACTATAGAAGAAGTGCGTTCCAACAGACTCGACTTGGCAAGTCCTGACTGAGAGTTGCTTACTGATGGGAGCAGCTTTGTCCAAAATGGAAAAGGACTATCTGGATATGCAGTGACTACATACCATGGGGTAACTGAATCAGGGGCACTCCCTCCAATGTGTAATTGCACTCACTCAAGCCTTGGAATTGAGTACAGGAAAAAGAGTTAACATTTGGACTGATTCAAAACACAAAAATTTTTGAGTGATCCATGCACACAGGGCCATCTGGAAAGAAAGAGGCCTTTTTGACATCTCAAGGCACATCAATCAGAAATGGAAAACAAATCTCAGATTTACTCAAAAGTATCCAGAAACCAGCAGAGGTTGCTATTGTGCACTGCAGTGCACAACAAGGAGGTAAGACCAAACTGGAACTGGGGAATTATTTAGCCAAAAATGCTGCCAAAGAGGCTGCAGAAAAAGGCACTAGAGAAAACATCTCTAATAGCGCTGCCAGAGATACCTCTCCCAGTAGAAAAATCAGAGCATAGTGCTAGGGACTGTCAATTAATTGAAACCTTAGAAACAAAATTTAATCTACGAGGCTCGGCAGTTAGTCCAACCAGGCAAATAGTCCCAGAACTGATCTTGTGTGAAATAGTGGATTGTGAACATAAAGCCACTCATTAGAGTACTGAAAAACTTCAGAAACACTTGCAAAAATCTCTAATTGGGTTTAAAATGGCTCAGAAATCAAGTAAAAAATCCAACAATGTATAGTTTATAAAAGACAGCTAATAAAAAACACAGCTAATAAAGTAATATTAGGAGCCATGAAATCTGGAAATGTTCCGGGTGAATACCAGCAGATTAATTTCACTGAATTACCCAGAAAAGGGGAGTGTTAACACCTCCTAGTTCTGGTGGATAACTTTTCTGCATGGCCAGAAGGTTTTTCTTATTGCACCAATGAGGCTAGGTAAGTGACTAAAATACTGTTGAATCCAATAATAACTAGATTTGGGGTACCTTTGATAATGTTGTCAGCAGTTCCTACTTTAATGCAGAAGTGGTACAATAGGTTAGGAAAGTTTTAGAAGGAATAGCTTTGGATCTTCATACACCTTACAGGCCCAAAGCTAGTGTGAAAGTAGACTGAATGAATATACAAATTGCAATTGGGTAAAATATGTCAGGAAACTTCCAGGACAGGAGTCCCAGCCTTACCGGCTGCTGTACTACAAATTAGAATTCAGCTGTGGGACACCACCAAAATAAGTCCCTATGAGCTGCTACATGGTCAACTCTACCATATATTCCAGCAGACACACACCTAAAATGAGGGGTCAGTTTGAATAATTACCTCATTTCTCTTCATAAAACTTCATTGGATTTATAGTGAGCAGTGGTGATCTCCAGACTGACACGATTGGACACACCAGCACACGAGTTCCAACCAGGAGATTGGGTCTACTGCAAAGACTGGGGAACCCCTCTGATCCAGTCAAAGTGGAGGGGACCTTTCCAGCTCCTACTGACAGCTTTAACTGCATTGAAACTGAGTAAAATCACAGATACTTTATTCCAGAACTAAAAGGGCCAAATGCCCTCGGGTAATCAGAAAATCCAAGATGCTTAAATCTTGTTTTTCTGTCAAAGTGGAAAAATGTCTACAGATACCCAGGAAATTTGGAAACAAACTCAGATTTCACATTGCACAGCTCCAAACGACACCTTCTGTGGATCTGAAGAAATCTGGACCAAACTTACTTCATGGTTACCCAGCTGGACTTGATTAAAACATCTGCTTATAACTGTTTGTCACCACAATAAGTGCTATGTGTGTTTTAGCTGGCTTGTTGTAACGTGTTATGCTACAAAATGAAAAATAGGTATTAAGAGACTAGTTCCCATAAGGAACTTAGTCATAATAAAAGGGGGAACTTGATAAGTACAGTAGAACAGAATAACATTTTACTCTTAGCAAATAAAGAGAATTAGATGAGACTGACAAAACAGAAGTCAAGAGGATGTCAAACAACCATAAAAGGACTTCCAGTAAGGCGTGCGACTATGTAAAATAAAGTAATCTATATACATCAAGTAAACAGAGATATCTAATGAATATTTAATCAGCGTACATGATAAAATCTCTGCTTAGCCAACACTCAGGGCACTCAATTAATTAGAGGAAGGATTATCTAAGTGACAGTGCTCTGCAATAAAGCAGGTAAATAAATATCTGCAATGAAACAGATGCCTGTTTCCTAACACTCAAAACTGTGTTAGAAAGTTTCCATCTGGCTGATTTTGGTATCTAAACTCAACTGGCCTTGCATAAGGAGCAAGGTGTCTCACAAGGCCAGTTCTGCAGCGTGTCCAGCACACCACCATGATGCCATGCAAAGTGCATTTAAACTGCTATGGTAAAGTATACTGAGTCTGGTTTGAACAGAAAGGGGGGAGAACTACCAAGTTCCTAAGTAGGTCTCTAATAATTGAAAATTTAAAATTTAACCTCAGGAAAGATGCAGATTATGATCCTAGCCTTTAATGTTACAAACTGTGCTGAAATACTGTGTATCTTCAAAGCAGAAGTCACTTGAACATTTAATAGCACTTGAAGAGCAGCAAGCCCTGCTTTGCTAGAAAAGAATAACATCTTTAATTGAGCTTTTAAAAAGTGACCAGGACTTTACAAGGGTAGATTCCTAGCATTACTTGAAATGAAGACAATTTAAATGATTTCATGTTATACATCATTAGGCTGAAATATTCAAAATCAAGGCAGAGAACAAAGCATAGCAAAGATAAAGTGATTTGCCCAAGGTCACCTGAAAATTTTTTGAGAGGCAAGAAGATAAACTAATTTTTGACAAATCTCTATGACCTGACCAGAAAGGCAGCCTTTCCTCTAACATTTTATCTTGGGGTGATTAAGATAATATGCAGGTACAAACATATTTATGTAAAGGCTATGCTTATCCCTGAAACAAAATGCAAGCAGGTATCTCCTGAGTTACCCAAGCAAACTAAGTTCTATAGCAAAAATTTGGTGTACACAAATCAGAAATTAGTCAGTTTAGTGCTAATGCTGTGCTCTCCCACTAAAACAGAATGCTATCTTGCATGGAATAAATGTCCCTATCACATTTAAAATTCAGCTAATCAATTTTTGTATTGTAAAATAACCCTGTCCAGAATCTTGATGAACCACATGACTTGCCTTCCAAGGACTCTATTGTTAAAGATGCATTTTTTACTGGAATTTCAATAATTAATCATGTTTTGGGGTAGTTTTATTTCTGTGTGGCTTATCCTTTGATGATCTAATTTACATTTATAATGATCTTCTCCCTTGTGGATTAATTGCTTGTGTTATTTTCTCTATTAATCAGACATCAACATTTGCATTACAGATGACTGTTTGCATTATTTTCACACTACTAAATCTGGTAGCATGGTACTAATGATAAATACTTTCCTCAGTTCTAGACATGAGATAGCATGTTAATCCTTTCAAACAAAGGCATTACTAGGATCCTACCACTCCTGAAGTAGCCTGGTCATTCTGTAGTATTAGCCACATATATTTATTATGTCTAAGAATTCTTTTTCTTCCTGCAAACTATAAATGCACTAATATTATTTGACAGTATTACTGTCAAATAAGCCCTGAGCAAAGGGCAGAGGGTTATGAATCCAAGGCCATCGCAGATTTTTTTCTTAAATCCCTTTAAAAGAGTTTCACACCTTTCAGCTACTCACTAAAACTCCTTCCTGGGTGTTCCCACAGTGTTGCCTGAAGAGCTGCTTTTTGTCAAAACCACATACTCACACTTCAGAAAAATAATTTATCAGTGTTAGTGTAAGGCAACAAATCATTGACCTGAGCTAGGCAACCTGATTGTGCCTGGAGGAGATAAGGAACTGCTCACACACACTGCTCTGTCCACAGGCACTGAGGCAGCAACCCCTGCCAGGTGGCTGTGCACAGCTCCTTTCCAGCTCAGCTGGACCCAAAGGCACACACCTGGACCCTGCAGGGTGCACCTCTGCTCCCAGATGGTGGCACTGCCTTCAGCCCTGGTGCCTTGCTCGTGACTCTCTCCCCAGATGTGATTCAGACATACAGGCCAACAGGGAGAGGAGGAAAAGCTTGGCTACCCCACTGCCCAAACTTAGCTGCAGCATCCTTTCTTATCTGTAAAGAACTGGGAGCAACAGCAATTGGCAGCTGCAGTGAAGCTCTCCCTGGGCTGTTACTCTGACCCAGGTTTGGGCATGGTAAGGTTGTTCTTTGCAGAGGAACACAAAGCAATTTCACAAGTCCAAAACATTCTCACATACAAGGACCTTCAAGGGCAAACTATGTCATATTATTAAGAGACATGTTGTTTCCACACAGAAGCATCCCTGGCCCATCTGGGTCAGTAGCTTCAATAACAGATTTGCTATCCTCCAAGTTTTGCTAAGCTCTGCCAGTTCTCATTTTTACAGCAGGAGAGAACAACTTGGACATACAAAATAGTTAAATAGGTAAATAGTTGAAAAGGTAAACTCCTCACCTGCAGCTCTTCTCCTCTTCTCCTTTAACTAGCATTACAACTGCTGCCTTTAAATCTGTCACAGAAGAAGCAGTGCTGTGCTTGCCGCAGACGTTTCCAAGCCATATCTTTTATTCTGGGATGGTTAACATTTCCTCCATGTGACTCCAGTCAGAAAGGAAGACCTCTTCTGCCCATTGCTACATAGGAACCTTTTCCCTATCCCATAAAAAACCAAAAATATTCTACCTTGTGACACTCTACACTGCACAGTCTGCACAAGCAGGACTGTCAGCTGTAGAGTTCGAGAATAAGTGACTCCTGAGGAGGTGCCTGGTACCTGCACACCAACACTGACAGGCTGTCTTACAAGGAAAGACAAATTGAACAAGATCTATTACATCTCAAAGTGATTAAGTCCTTTCTAACACATTATTCAGTTCCCTCCCTAGGGCCAAAACACAATCTAGTCCATTCCCAAATAGCATTATTTTTTTCTGCAGAACATAAGGAAGGCTGCTTATAGTGTAAAGTTCTTTTTAGGGAAGTAAATGTCTCAAGGTGGTCCTCAGTAAGAACAGCTTCAAATCAACCTGTTCAGCATAAGGCATCTGCTGCAAAACATGAAGTACTGAAGTACCAGCTGATAGGGTCTCAACTAGGCAATAACTGGGAATGTTACTTCAATAACCCATTTATGGAATGCCCTCATTTTCCACCCCATTAATATTGTCCCTCCCTTGGCTTCATGGTGTGGTTAGTAAAACTGAGCAAATCTACTCATTTTGGACACAAATAATACCTTTGTATCTGCTGGCAGATGTTGTGCAGAAAGTTGCTCATTTCACAGCATAAAGCTTTTCATAGATTGTTCATTCCTTGTAGCATATTGTTGGAATTATGTCATTCCTGCATTGTATCAGTTCTTCCCCATCTCTTCATACGTTTTAAATTACACTTCTGGTCCTGCATCATATTCCTGGGGTCATTAAGTACCTGAACTGTAAATATTCCTATTTTCTGCCACAAGAGAACAGAGGAAATTGCACATGGCGGGTCAGAGTAGCCTCCTCTAACAAGAAATGAAAGCTGGGACTTTGTGTGCAGCTCCAAAACTTGTGCTACTGAGCTGCCATAATGACATATTACCTCCCATTAATCTGCAATTAAACACTGACAGAGACTGTCAATCTAATACCCTACCCATTCAGCAGAACTAAATGTACCATTTCTGTCCCCAACACCATTCCTATGACTAAAACTCTTCAAAACAAAATTAAATGTGAGATTTAATGGAGAGAGGAAGAGTCCAAGTTCTGAATTAAGAAAGAGCGAGATTACCGTGTTTATGGCCTAACCACATCTGTGACTGTAAAGGCTGAGAAAACAGAATGGCACTGCAGGAATATTTGCAAGCACAGAAATCATGTGCTAACACCTACTGCAAACTCGTTTTGTTGTCACAAATCCCCCTGGTACAACCAACTCCTTGCTATCTGTGCGTGCTCCCTGCCTCTGAGAGACACAGTCCTTCCCAGAGCTACCCTGCCTGAAGTGCTCCTTGGTGTCCATTACACCTGTCCCCAAAGCACATTCCACATTCCCTCACGGTTCTCTGACTCAGCTTGGCAGAACGTGTCAAGGTCAACATTATCACACATGCACAGAGCTGAGAGACAGGAGCACTTGAGCATCACTGCAGGCTTTAGATGAGACACAAGCTAAAGAATGCACAGTGCAGGGGATGGAACCCAGGCTGAGATTCCCTGTTTCCTCTGCTGGAGCTGCAGAAAGGCATTCCTCTTCCACGCTGTAGTGCCTGTCCAGTGGTTGCTGCCTCACTCCGCTGGTGGGAGCATTTGTGCAAGTGCTGCCAGGTCTGCTCTGGGTAGAATCCATCAGGACAGATCAACCCAAAAGCTGCAAATTGTTTACAATAAATTGATAGATTCAGCTTCCCGCAGACTGCCCTGCTGTCAGATCTCTGTGGGATTGTCACCAGTTCTGAAAAGCTCTGATGGGTAGTGACATCCTAGCTGACACAGCTGGAGCCAGAAGGGGACATCTAGTAAGAGCTAGAGGCCTGATCCCAGAAAAACATGCCTGCTCAGGGGGAAAAGGGGGTTCCCAAGTGCTCTTCTGAGTAGAAACTTTGCCCACACAACTGCTGTCTGAAATGACACCATGAGGCTGTGAACTCTCCCGGACTGTGGGGCTGCTCCAGGGCTGAACTCAGACACAACTGGCTCTCTATGTACCCTGCAGCCAGTGCAGACACTTCATCTGAGCATGACTTATTCACCCTAAAATAAGCACATGAAATAGCTGGACTGAAGCACTTTCTGGCCTAGATGCTTTAATTTTAGACAGCTAGAGACAGATGAGATGAATGTCACTTTGACGAACTGAGCCCTGCTGTGATGGGATTCAGCACTCAGCGCTGCAGCAGAGCATGTACATCCACTGAGCCACTTTAGGTTTCCTTCCCAAACACATTTTAACATCAGCTCAATTTCAGTGCTACTCAACAACTCAAGCTCTTTTTATTTTGCAAGCATTCAAGAATTTTAAAAATCCAAACCAAATAAAGAATCACAAATACACAAATTACCTCGATGTTCTTCCTGATGTGCCAATCCTACAGCACTAAAAGGCACAGCAGCCATTCCAGAAGAGCATGGGAACACCTAAATGCTGAGTTTGAAACTGTTCCTGCCCCTCCTGCTCTCACACAGCTGGTAATTCTGGGCTCCCACCCACATCCAGGTGAGAACTCAGTAGAAACTGGTTCTTGTGACAGGACTGTCACTTTGCCAATGGCACAAATGCTGCTACAGGCAAATTAACCCCAGCAAATGAGACAGCAGACTACAGTTGGTTATCTGAACAGCTATGCTCTTTCTCTCTTTTAACCAGCTACAAATCTTAGGTTTTGCTGGGTTTGGTTTGGTTTTTGTTTTAACCTCAGTATTCAAAACAAATTTATGTGCTGGGTGTTCAGGGCTTGCAAAAGCACCTGCAATACAAGCAAAGCAAATTTTCACACACTTGGGGTGCTTGCAACTGTCTGGTCACTTCAAGTGCCATGGTCAGAGTTCAGCACCCACCAAACTCCTGACAACTAAGGAACAACCAGACATGCCATGCTGCCAGGCATGGACATCTAAGCCATTGGGTATCTAAATTTAGAAGCCATTCATGAGTCTGAGTCAGGGAGCTGATGTCTGGTGAATTTTAATGCAGTATAGCAAATAAATCAGTACTTTTTCATAAGGAAAACAGAGAAACAGAAAATAAAGACCTGGCCTACAATAGCCCTTACATACCAAATCAAAAGTCACCCAATTTCTGGCACAATCCAGACTGTCAGTGTTAGCAACAAGGACACAGTCAGCCAAATAAACATCTTCAGAGTTAGCACACTGCATTAATTGAGTGAATATTTGCAAAATCAATATAGCTCGCCAGGGAAAAAAAGCACCCACTTGGATGTGGACTGTGAACATGGCTACTTTCTCCTGCCTGCAGGGCCACAGCTGGAAGGCATGGTAGGAAGTACAGAGAAGTAGATTTGATTGATATGATGATGTAACAGCATTGCCAGCTCCCACAAAAAATACACCAATCACAGCATTTAGCACTTGCAGGACATTGCAAGAGTCCTTGAGATGAAGTGAGCAGCTCCTCCAGCTATATTATTTTTAGGTCTGCTAATTTAATCAGAGTTCTATGTAGGACCCTGAAGCAAAATACTCCTTAATTATCTGACTTGGAGATTTTTTTCTCCACATGGGGCTTGTGAATATATTTTTCTCCACCTTATGACAGACCTGTGCCCACAACATTCAAGCTCAGTCATTTCTCGTTCTTCAGCGTCTGTAATGTTCTCAGTTTTCCTCCAGCATTACTCTGCATACCAAGGGCCATACAGGTGAAAAAGTGCAAACGCTGAATGGAAAAACTCATAAGGAAGGTGGGTAGTGATTACTTTAGCTGTGAAAGAGGAACAATGCAGGAGTCAATATCTCAGCACACAGGAAAGTATATGAAGGTGAACGCATTTTTATGTGTCCTCACAACCACATTGTGGACCTCCCACTCCTGCCAGCAAGCATAAAGGTCAAAAGAGAAATTAAACTCAAGATATATTCTTCTGAGAATTTTTTTTTTTGTTTAAGAACCTTGTGATTTAGTTTGATTTGATCTCTTGAGATCAGCAATGTTTTATGAAACCCAGCTCCTGTCTCCAAGTAACCAAGGGCAGCTTCTACCCCCTTCATATCAAAGACAACATCTTACCAAAATACATATCTTATTTCCTGATAGAGAAATGCAGCCCTTCTGACTGCAACTAAGCCAGAAAGGTCCTCTCTCCTATTTGCAAGAGCAAAAGCCCCCAAGTCTCCCCTTTGCATTCAGCATAAGACCCCTGGATGAAATACAATGTCTGCACATACAGGGTAGGATACCATAAGTGAGCAGATTCAGACATTGTTGGAAGTCCTTTGTATTAGTGGTGAGGAGGAAAAGGCTGAAGAAGCAGGCTGCTTTCACTAAAAACCCTCTCAGGATGCTGGACACCCAAGCAGGTGCAGACGTGAAGCCAGCACTGAGCCTCGAGCTGCTGCATTGGTCATTTCAATGAGGCAGCTCAGCTGCAGTGCACAGCGCTGCTCAAGTGCAGGACCTGCTTGGTTTGACAATAAAGCTCCTGCTCACTGTGCTGGGTTAGCCTTGGCTAAGAGCCAAATGCCCTCCCAGGCTCTCACTTGTTCTCTCCTCTCAGCAGGATATGGAGAAATTAGTAAGAAAAGGAATGAAAAAGCTGGCAGGTTGAGATAAAGACAGGGAGATTGCTTGTAATTGTACTGTTGCAGGCAAAGCAGGAGAAACAGACATGGCTTGATGAAAATTACTTACTGCAAAGTAAAACAGATGTAGGTAAAGAGAAACAAAACCACACGTTAAAATACCACCTTTCCTCTCACCTCTCCCAGGCTCAATTTCACTGCTTTTCTCAAGACTCTACCCCTCACCCCAAGCAGCACAGTGGTTTGGAGCTATGGCCATAGAATCACAGAATGATTTGTGTCAGAAGTATACTTTAAAGATCATCTGCAATAAAAACAGACATCTTCAACTAGACCAAGTTGCTCAGAGCCCATTTAACCAGACCCTGACTGAATATTTCCAGGAATGGGGCATCTACCACCTCTCTAGGCAACTTCTTCCAGTGTTTTAGCAACTTCTTCCACCCTCATCACAAAAAACTTTTTCCTTTTAGCTAATCTGCATCTAACCTCTTTTAGTTTAAAATCATTTGCCCCTATTCTACTGGGATAAGATAATCCTAAATATCTGATATTAGAAATAATAAAAAAATACTAATACTCCTGTAATCATAACAGGCCCTAAGTAGTCTATCCCCATCTTCTTAATGAGCCCTTTAGGTACTGAAAGGCTGCAGTAAGGTCTCCCCAGAGCCTTCTCTTCTCCAGGCTGAATAACCCAAACTCTCTCAGCCTGTCCTCACAGAAAAGGTGCCCTCAGATCATTTTTGTGTCCCTTCTCTGGATCCATTTGAACAGGTCCAGGTCTCTCTGGGACAGAGGACTCCAGATCTGGATGCAGAACTCTAGGGAGGGTCTCATAAGGGAAGAGGGCAAAATCACCTCCTTCATCTGGTCACACTTATTTTCATGCAGCCCAGGACAGAACCATCTTCCTGGGCTGCAAGCATACATTGCTAGGTCATATTCAGTTTTTTATTCACCAAGTCCTCCTCAGCAAGGTTGCCCTCATCCCCTTCATCCCTGTACTGATACCAGGGGAACATCCATCAGCTCCTGAATGCGTCGTCCACAGGATGCAAGCAGCTGCTCCCGTCTAGTATGGAGCATCTACTCCTTCTTCTTCCCTGACACTGGTGCTCTCTCTGTTCTTTCTCACTTATTTCTCTCCCTTCCTCTGCCTGTATAGTGTGTTTTGTCCTTTCTTAAATCCATTTTAACAGAAACACCACCAACTCAACTGGTGGGCTGACATGTGGATGCAAGTGCTCCCTGAACATTTCTGGAGACTAAATTAGATAATCTGAAATAAAGCAACCTAAAATAGACAAAAAGTATTCTAAATATTTCAAAACAGTAAGAATATTTTCCTTTAAAATAAATAAATCCCCTTTGGGGTTTTACTAGTTTTGTCGCTGTCCATAATTAGAATGTGGTAGATATACAGTATTGACTGCCAATCTGGTTTTAAAATAAACAGAACAAAAAAATTAGAACCATATTTTTCATTTCAGGAACACAACCTGCCAGGTGACTACAGCTGTTCAATTGGCCCAGACCAGATAAACTGAAACACATGGTCCCTGAGATACACACCATTGTTAAGCCCACACAAAACATTGTGGACAACCAAGGACCCAAGCAACATAAAGAGAAAAAATCCAGCACAAAAAAAGAGCACAAAACAGCCAAAATGCTGAACGCTATTCTCATTGTTAAAAACTTCCAACAAAAAACTAGCTCTCAGAATTATTTCTTTCTAAACATTTTTTGGAAAAGCTTTCATCTGAAAGAATGTTCCTATGCACCCTCCAGTCCTCTTCCCCACGGGAAACCTGTTCACAGCACAAACTGCAGTGGCTGCAGAGAGACAGTGTTTATAGAAAGAAAACACCAGGCATAAAACTTAGGCCAATGCTGAGGTTACCACTCTGCCCCCAAAAAGGCATTTACCCCAGAAACCCCACTTCTCCTAAATGCAAGGCTACAGCTGCTCCAAACAAAGACGAGCCATCACTCCATTCCAAAGAACAACATTTTAAGAAAATTCAAAGCAGCATATTTTCAACCTCACATCTTTGCTTGCTTAAATCCCCTATAATTCCCATCCATGCTTACAGGTCCCAAACCCTATATAGGTGAGCCATGTATATATAGGTGAGACTGAAGAGGTGGTCCAAAGCTCACCAAACACGAACTTACAAGAGAGCCACCTGAATGGATGGGCTACCTGGGAAAAGAGCCCAACACCAGCAAATTTGTACTTTGTATGCTCTTCCACTGTCAGACATCATGAGTGAAATAACAAATTATATATGTAGGACATTATATTTAAATGCTTTTTTCTCTGCCTGCTCCTTATCTTCCTTGCTTGGCACACAGAGTAATTCATCAGAGCGCAATCCTGGGAGGTTTTGATTCCAACACTTCAGTTTACAGCAAATCCTCAGCAGTTTTGGCAAGTACTTATGTGGACAAGCAGACCATGTCAGAAAGAACCTAAGCCCTTAGTAAAGACGGGCAGGGAACGCTCAGCACCCCCCTGCTGTATAGAAGCTGAGCAACTGGGCTCAGGGTTTAGCACAGGATTTGGGTATCCTTGCTTCAGCATCTCTGTCTGACTTGAGGCAATTCACTCCACCTCCCTTGTGCCTTAACTCCCCACTGTAGGCTGGAGACATTGGTCTCTTCTCCTGTACCAGGCTGATGTGGCAGTGCACTGGAGGCTGGACACCACTGACACAAGAGTTACAGAGGTTGTGTTAGTGCTAAGGAGAGACCGATTCAGCAAACCCTTGGAGGAGGGAAAGAAAGAACTTCAGAAGATTAAAGAGCACGAAGTCTGACTAGAAGCCAGAGTGAAGCACACTCTTAAATCATTTAAGCACTTCTAAAAACTGTTCCTTGATTCAAAGGTTTAAGCACCGTTTGTCTCCGACTTTAAAGAGTCAAGACCAGCAAAGAGCAATGGACCTGATACAATTCCTGCTGCCGAGACATCTGCTGAATACATACTTTTTGTGCAAGGATGACAACAGTAAATGCCATCAGTGCAAAAGGATGATGAGGTCACAACAGAGAAGTATTTTAAGACTCCTACCTATTCCTCTTTTCCTCACCATAATGTTAATAATTTACTGTAAAATGTTAAAATACTGAGCCCTGAGATATTCAGTCAATAAACATCACGATGATCAGAATTTCATCTTGTGAAATAAATAAAAACTATTACCCTGTTTACATGTGGCAGCTCAGGCCTGTAACTCTGTGATGTTCAATTGACCAACAGCTTTGAATGGGCATTAGCACCTTAAATAATCTGTGGCATTGCACACAGAATACTGCTATTAATTTCTTTACCATGGTGCAAGCTTCCAAAGAAACAATAAAGCAAATAAAAAATAAACAAAAACCCCCAACATCATCAAGTTGATTTTCTGGACAGCAATCTTTTGGTCAAAGACAGTAACACAAAAATGTGTCAACACAGTAGGATCCTATCCATGACATTAGAACAAGAATCCAAAATACCTCACCTGCATTCACCAGGCCCAAATGTTTTGAGTAAAAAACTGCCTTTGAATTACTTAAACAGCATGAGCTGTGGCAATGATTCTGAAGCAACACTGAATCCCTGCTCTCTGGGGTGTGTTCTAGGTCCTCTTGTAATCACAGGAGACACAAGTGATTACAGCTCTTATAGTTTGTGGATGTTTGGAGTTGGGGTTTTTCCTTCAACTAAAACTACCTGCAAGATAGTCTTTGTAGCTCAAACTAGAGGCTCCTACTAAGCACTGGAGTTCGAGCTCTGGGGCAGCCATGTGGACAGTCATGAACTAACTGTCCCAGCTCCTCAGAGCTGCTTGGTAACCCTGAAACCCCAGGATTTCTGTTTAAATGTAGTCATGGTGAACATGTGCTTACACAGCCTTCAACAGAAGGAAGGGCCAGGACAGAACTAAGCTGGATTACATCATGAAAATTGGACACAGCAGTAATGGCTCCTCCCTGCAGCATCCTAAGCTGCACAGGGAGGTAGGGATGGAATAAACATAGCACTAATATCTTCCTTCCACATTTTTTGTGTGACCTTTGTTAGATCTCAACAGACATCTCTCCCATCTGTGCTAGTTCCAGTGTGCCTTTTGTGTCTCCAAGACAGTCAGGCAGGACAAAAGCAGAAGTCAAAACATCTGTCAGCCTGTGCCGCTACAGACAAGAGTGGCTTTTTGCGTGAGAGACCACAGCACCACAAAAGCATTGGCAGGAGGCCTAGAGCTGCCAGACTCTGTAGCTGGCTGTGTGAGAGGGACAGATCTGACAAGGGCAAACAGTTCCAGGACACGAGCTGCAAACAATAATGGGCTTAGGGACAAAAACCAGTCGCCCAGGAATTGCACTGAGCAATAGGGGGACAGCTCTGAAAGGGAAAGATGAAGCTGCGGCAAGATGAAAGGGAGCAGGAGGGCTGAAGTTATGCAGAACAAGACTGGCAGCATATCTGGGATTTAAAATTAGCCTTACACTGATCTAACCAGCCTTGACTGCATTTCAGCTCTCACACAAACACCCTGATACACTTGCCCAAGGACAATCCCTGCTGAGGGCATTTAAATTAGACAGCAGCACGTCACCCACCTTCTCCTCCTGTCTTCTCCACAGCCACCAGTCCCAGCACACAGCAGCTCCTGGTGGAGGCCATTCCCAGAAGCAAAAGTGACCAGGGACAAGGCTGGTGAGGAGGAGAGAGCTGGCCTAGTGTCTGCCTCATGCTCCTTTCTCCAGGGTACACTCTTACTCTTGAACAACAGGAAAATCCCTTGCATGCCCTTCTCCCTTCCTCTGCCAGCCAAGACCATAAACCAGCCTTGTCTGAGCAGCCACCCAGGCCACAGTGCATCATGGTCCACATCAATTCTTGCACTACTGGTAAATAAAAAGAATAAAGATATTGTTCTGCATATGATAAAACAGTGAGACAGCAATCTTCAGGCAGCAATGCATCCTCTTCCCCCTTCTCTTCCCTAGCCCTACTCCTGTTGAACTTTCATGTGCTCAGCAAACAAAAGATGTAGGCCAAGCTAATGAAAAGTGTGAGCTGTGGTATGTGCTTGTATAAATAAGCCAGCATGGCCCCGTTTGCATGGAGTAATGGCAAGAAACACAGTTCCAGACCTGCCAGGAGTCATTTGTTTTAGAAGGAGTAAAGATAGCTGATTTATTTTCCCCTTCAAGCAAGAAAAAAATAAAAAGAACAACATAGAAAAAAGATAGAGAGAAAAGAAAATGTATTAAAAACTAAAAGGAAAAGAAATATTTCTGATGGGTGCTGTCCCTTCCTATCATTACTAGTGTGATGGATGTGCTGGGAGACCCCAGCTGCTTGCACAACCTAATGCTGTACAACAGAGGGCTCGATGTCTCCTCCTGGAACTATGACAGGAATAAACAAGAGAGGAAAGAAACATTCCGGGAAATAGAGAGATCTGCCCGAGGTGGCACAAGAGATCTGCAGCAGAGTCAGAAATCCTGGCCACAGGAAATTCAGATTTCCTATACATACGTCAGTGCTTTCCTACAATACCTCCAGAGCTGCCTGGTCTCCTCACAAACGCTGCCTGAGCTTCTGATAACACTGCAGAAGCTGCAAGAGCAAATATCCAAGTCATGGTGAGGGACACAGATGCCCTCTGTATCATTATGAGGTCCAGGTACGATCCCCAATTCATCTGTAAAACCAAATGACAGCAGGATCAACTATCATTTACAGGGGTCATGCACTCTCTCCCTCAGAGCCCAGCCTCCAAGCTGGAGGTAACTCCATTCAACATCACTCTCTGGGACTGGCCATCCAGCCAGTTTTTCACCCAGTTAACATTCCGTTAATCCAGAACTGTTCTTAAGAGGCAGTGAGCACCTCTGATCCTGCTGGAAAGCACTGTGATTTTTCCATTGTATCCTCTGCCATTCCAAGGCTATAAAGATCCCGCCACCATTCCCAAGTCCAACACTACTGTTCTGCACTCTCTGTACATGGTCAGAGCACACATGTCAGGGCTAAGGAATGAGCTGCCAACCACACCAGTGACACTTTGGCTCAGGCAGAAACACCTCCTGACATCCAGCTCCAAGAGCTCAGGTCAGCATCTGCTCCACCAACAAAGCAGGAACACCCAGGATGATGAAAGTTTGATACAAGCTGATTAAATCAAGTTGGAGATACAAACTGCCCCACTGTGGCTCATTCTTTTTCAGAGGGTGGGCTAAACACCACACTTGCAAGCCTCTGGATTAATACACATTCATAGATACACAACTAGCACAATCAATGCAGATTTGTTCCTTTTGATCCAGAGTTCCCAGGTTCATTCCTCAGGGATGACTCTAATCATGGTTGTGTCCCTTTTCTCAGGAAGAAATAGAATTTTAAAAATCCCATCTGACTATACTTTAAGAAAATAAACTACTTAGCAGAGCTGTGCAAAGAGGTAGTCAACTGAAAGGTAATTTTGTGTTCTGAATTAATTTCATGAGGGCAAAAGATTCTTTTTCAGTGCCTTGAAATATGAGGTTGGAATTCTTGTTGGCTCTCTAAAAGATCACAATAGTTCACAGTATTTTTAAGATCCAGGCTTAAAGCAAGCCAGAGTTAGGGTAGTCCCAGGATAAAATTACAGAGTCAGTCAAGAGCTGGAAAAGTGCCTGGTCCCCACATCCTGGGTTACTGAGGATCACCTACAGTTCCATGCCTGTGTACTGGGGATGCTCAGGGATTCACTCTCCATTTTGGGGTATGGATAAACTGCCATTTGAAGCCCCTGATCTTTAATCCCCGTGACCAGCAGGTCCTCCTGCTCCCTTGCAATTCATCACTGATGCTGGAAATTGTTTTCTGAGGTGCATCTAGAAAGGCAGGATTAACCAAAATAGTGAACTGTATGTCCACCACATGTGAAAAGCCAAGAAAATCAATTGTGTGGCAGGAAATGCCCTTGGCTTTTTATTCAACACTAGTACTGAACACTGGGGAGCCACTCAGCAGCTCTCTGTTGCCTTGCTGGGATTTTCTACAGGTTGCAAGGGACTGATTTATAAAAGCCTCCATGCCTAACTTAAATAAGGCATATACTATAAGCCACTTGGGAGCAGGCAGACATATTTCCTGTCTCAGATAAAAGCCTTCAGATACCTCAACAGTTTCAATACCTTTATCAGCCTACATCCACAAAGTAGTACTACTTTCCTCACCTCATTTCTGACAACCTGAGGTATTGAGAGGCAATTTGAATTATTCAAGGCCTTGTGGGAAAACCCTAGGACATATAAAAATAATCAACTGGTGTTCTTGCATCACCAGCACTACAATTGCTCTCCTGAGGCTTTTTTGTCACAGAATCATTAAGGTTGGAAAAGGCCTCTAAGATCAGCAAGTCCAACTGTTAACCTGCCACTACTACTGTGTCCATCTTTAAACCAATATCCCCAAATGCCACATCCACATGTTTTTTAAACACTTCCATTGAGAAGACATTTTTGAATATTGTCTATTAAATAACTCCCACAAAGGGGCTCCCAGGTAGTAAAGCCCAACTGTAAGAAAAAAGATCTATTCAAAGTGCAGCAGAAACACAGAACTTCTACCCAAATGCTAAGTTTCCAGTGACAGCGTGATGTTGTGCTCGCCGCAATAGGAAGTCCTCAAAGGAGGTTTCTTCAGGGTTCCAAGAGCCTAATGCTGACCCACCAGCAGGAACAAATAACACAGGTTTGAGTTCTTCCTCTATCCCCACACACACACTCTCTCTCTCACAGATATATTTACTTACTTTTAATAACAATAATAATAATAATAATAGTAGTAGTAGTAATAGTAGTAGTAGAAGCAGCAACAAGAATACAGCCAGAGTTCTCCAACAACCTTCACAAAGGATAGGGTTATGCAACCCTACCTAGGTCATGGCAAAACAGAATCTGAAATCAGTCAATATCTGATTTTTCCCTGTCTGACATTAAACTCTGTGGTGCTCTCCTCTTTTTACATCAGCTACATATTAGTGATACAGGGGGGAAAGAATGAGGAATAAGACTTATTTGTATCAGCAGACAATGACTCATTTCTGGAACCCTTTCAGGGTAAAATTTTAATTGAAAGAATAAAGACCATAACTAAGACTATATAGTTCTCACCGACCTCTTTGCCCTCCTTTTTCAATCTGCTGATTGCACACTAAGGGAAATTACTGTTTTTACTATATTGGATCAGTACTTGGAGGGCTTGGACAAGATCACACCACCATCACACAGGAAGAGCACAACATTTAGTGCATCATCAGGAGCGGAGGCAAGAAGAAGGCAAGGTTCTGTGCTCCTGAGTAGCCCTCTTACCTTCAAGCTCATGCTGCCTCTCTAAAACACGTCTTTCTTGTACTACGTAATTTTGTACTTCCTTAAAGGCAGGGATTTTTTTTTCCAGGCTATCATACGTACTTTCCCACTATTTTCTGCTCTGAAATCAAATCTGTCCTCTTCTGTCACCATTCTCCAGTATTTCTCATTTGTCCTTCTCACTCTCACCCCAGTCATTTCTTTATCTCCTATCTCTTCTGTTCAACTTTGATCCTGTGCTGCTCTAAGCATTCAGAATGACCTCAGCTTGCCAGTACTTTAACCTCTTGAGGCTTTCTTTGATGCAATACACTTTTCTCAAGAATTTGATTTACAAAATAGCTGAACTACCAATACTCCAGCAGGTTTCCAGAGGAGCTACAGGGTGCTCAATGCTTCAGGAAAAAAACAGTTTCCTTTGTTCAACTACATAAGGAAAGGCAGAGCCCAGCTTAATAGCCACTGTGTGGCTCATTGCTGTCTGCATGCTCGACTGGGAGACAGACCTCCCATTCAGATCCTGCCTTTGTCTCTGTCTTACAGATTCTGGGTAAGCACCTGAACTTTTCTGCCTCTCTTCCATCACAGAGCTGCCTCAGATTTAACTCATCTCTGAGTTAAAGTGCTCTGAGTTCTTCAGATCAAGGGTGCTGGAAAGCACACGGTGCTACAGTTATGGGAGATGTGCTTTAGCAAGATCACAAACTGAAAAGCAATCAACCACTGAGGACAATGGTGCTTTCCTGACACTCCTGTCCTTTAACATTCTCCACTTTGAATGCAGTCATGTTCACATTTCATTTCTATCTGCTGCTTTCCCTCTCTTGCTGTTTGAAGCAAGCTCTAGGCACAGCCTTTTCTGATTAGAGCAAGAGAGAGATCTCCCTTCACTATGATTTACTATGCCAGACAGCCTTTGCCAGGAATCCAATCATCCAAGGAAACACTAGAAAGTACTGCTTGTGCCATTACTATCAGGGAAATAAGCAACAGTCTCCAACAGCCGCAGGGAAGACGGCCACACAAATTATATTACAGTTTCCACCAAACACATTAAAAAGAAGAACATTCCTGAAAATCCTTATGCCTGAGCCAAATTTTCTGCCTGCAGGAAGATTCTACAAGGCAATGAAACTACCCAGAAGTCTGAAGTTACTGTTATGTATAACTACCTGCATTCCAGCCCTGGTATTGCAGCAGTTCCTATACAGATGATTCTTTCCCATACACACACAAAAACCAAAACACAAGCCAGGCTTGCCCACGGGAGGGGGAGTCCACATGCAGGTACCACACATTTCTGGCCTGAAAAGTGACACTTCATATCTTCTGCCTTATTCTTGTACTCACTGCCTCCAGTCAAGTTGAACACACTAGCTCATATATAAGCACATGCAGTAAGAGACAATTCCTGTACCTGGAAACTTGTGAGAATCCCTCTAGTTTCTGTGAGATAAAGCCCAGGCATGCACATGACGGAAGTGTTTTTTTTCCTTGCCTGTGAATAAAGGACAGTCTTCAGCACCCAGTGCTAACTCACCAATCCAATAACTGCTCTGTGTGTGTGTGTGCAGACCTTAAACGCATCAGGGTAAACAAAGAGAAGGTAAAAGCAGGAGCTGAAACATGGACAGTGGATGGTCAGAAAACAGAAAAAGGACAATACACAAAGAGGCACAAAGCAAAGACTATCCTTGGGAAAGGGGACCCGAAGGAAAAATAGCCAAAAAAACCGTCACCTCAGCTACATGACATCTTAAATGTTTTCAGCATTCTGGTTGTTGGATTTAAACAAAAAAAAATATATATTGTGGGCTTCTTCCTAACTGCCTTCTTTTGGTAAAGATTACCTGTGTTAGTTCCTGTGACTTTCCCCTTTCCTGCTGTTTGTAACAGCAGACGATGATGAGCTGAACCTTCTCTTTGATGCAGATAAGACTTCATTTCTGTGTCACCTAAGGTCACTTGCATCTGCTCACTTCTGTATCTCAAGGGTTTCAATTAATCACTGCCAGCTCAGCCAGAGACTGGGATCATCCATTTGCAATGGCTGACTCTGGTTTGGAATCTCAATGCAGGCAATGCTTGCCAAGCTTTCCCTGGGGTACATGCACAGAGGACTAGAGAGATGGCCACACCTGTGATCACTGCCCATGCACCTCCAGCAAGGCCAATGGTTTGCTTCCCAATCTCCATGGAGAAGAAAATGCCTCTCTGCTGTGTATTAAACTGTGATATACAGGAAGGAGGCTGGGTACTGGAGGACTGATTATAGCGATTTGCAACAGTAAAATGCTCTGTTGTGCCTTGTGCTGAGAGCACATGATGGATCTCCACGTGCTGAATGATTTGCCACAAATTTGTGCCCAGATAGACACTGGCTAAGATGTCTATGCAGGTTAAGTCAGAGCTTCAAAGTGGAAATTCTAGTGCCTAAAACACCAACCTTTGAGCATGCAAATCCCTCCCTCAGATTTGTTTTTAGAACTGGCACAGATCCATCCCTTTCTTTGGGGTAAATTCTTAAGGACTCAATCAGCCAAGATGGAAAATGCTGCTCAAAGCCATCAAATTACAACCTATGTTCATTCTTACCATATTTCCCTTGAACCAGGTTGTTTTACTCAATTCCCAGTACTCCAGATTTCAAAACCTGTTCAGCTGTCACGCACTGTCCAGACACACAAGGCAGCAGGGAACAATTTCACATTTCAACACTTGCTGTTGAAGAATTAATATTAACTTAGTTGATTAGCATGGTGAGAAGGGACAGAGAAGGAACAAAGCGGGAAGGAAGAAAAAGTGTGCAGAAAGTAACAGCATGACAAGCCTGACATTTCTTTCTGTGGCTTTTTCTCTGCTGCATGGGTTCTAAGCATTTGTGTATATTGAAAACATAAGTGAGCACAAAATAATGTTACCCAGGAAGAAATTTGGTGAAGCATGATATATTGATTTCCTACTAAAGATAGTCATCATACCACATTCTCCCAAGGAGCAAGAAAATTGCCTCTAAGAAGCAACTTAGTAAATACCGAGGCAGTGCCATCCACTCATCAGCTACCCCACTCTGATGGAGAGAGAAACCGTGCCTGAGGAAGAAACAGGATTATAATCCAAATGAAAAAAAAATTAAAATCCAATGCTGATATTGAATAGTCTATCCCCCTGTGAGGTACAGGAATCCCTTTGAAAAGCAAAGACAACCTGACACATCTGCAGTGACTTTCTGAAAGCAAAAAGATAAGAAAAGAATGCATTGCCCTATGTCATCAGGAAAGCGTAATATTGAGAAAGTCATTTGAGAAAAATTGGCCGGTGCTGCCTCAATTGTCAGCTGAGCAGCAGACCTGGAATGCAACCCTGACACTTCTCTGACTGTGCTGGCCTACATCCTTACTGTGCCCTGCTGCTGTGCAACACACCACACTTCTCCTGGTGATTTTTTTCCCCCCTCAGGAAGTCTTCTTAACAAGGGAAAAATTAAAGGACTTTTAGAGGAGCTGTCAACGAAGAATCCTGACTACTCCACATCCCTGGTACTGCAGCACTACCAACACTTCCACTGGTTGCTCATTTAGGCTTCAGTTTACAGGTTTTAGTTCACTGCTTTTTGAAAATGGCGACTACAAACCACTCCAGCTCTTCTCCTAGCCCACAGCCAGGTCTGCCCTCAGCCAGGCCCATGCCTCCCAGGAGGTGCCAGGTCAGCTCTTCACAAAGCAAGGTACAAACGGGATCAAGGAACTGAGGAAGCTTCAAAAAACAAACAAACATACAACCTTCCTACTACCAGCCCCTGCCCCCCTGCAAATGTACTTTCTCTAAAAAGGTGAGCCAAGCTGAAGCCCTGAGAAAGGTGGCAGCATGTGATGTTGCACAGAACAGACAGAGATGCTGCTATGTCTCACAGGTGCAAGGCAGAGCAGCACTAGCTAAAACAGGTACTGCTGTCAAAAAAAACTGTATCACAGAACCACAGCCTTAATAAAGAGGTGGTTTACACTCATTTCCCAAAGGGTTTGATGCCTAAACAAGTGGCAAGACCAGGTACAAAGACTACTTGTCCTCCGTTGCCAGAATGATTGATCACAATGTTAAAGTTAATTGTACTTTATGCACCCATCAAAATATTATCCCCCCCAGGGGGGTACAATGTGGCAAAGACAAATGAGGAAATGAAGTATAGTCTGTATATTTGCTCCTCAAGTCTCCCGACTTAAAGTGCACAGGAGAGATGCCTTGTACTGAGCTGATGTGTGGCAGAGCCATACATCTGCTCAGTTATTTCAAACAGTTCAAAGACAGCTGCCTGCTTCATCAAAAGCACCCACATGTGTACTAACAGTGTGAAAGGCCACAAACACAGTAAACAAAATGCATAAAAATATCTGTTAATGGTACCACACCAGTTTTTGTAGCAGATTATTTTGTGTACACAGGAGTCTGGTGAAAACAAGATTATTAGGATTTTAAATTACTGGTCATGTTTTTCACTAACAATTAGCAATTAAAAACTTCAGAGTTTTTACAGAAACATATAGAAGCCATTCATGAAAAATTTCAAAAATCTTTCCCCAACAGTATTAGCATCAACTGAGATTTAAAGGGGAGAAAGAGATGACAAATATGCAGAATTGTCCACTGCTTGGAAGGCACTGATTAGCTGGCTCTTCCCAACACTGACCTTGTTCACCTTTCCATCCCAGCAGATCTGAGGAGCTACATGGACTTGGGCAGTCAGCCTACTGCCATTAATTATCTCCAAGGCTACTCTCACTATAGAAGTCATGCAACACCTACTTTTACCTTGCTATCCTATCTTTGACACTCAGGAGCTAGGTTGGTCTAACTGGCGTCAGCTGCAAAACCAGCTACTGAATGACACGTGTAGGTGTGCAACAGCCATGGTCAAAACTCCCAGGGAAACTCAAATCCTTACATTCAGTAGTTTCTTCACCTTATGCAAGTGCAGGTTAACTTTTTTTGAACTATAGTAACTCTGAAAAAGAACAACACAAAAGAGGAGAATGAAAGATCTATAAGAGGTGCCCAAAGACAATGAAAATTGCAGTCTCTGTGAACTATTCAAATACATCCAATTCTCATCACTCAGCATCCAGGAGGGCCCATTTATCTTGCATTAGGTTTTTATGGCATGCTTTTGCCTTGGGCAGGACTTTTGAGCTGTGACTATCTGAGTGGGAAATATTTAAATTTAAAGAAGATAGTGACTGTAAATGTGTTAAGTACTTTACAAACATTATTGCAAAAGGTAAGGCGATTCAGAAGTTGCCTGCCTTAAATTAGTAGAGAAAGTAGATGACAGACAAGTCCACTCCACTGTATTAAACCTTTGGTGTAGCAAGCAAAGGAGCATTCTTCCATACAACACGGTGTATGAAAATGTAGAATAGGAATCTCAGCTTGCCAACCCACAAGTTCACCCATTCTCCTTACTGGAGTTGTACGGGGACATTTCAAACATATAAAGAGTAATATCTACTCTAGTGTGTGCAAGATTAGATTTCACAAAATATAATGCATTAATAAAATCTGTGTTGATTTTGAATACATAACAGACTTTTCGCGTGTTTCAGCCATTTGTTATGGTCCAAAGATGAGAATATCAGCTCTTCTGGGGCATCTCAGAGTCATCCTTTGAAATCACCAAGCTCACATCCATATTTTCCATGTGCAGTACACAAAAGGCACTTTTTGGAAAGGGATGGGACTGATCCACAATTAGCAGCTATCTCATTAACAGTGGTAATAACTGAAATCACTCTTCAGGAAATAAGTGCTCCATGAAAGGGGATACATAGCCAGCTCAAATCTGGACACTGAAGGAGCAAGTACATGTCCTCAGCATTTTTGTTATCAAGAGTCACATGTGGAATCCATCAGACAAGCCCTAAACCTTCAAACTGGCTGCAAATCAAGAATTAAAAGCAGCACTTGCTCTCCTTAACTTCAGTTGTACTGATGATGATAAAACTATGCATCAGCACTAGAAATGGTCCCTGTTAAATGTCCCATTTCATGCCAGAGGAGCAGCACATGTTTTTTTCTCTCTAATCCCAGGCGACAGCAGGCTAGTACATCTTTATATCCACTAGGATGTAAAAACAAAGAACACCAGAAGGCATCACAGGAAATACAGGAAGACATGGAGAGGGTCCAGATGTGTTGGTCCTGTGTGTGTGACAAAGCTGTGGCTGCTGCAGCAGACCATGCTGAGAGCTTGGCACAGCCAAAAGGTACAGACTGGCCCCGTAGCCCAACCTCCTCTCCAGTACCAGCCCTGCCTTTTGTTTGCTACTCAGTAAAGGTGTTTCAGTGTTACCCATCTCCAGTGACAGACAAGGCAATGTAATACATCAGTCCTGCTGCTGAAGCACACCAGCAGAACATCTGGAAGACTATGAAGTATCAACATGTGTTAACCTGCTTAATGCCACTGCTGAAGACACTTCAATAATAAGTATCTATCATGGGCAGCTCTCAAAAAACTGCAGACACAGTTCAGAGGGAATTTGATGCCACTGTTACTTGAAAACAGCTATTGAAGGCAACCCAAAAATAGGTGAAGACATCCACTGAAATGCCCCTTATTCTTTGAGACCATTCCACTTTAACAAAAGCATTCCCTTGACCTTCCAATGAAGGAGGTTGCTGTATTTCCTCTTCTCTCTCCCAAACAAAACACCAGATCACTACCAACTGCCAGTACACCAGATATCATTGAAGTTTAAATGCCTTATGTCTTTTAAGCATAGAGGAAATAAGGTCTCTATTTTGTCTAGCACTTGAGAGTCACTCACAGCATACAATTTCATGGTGATTTCCACTAACCATACCTAATAGTTTTCCCTTCTTTCTCTTATTTCTCAGTTTATGAAACATAAACAAAGATGAGCTAAAAAATACCATATTTTCTCAGAGTTAGGAAAAATCAGGTTAAATATACTATATTTTACCGGGAAACCTGGGTATGATAACTTATAACAAGCCTAGTATGCAGCTGGAGACATGAATTCATACCCTCCATTCTTGGTATGGTACAGTACCACAGATGTTTCTCCATTTGCAATTCAGTAAGAGCACAAAAATGCCAAGTTAGTCAGCAGTGTTGACAGGCTTCTAGAAGGCCCCCTTTCACTTCTCCTTCTCACCCACCCTCACCCTGTCTGCAATAGCCAGGTATGATGCCCATGTACCAGAACAGAAACCAAGAACATGGAAAGTAGTGCTGCAATTCTTCCCAAAAGAGGAATGTTTTGTCCCAAAATCTTCCACAGTGACAACGCATCACAGTATGCACAGCCCAGACTCAAAAGATGCCAACCCTCCCAAAGACCTCCATCCAACAAGTCCTTCCAGTCCATTAGTATTCTGTGTCCATGGGCGGGCATGCTTCCCGTCTGACATCAGAGCAATTTAATTTTTTATGGTAAGCTGGGAAAAAAACAATTTCCACCTCCTCTGCCTTTTGGTCCATGTTTAAACATCTGAGCAAGCTGTCTCAGTGATGTCATTCTGTGCCACAGGAATGAGAAAACTGCATGAACCAGGAACCACACAGTGACTTTCACCAATGGCCACCAACTAACAAAAGCAGGATCACCCGAGATAAATAGGCAATCCATCTTCTACTCAAATGTGTTTACATTTATTGTCAAGGTATTTCATCATAAAACCACCATACACACAAACACACTTTTAAAACCTACCTTTATGTTTAAAATGCTGCCCATTGTCCACAAGTTTCCTCCTGGGAAAGACTCATCTACAAGGTAGATATGTACAGATTACACCATCATCACTCACTGCCAGGGGCCCTATGTATAATGCCACACTTCATTTTTTCATATTGATTAAAGCAACTAAATGTATAAATCAGAGTTCCTATTCTGTTTTCTGTGATGGACCATAAATTCCTTTGTCATCAATTGATTTTTTCCTTCATTAGCAACCTTGCTCTGACTTACATTTCCCAGCTAGAATATAGCAGGAACAAATCCATCCCATACAGGGAGTTCTGTTTAGACAAGAAGAAACTTGACACAACCCTTATCATAAACCTCATACACCCTTAAACTTCAAAAGGACTGGAAGACTTCAGCAATCAAGGGAGAGCCACCACTGATTAACAGCAGATTCTAAGTAGGCAAATGAGAATAGATCCTTACAGTTTAATGAGAAACAGTAAAGCAATATATTTTTGAAACTGTGTTCATTAGAACTGAAAACATTTAATAACCTGGTACACAGCATGCAGAATAAATTTGAAGTGGGGTGAGTGGTGTTATGTAGTTTCAATAAAAAGCTAAGGATTCACCAGATCTAGGAAAAGCTAGCTTGCAATAAGGAGATGCAAAATGGAAAGACCATATTCCAGTGAGAAGGGGAAAGGAACAGATGAATCAAGCAGCTTTGGGAAGCAATTTGTGGTGTGAAGACACAGGATGGGGGAAAGGAGCAGCTGAAGCTCACAATAAGCAGAAAAGTGTGAAGGCTTGTAAGGAGATACTCATCCTACAGAGACAGTGAAGTGGTAAATGAACACTGCTCACAAGACAGTTTGGGAGATCCTCTGCTTCTGCAGTCTTGATGACTTAACAACTTCTTTGCAGATTCCTAAAGCAAAAAGTTAGTATTTCCTTTGCAGTCTGGTCTTTGTGCTGAAACATCAACATACACTTTGGTGCTACTTCTACTCCATCTCATTCTTCTCCTCCTTGGACAAACAACAAATGGCTCAAAAGTGATGAGCTGGGAATGGTATTTAACCGAGAAATCATTAAACATGGTCACAGAGAACAATGCTCCCTGAAACACGGAGCTGTAATTATTTTCCCACTTGGAATAAGTCACAGAAGATAAAGATGAAAAGCCTACTACATTTTCAGGAAATTTATTACTACTTACTTAGTGCACAATTTCAGGCATTGAAAATGGCTAGAGTCAGGAAGTTTTAAAGTCTGTGCTCTCAAAAGCAGAGCCACTTAAAACTGCCTTTTGCACATTTAGGACTAAAATAAAAGTGCACTCCATGGGCTATTGATTTATTCCAGTCAACCACAACTTCAGAGAACACATCTCATTATAAAATGTTCGTGGATGTTCTCCTCGTTCCTGGTTCGTTTACAGATGATTATAGCACTGTTATTTCATACATCGGTGCTTTGTAATAAACAAAAGCATTGCCCTGGAGGGGCTTCAGTTTAACTGACATTTCTTCCAGGCACATTCTGTTTGAAGATGGTGAGAAAGTGCAGGAGTTTCCTCAAGGACAACAGTCTTACAAGGACATCCCATCAATTTACTGAAAACAACACATCAACTTGTCCATGTGAGGCCAAATGACAAGTTCTTGTCCCAGTATGTGGACTTGCAAGGCTAGTGTGTCTCATAATTTAACTATGTCTTTGAAAGCTAAAATCCAGAGAGTGATTTCAAGTGCAGAAATGGCTGAAAGTGAAACATCTCATTCGACAGATGTCACATCAACAGCTTGCGTCTGACCTGAGCTTCTGAACTGAATAGGATTATGGTCTGCCAGTTCAAAATAAATGTAAGCTTTTTCACAACTACGTGCACAATGGAGGAGATTAGGGAGAGCTAATGTTTTTTAGCTGGTAGGGATCATCATTGAAAGGTATTGCACAGGTGCAGTGTGCAATTCCTGTTCCAGCACATTGGGATGCAGGGTTGGTGTAATCTGTCCTTAGCACAGCAGGGAGATCAGGCTTAGAGAGAGATCTTAGCATTATAAACTGTGGTGGGAATGGACCTCATGTCCTCAAGAAAAGAGCCACTCCAGCTGACATGCTTTGTGATCTGGTGTAAGACACCTCTCTGTAAAATTAGAGCAAAATACTTGATCATCTTTATGTTTTTAGACAATAGGCATTACCATCAATACGAAGGATTCATTCTACAACTAACATACCCACTGCTCTATAAATGCACTTCACATCACCAAAAGCCTAAGGAGCACACCTGAACAAAACTCTTACATCACTGTAAGCTTTGAGAATTTTATCTTGCCTAATTTCCATTCTCTGTTCAATTTTAGTTGTGGCCTAAGTATTATTTCTGAGCTAGAACAGATTTGAAAATTAAGTGCCCCCTACTCGTGCCACCGCAGCTGTGGGAGCTGGGGTTGTTCTGCCTGAAGAAAAGGAGGCTCAGGGGTGACCTTATCACTCTACAGCTGTCTGAAAGGAAGGTGCAGCAAGGTGGGAGTCAGCCTCTTCTCCCAGGCAACCAAACACACAGCAGGAGGACACAGCCTCAAGCTGTGCCAAGGAAGGTTCATGCTGGACATCAGGAAGAATTTCTTTGCAGAAAAGACAGTCAAGCATTGGAATGAACTTCCCAGGGAAGCGGTAGAGTCACCATTCCTGGAGGTGTTCAGCAAACAACTGGACGTGGCACTTAGTGCTGTGGTTTAGCTGACAAGGTGGTGATTGGTCAAATGTTGGACTCTTATGATCATGAAGGTCTTTTCCAACCCTACGGATACCACAATTCTAAGAATATAATTCATGTAAAAAATAAGGCAAATAAAGTTATAAATTCCAAATGACCACTTGGAAATCTCAGTTCAAACATTATACAGTACACCCTCAGAGATCTCTGCAGACCCCTGTATTGGACCCACAGGAAAAAAAACACATGTATTTTATGGAATAACACAAGCAGCAGTTTGCAATACAATACATAGACAACAAAGTCCTCAAACTCCTGATTTTATTTCATGACCCAACATCCATAGTCAGATTCAGCAGAGAGAGTTTAGAATAAAGTGCAAAAAACTGTTGCAAACAAAAAACTGAGAACTAGCTCCAAATTATGATGCAGTGATGTCTTTATTCTTCAAGCTTGAGAGCTTTCCTTACCAATTCACTTCGCCACCAATTTGAAAGGCAGAATTGTTTGTTTTTAACCATTCCCCTGTCTCAAATTTAGTATAATCTCCAGCAACATACAGACATATTATACATATATCAACTAACAATTTATTTTTGAAGAGCAGGAACAAATTGAAAATTTCACTCCCACTCTACTATGGTTGAATTCAAATAGTTTAAACACAGCTTCCAGAAATGCCACATCATGTGCTAAGTGTTACACTGAGCAGTCGGAAGAGAAGTTGCAAAGAGGAGCAGGAGAAGGAGGAGATGCCACTTGGCTAGAAAATGAGCCAGGAATCAGATGCCAGCCAGAAAAACAAATTGACTTCTCCTGAAGAGGGTTGGGGTTTTTTTATTAAAAGATTAAAAAAGCAGATTGTCTGGCTGAAAAATGAACAGGTGGTGACTCTACTTAAATTCTGTTTTGAAGCACAGCCCAGGTTCAAGAATGAATAGAAATGATTGCTGAACTGCAAAAACACAGCATCATCATTGTCATCAGTTATACCCATCAGAATAACAGCTCCCTGAGAGTGTACAGCCATCTTATAGTCACAGCAAGGCACAGTGATACAATGAAATCTGTTGCAGCGAAGAGATTTCTATAAAGAAAACCAGGGCCAGTGAAAAGTTATGGCCTGATGCTAAATTTCACCAAGCTGGTCTCTATGAATTCAAACAGGCCTTAAAGAGTATCTTTTCCCAAAACTCTATGCATGGAGTGAAGGCCTGTGCATTCCTTCAAACAGCACAATGCTATGGATCTACAGTCAGATTACCAGTGGGGTAATCTATACATCAAAGTGATCACCCAAAAGTCCAAGAGTGAGATTTAAGTTTCCTGCCCAAATCCTCCTCTTAGAAATTAAGATTCCATGCAAACTGGGCTGGCTGGAGATTTTTGTCCTAGAATATCAGCCAGAATTGTTGTGAAATAAGATGCCCAATGCTTTAGTCAATGCCCACATTATTCAGATTGTCAGGAGACATATACTCAGGTTGGCCAGGCTATGCGTGGCAGAGCAGCAGGCACTGAGCCTTTCTAACCACCAAGGGTCACTGTTGATTCACTCAGATGAGGAAACTGTGGGGAAAGTACTTTTGATTATAATAATAAGAAACTGGCTGGGTCTGAGAAGGCCCTCTAATCTCTAAGACCCCTGTCATGGCTTGATGATGCTCTTCTATGGTACATCCCATGGCAACAGCAGTCCTGACTGCAGTGCTGCACTAAGAGGATGCAGGTTAGTTGCAGATGCTCTTCCATTAAATTCCTCTTCATTTACATCTCACTCCAAAATAAAATGTGCTAGCAAGATCCTTAACTTATACAAACCCATGGACCAACAGCAACCTGGAAAACTGACCTGTCATCCCGAAGGCATGTATTAGCTATTAGCAAATCTCTACTTGGAATCTCCGAATTTTCATCTTTGCATAGGCTAAGGTGGGACCATAGGAAATTCCTGCCTGCTGCCACAGATAAGAGCAATTTCTGGTTTTGTCCCCTGGGAAAGCCTTTTTGTTGATTCTTGACCTTTTTCCTTCTTTTAGGATTGCTTTCAAAGTTCTCCATCCACTGGGCTAATATCAATTGATTTCTCTACTCAGCCTTACATTATCTTCCTTCTTGTTCAAAGAACTGCTATCACGTCATCACCTTATTTTGAAAAAGGAGGAAAAGATGGTTTTACTGTCTCAGATTCTCAGTCCTCAAATGGCAGGGAGAGAGAAGGAACTTCAGTGCTAAGAAGACAGTGTGCTAACACACCCCAAAGTGCCACATGACCTCAGAAAGCAGCAGCACATCTTACATGAAGTACTTCAGCTTTATTTTTCCTTTTCAAGAGGGAACAGTGTGCAGCCAGAAACCACCCAAATATGATAATTTACACACTCCTGAATAACCCAGCTACTGCACTGCAGCTTTGCACCCATGGAAAGCCCAGCAGCAGCAAGTTTGCCCCAGGCTGAGGAACAAGGTAGAATGTTCTGCAGCAGCAGCTCCAGGCTCGGCCATACCTGGGGCTCAACACTGCAAAATGGGAGATGTATGTGGGGCTACTCTGAGCTCTCCCGGCCACTACTACAGCAGAGAAACCAGCACATGAACCTGGGAAAGGAGTCCAACACCACCCACAGAGAGTGCCAAACAGGTGAATGAAGACACAAGCGGTACAGGGCAGCAAGGACTGGGGAAAAAGCAAACCAAGACTTAGGAATAAAGGGGAGAGCATGAAATTGCAACTGATTAGGCAATGGCAGGGAAACTGGTAAGAAGATGCTTTTATTTGATGGGGACAGGAGAGAAATTATAAATTGAAAGTACATGAAAGTTGCTAACTGATCAAGGGCATGAGCACTGAAGCAGAGCTAAAGGGAAAGTGGCCTGACACCAGCTGTAGGGCCACACTGCAAGAACACAGGCTTGCAACAAAAAATAATCTAGAAAGAGGTAGAAGAGGTTGCCCTTGGGAAATCAGGTGCTTGCATAAATCCTTCATTCCTGTGAATATCCACCTCCTGACCAGAGTGAATACTTCCCGAGTCTCATCGATTCTCTGCTGTTGATAAACTTGTGTTAACCTGCTGGCAAGGCACCTCAAAAAGAGCACTCAGTTACTCTATACAAAGATGAAGAAATTACACAATTTGTATCTTCAACTTTTGTTGATATGAAGTCACTCAAATGGTCCTCTGGTGGAAATGGAGAACAAGGGGCTACTCAGCTGCAGATAAAAGCAGGTAGCATCAGAGTTTATAGGTAACCTGCTGCAGGAATTGCTGTTAGTACATAGACAGCCACCTGGGATTGTCAGTCAATCAGGAAGATTGGCTGGATGAATATTCAAAGCCCAATACTCTGAGGACAGTGGGTAACCAAATCTCTTCTGCTGTAAATTGTCAGAAGGCAGATGAAGGCAGAAATCTATCTTTAGCTCTTCAAATTACATTACACATTAATTAATTATATTAAATACTCCCTGCACATTCTAAATATAGCTTACATCACATATTTGCATCTCTACTGAATTAAGGGACAACTCACTTATGGGTCAGGCACAAAAATCCCATTTACCCAGCATCAGCATGACAGCACCTTCACTTGGGATCATCCCTTACAAAAAGGTGCAGCACATTCACACTGGGGCTTCAGTACACAGCAAGTCGATGCCCTCCACACTTTCATGGGCTTGTTTAGTGCCAAGACCCTCTGTGGCCATTATCAGGACTGCCCATGACAGGAAACTAGAGCTGTAAAAACCATATTAAAGCTTAGATGAGGGGGGAAATAGATGAGTCCCAGGGAGCAGGAGCCAAGTACCTGCATGATAAAACAAATACAAAGTATAGTCTTGAATATTAATATCTCATACAGATTCCCACCTGCAGTGTGAGTATTGAATCTTCCCTCTCCAGAGAGAGACAAGTGGCTACAGCCTCCTGTGCAGCTATGTCTGCACTGCATGCATCCCTACAGAACTCCTTGTCTGGGATTCAGAATTGTGCAAGAAGAAAACAGTGCTCGAGAAGGAGCTCTAAGTCTGAGAATTTAGCATACAAACAATAAACCTTCCTTAAAGAGA
Organism: Sialia sialis; assembly: GCA_009812075.1. NCBI lineage: Eukaryota > Metazoa > Chordata > Aves > Passeriformes > Turdidae > Sialia > Sialia sialis. Next base: position 30,553,706 of record VRYO01001269.1, on the reverse strand, counting down.
TGAGAAAAAGTGTAAGCAAGAAAAAAGCAGAGGCTTCATTAATTTGTTTCCATTTACTGAAGGCACACTGTTCACAGTGTTGGGAACCTCCCCTCCATCTAATGTTTCAGCTAAGGCAGAGTATTTCTGACCTGCTGGCAAGGTTGCAGCTGACCTCAAGCACAATGGACTCAGTACAAAAAGGAAAAATATTATTACTGTGGTTGTTACAACAAAGACTTGAAAGGTTGTAGTCAACAGCAAAGCAATACTCTGAAACATGTACTACTGAGGTACTGTCACCATAAAACTTTCAGCAGTAAATATGTCTCTGCAGTAGCAGAAATAGAACATGTTCTGTGCTCATCATCCAAATTGATTTTTTTTTTTTTTTAAATATCAACCAGTCAGGCTATATGCACACAAACAGGCACACACATAAATCTTTCATAAGTTGGGTGTGTTCCCAGCCTTTGAGGCTCTGTCTTCAATTAACATTGCAGTTTCTCTCTGAGTTACCCCAAAGATTTAACAGACTGTGTGGCACTTGTATTTACTTGCACTCACCTGGAATGAGCAGAAGGGGAAGATGGTGAGAGAAAAATGGCAAGGAGCACAGCAAGTTCACAGTGGTTTAGGTAATAAAATAGAAAGCAACTGAGGCCATTTGACTGTCTCACCAACATCTCTCACTCAGCTGTAGTACAAGACTGAATTAATTTCTGCCTTTGCCGTTGTGTACATACCACAATTCACCACCTTCACTGTGAATGGTTCACATACACACAAGAACAAAACTGAGTCCAAAGGGATACTGAATAGTTCTGCCAGCCACCCCAAGAACATATCCAGCTACATACTGACAAAAGCTGCATTTGACAAACACACTGGCTGCCATCGCCCATCCAGTCCTCTACTGCCATGATCAACTGGTCTGTGACTGCAGCCTGACATAAGTCGGTTCTTAACACATCAAAAAGTAGAATATCAATGAAGATACAGACCTGGCAACTTCTGCCACTGCACCAACACTCATCAGCTGAAGCAAGGAAACCCTCACCAATCATTTCATGTAATAGAAAAAGTCATCTTAACAAAACTTTGCCACAGCATCCATATCTCTTGCTGTCCAACTCAACACTGACAGCCTGAATTCCCCATAGAAAGCTAGAGAGGCATCAGCCTTAGACAACATTTGATTCTGGTAACATGATCTCTTAAGTTTATTTTGGATTTCACAACACATCTACACTAGAGCTGCAAGTACCTGACAACATTATCAGCTGTTCTGGTAGACACTATCTAGGGAGGGAAGGGAGGAAAGAAGGGAAGAAGTCCCATAAGTGACATCACCTTTAAGGCTTTGTAGCAGCTGGACAATCTTTCTAGTAAAAGCCAGTAAAATGTGCATCTGCTTGGAAGAATGAAGGCTCAAGTCCCCCAACTCCCAGTTCTGATTACTTATAAAATTATGTCACAGTGTTTATTAATTTATAGTAATACAACAGTGCTGAAACAGCAATGAAGAGTACTGCCCAACTTTGAGATCTAAAAAGCATTTTCTAAGTCTGCACAAGAAAAAAATAAAACCAACAAATACCAGACTCCAGCCATGCACCTTTCTCTCTATGATTTTACAGACACTTTACTGATGTTTACAGGCAGTAGCTCACTAACTTGAATACAGAAAACTAGTGTTTGTTGAGAAAAAGCAAGCACAAACAGCATATTTTTGCTGTTCTGTTTCAGCATGTCTGCAGATTGTCTTTCCTTCTGTAAGATGTTCCCTCCAGGGTAAATCAAAAACCTAGCTTGTTCAAGTCATGGAACTTCCACAAGATCATCAGCAAAGGCTTTTAGATAGCATGAGCCATCTTAGAAGTGGATCATGCCCTGTTTTAGGATCACAACACTGCTACTTACACCCTTAATGCACCTCCAGGTGATTAGGGTAAAGAAACTAGGAAAAAGCTTTTAAAATGAAACCTCTGTGAGAAACAGACACAATGATCCCCTCATTCAATCTGGGCTTTGTGATGCAAGTATGTGCACTTTGTAAATAAAAAGATCACCAGATCCGTTTATGAAGGGCTTGTATCCACCATGAGGCACTGAAATCTCCAAGCCATTCAAATGTAAAATGCATCTGAACAAGAAAAATTGGAGAGTAAAATCAATCTGCTGCCTGCTAAGCAGGAGCCCCTGTTTGCCCAGAAAAGTGTTTAGTATTACTTGAGGTAATGCCTGTGCCCACCAAAGTGGGCAAGTGTTTATACTCACTGATTGCCTGGCAGAGAAACTTAGTGCTGGTTATCTCCTGGGCCAAATCCTGATTCAGAGAACGACAAAGCCAAAGCGAGCAGTCAATATCCCAGATGTGTGAACAAGAGACATGATTGTAAGTCTGGATAGACCTGGGGGAGCCATGTAAATGTATTACAAGCACCAAGATTTATATTAATGCCTGGAGCTGACAAGGTCTCTCTTGTTATTTAATTGCCCACTCATGACTAAGCTAAGGGAGTCCACGTGGGACCATGAGGTAAAGATGAGTGGCTCTGTCAAGCCTCAACACTGAATGCAATACAACACTAATATAAAGAGAGAATCTCCCAAGCACAGATCACTATATTATCAAGCATTTGCTGACAGCTAAAATAATTCAGTTTAGGGCAGAAATACACCTTGCAGGGCACGGACAGACTGGTCTCTGCACACTAATCTGGCAACAATCTTGCCAGGAAATTTCTACTGAAACCTCTACCTCTCCTACTGACACTTGTTTAAAATGATGCCACAGAGATTCCTCACCACTTTAAAGCTACAATCACAATGTTAAAAATATTTACTGCCTCCTCCTACAATCAGAGATCTCATCAGGTAGAAAGGTCAAAAGATAGATACATAGATAGATAAATAGATAGATACACAGATAAGCAGGCAGACAGGCAGAGGGAGAGTGTACTCCATTGCCACAGTCTCCTCATTCTCTTAAGTTCTTCATATCCATTTATTGCCTCTGACTTGACTGCATGTACTTTAGAACAAGAACTCCTGGATAATAAGTCTTTGTGTGATGCATTATTGATGTCCATGTGGGCTTCTAGGCAAAACTGTGACACAAATCCTAAATGACTGTGGTTAAGACAGCTACTGGCATGAACTTACATGCCAAACTGAGCCCCTTAGAAAAGTGATAAATTCAGGCTTTTAAATAACCCATAGTTCGAGAGCATTTTCAAGTGACTCATCTCTGCCAATTAATTTATTCTTACAACACCTAGGCTAGACAGAGAAATTTAAGCTCCCTCTCTTAAATGACTTTGGGATACTGAAGGATGTACAAAGACAGGACTGATGGCAAGATCTACAGCCTTTGATCTTAACCACAAGACTGTGTTTTTTCCCCTTGGGGACTACAGCCGGACTCCTGATCTCAAGTTACACATCATGCCCAACACTCTCATAGTAATTAATAAGTCATATTAATAAGTTACCTCCAAAGACCAACATTTTTACGCTTACAAAACAAGGTCATAGAAAGTAGAAATATGCAGGTGTTAACCTGTGCAATCCAAAAGAGGTAATGCATTAAAAATGTGCTACTTGCATCCTCAAAGGACAGGTGTGAGCCAAAACATCAGATACACCATATATTTAATATAGGGAGAGAGGAAGGATAGAAAGATTGGATCTGAAATACTTATTTTCTATTCTCTAAACTATATTAATTCTCTTTCTGACACAGCAAAAGAGAAACGAATCTCCTAATTCATTCTTACAGCACGGTATTAAATAGGAGAGTTTTAGCTCTCCTTTACAGATGAAAAATTGACATGTATTGACTTAACATAAAAGAGTGAAACATCCAGTAAATCAAACAGCCCATCTGGCTGAGTACTTCCAGAAGCTATGTAACGAGATGGAAAAGCAAATAACTAATGAAACAACACATGGGGCAAGTGTGTATTTTAACCAGGCAGGAGCTCTGTGCAAGGGACACGCAGCCTTGACCCTCAGCCTGAGACCTGGAGCTTCCCTTAGACCTGACTCAAGCCTACCAGTTTTAGAGTTGTGTTTCTGAAAGGAGGATTGTGATAGGTCCTTTCCATCTTGCCCACCAAGATGCTAAATCCTTCAGCATCACTTACAGTGTGTCTGTAAGGGTCCTGTCCAGGCACAAGGTCATCAAGCCCTTTTATGGCAAGCATGACAATGCCTTCAAGCCCAAGTTACAGCAGAATCACCCAGTTCTCAGAATTACATAGGTGTATAATTACAGTTTACAGGGTATTTATACAGTCCAGCTGTTTGCCCAAACATGTTAGGGTTAACCATAAGTCCTATAGTTAACTATACTGCCCCAAGACAACTTGCCTTGTACTCCCATTAGATCACATGTGAGTGCTATGAAATGTTTCAGCACTTTTCGGGAAGAAGCTGTCATTTGCAAAGAGCAAGCATGGATATTATGCAAGATGCTGTTACAATCAGGCATCCCACAACTATTCCTAGATAACTGTGCCTCAGATAATAAGAGCCAGCAACTGCACTGAACTCACTGAATGCCATTTAGCAGTATACGTCTAACTAAAGTTTTCTAAACAAGTCTCAAAAAGCAAACTGAAGGAATTTATTATAAGCAAACTCTGGGACAGTAGAGAGCCTACTCTCTACCAGAGAGCCTCACCTGGTACCATAAGGTTAAAATTATTTAAGTGCAGATACAACATGAGCCGTAAGAAACAACAGATATATTAATTATATTTTCTTCAGCATTTGGACACAAAAGATATTGAAGTGGTTAGAGTTGGGTGAAAGAGAAAGGTCCAGAGTGTTTGACTATACAGAAGCTAAACCCAGACGCTGTGGGTTTGGGTGTTATGGTTGAGTTTTTTTGGGGAGGTTTTGTTGTTATTGCTGTTGTTTGTTTTGGTTTGTATTTTTAAATATATCTGGAAACTGCTATAGTAGAGACAGGCCCCTTTGGAGAGGCCTCAGACTCTTAACTCTGAGATGATGCTGTGGAAGTGAGTGAAGCTGGTGGACTTGTGTGGGGTCTTCGTTTTTGTTTCATTTTCATTTGTAAACCCTTTCCTGCCTCCTCCCTACTTACACTCAATACTGAAGGAAAAAACAGAATGGGAAAGCCATCCAAAGCTATGTAACAGAAGTGAGAAACCAGCTTTTAAAGCAAAGCCTAAACAAACACAGTCACTTCATCAAGTGCCCCAAAAATAAATAGCTCCAGCTTTACAGAGAAAGCAAAATCTGAAATCATTCAATTGAAATCTTCAGTTGGGTAAAGTTCACTGTGGTTGTGTCAATGACATTAACAGGATCAGGATTAGGTGCTCTATGTGTTGAAACACACTAGCCCTATTCGAATGTTCTTTATTTTGAGGATTCCAATCAGCATTATGAAGATGTAATCTAAATTCTGCCTCTGTGCATCATAGTAAGGCAAAAGTAACAACAGAAAAACATTGTATTTCAAAAGATCCACAGTTCTTCAGTACAAGCATTTCTACTAAAACCTTAGCGTTCATAAAATCGAAGCAACACTGGCAACGTAAAAAAAAAAAAAGCAAATCACAATAAACCAAAAAACCAATAAACCAGGATTCATGTTGTAGAACCTCACAGTGATTCCATAAGAAAAAGGATTTTGATCAACTTTTCATTTTTAAATTGCCTTTCCTTATTTCAAATCCCATCTTTTTTTTCCCCCCACAGGTATTATATTTATATTTCAGATGACAGTAAGTCAAACATCTCCCTGTACACACTTGTGTAGCTGTGGAGTTCTCCTTTGTGGAGTCTCAACAATTTTAGATTTTGCTCCAAGTCAGCAGGAAGCAGTATCCTCTACACATTTCCAAATGCCAGAGAAAACTGGTATTCAACAGGCCTTCTACCCTCCACATGGCTATTTCCACATCTCTTCACATCAACTGATTTTAAACAAGAATCAAGAGAAAGGTGGGACAATTTTTAAACAGAATTAAGGAGAAATGCCAGAAAATCAAAATCTAAAGTTGATTCTTTTAAACTAACAGAATAAATGAACTCTCACAGACAAGTCATACTGAAGAGCAGCACCCAAGGCTCAGAAGGCAGAACATGCAGGTTCCTTGAGCTGAGCAGTCTGTGGAAGCTCTAAGAGGAAATGCCACATTAAACAAAATAAACAAAGCTGCCAACCCTGAAATGAAGATGCTTCACATTCTAGAAGAAAAATTCGGATTAAAACACCCCAAAAGCAGTGAGATTAAGCATCTAAACGTGCAGTTTTGTGTTAAAATTAATTGGTCTGTCTCAGAGATGGCTGTTTGCATCAGCTGTTGGGTAACAAGGACTGCACTAGGAATGAGCATCTCCGGCTTAGTCCAGTCCCCAGAGAAACAGGACAGTGTAATCACAGGTGGCTGTGTGAAAACACCACACTCACAGTATCACTGCTGCTGTTCAAACACAGCTTGTGGCCACACAGGCTGACAAGCAGCCTCAGCAGATAGTGCAGGCCAACACATCCTGAGTCCTTCAGCACTGTTTTGTTCTACAGATCCAGATCTATGAGGCTGCTCTACCTCATTTTTATATACACATATAAAAAATATACATATATCCACACATATTTAGATAAATGCCTCAAGACTACAGGACAAGATAGTGGGAATCAGTGAATGACACCTTAAAAGCTGGAATTCACTGTGCTTCTTACCATGCTTATGTGGTTCATTAACAGTGCAGTGAAAACTCATTAACCAATTTTCAACAAATTTTCTACACCAACCCTTAATAAACAGATTTAATCACTTTTTCTCAGTATGTGAGCTTTAGTCATAGAAAAATACACATTTACACAAATCATTAATTAATCTCTCCTCAACATCTTCTATACCTGAAACATCTGGCATTTTTTTCCTTCCCAATGAATACAGTTCTTACAGGCTTAGCATTTTAATGACAGTTCTTTTAAGTAATTCCAGTTAGTGTTTTGTGCCCTTAGATGGCTCCAAAAGGAATTACTAAAAACAATCCATCAGCTGCTAACTCCTGAACATGTCCATTGAGACACAGGCTCCATGAGGACATGCATTCCTCTGCTCCTTGCCATCTTCTGCATACTTATATTGGTCTGCAGGACTTACAAAAGAGCACAGAAGACTACTTGAAATCCATCATGAGATATGAAGTCATCTGCTTTATACAACTCCCAGTGGGCAGCATGCATACAGACTAAGCAAAAGAGGAAATAAGATCCCGATAAAACAATCACATGCTGTAAAAATGCCTCTTTCATTCTCTATTACTAGAGATCAAGGATTAAGGGAAAAAAGATCAATTATTATTTCCCCCCTCAACACAAGGTTTCCTATAGGTTTTCCAGATACTATAAAGCTGTAGTGCTTCCTAAAGCTCCCTCTGCATGGACCCTGGTGTTAGCCTTTCCATTATACACAATAAAAAGTGTTTTCTCACCTCTGACACTGAATGAGTCCTATTTCCAAAACAGCTGTCTTGCACCATTTGTCACTTAAGAGAAAGCCCTGAACAAATGGAGAGTACATTGACCTGTAGCTAAGAAAAATGTTGCTAAGATGCACAGCTTAATTGCATCTGTCAAAAATTTATTCAAGCTCACTACACCTGATGAATCATCACCATACACGTGCTGACTGCCAGACTGAACTCTTTAAGAACAACAGAAGTCTTGGAATTCATCCACCTAGAAACCTTTAAATAAAAGTCTATAAATAATAACAAATGTACTACATAGGTTGTGCTTACAGTCTTCCTCAAGTTTCACAGAAGGGTCTTATTGATTCCTCCTTCTACCCATCAAACTTTATTGTATTATTTATTTTATATATAGATAGATAGATAGATAGATAGAGATATAAAATACAATATTATTGGTTGTCATTACTCAAAATGGATATCATAGCCACTCTCCACAGCTGCATTTCAGCTGGAAGATAAGCAAATTTTACTGGCTTGTATTTATTTTGCTGCCTGTTCAGTTAATACTTGCAGTATGTGATCAGTTATTTCATCTGCAGAATCAGGAATAGGCAAATGCACTCTTAGAAATAACTCATATTTCAGTGCCTTCACAGTCAGCTTTCTTGTAGGAAAAAAAGCCAACTTCATGTTGAAAATATGGCAATTCTATGAATCTTGTAATGATGTTGCAATGGAGGTTTGTAAACCTAGAGCTAAGAATAATGAACACCATAGATGTATTTGTCAGCTGTTCTGACTAAATGTTTTAGTCAGAATTAGACACACTCATCACAGCAGAACTCCAGATAACTTCTTTAAGCATGAATTGGTTTTCCAGATACAGCTTGGTAAGCAGGATGCTACAAAACAGTCAGAATACACTGAAGTAGCAGAGACTTCTGTTAAGATTTAATTTAATTTTTTTTTATTTTTTTCATAATTTTTCTTTTCTATTGAGTCTCACCAAGGTTTGCCTATAGTTCTCAAAGTCTATTCACAATACATATATTGTGAATAGACTCTGAGAGACTATGCATTCATTGGGGCTGTACAACCTCCCAAATTCATCTCATTTCTGCCTTGTCACTCCTTCCAAGCTTAAAGGCAGGTTCTGGCTATCAGTCTCCAGGAGCTTATGTAAAATGCAATTTCATTTCCATGAAGGTGAAGGAGTCTTTTTATGTTCCACTTGAAATATTTTACAATGTGCAGGAATCATTCAACTCATTTTTTAACCAGATCTTGCTTTCAAGTACCCTGCTTCTGCAATAAGCCATTCATACAACGTGTTGATACAGCTTACATGCTACCTAAGGCTCTAACCTGTATTTTTCAAAGTGTCCTTATATCCTTGATTGAAGAAAAATTTCTTTCTTTAATAACCAAGTAGTTCTGCTCCTTCACTGATGGAAAAAAAAAAAAAAAAAAAAGTCTGTGCAAGAAGGAGGTGGATTTACAGCCAGAACTCCTTTACTTCCACAACAGTGTAAGACTGTTCATTTCTTCCAGAAAAAGTCACTTGATTTCTCCTTGTCAGTCAAGTTCCTAAAAATCATATTCCACCTACAACAGGTAAGACTTTGCTCTACAGGATGTAATAACTGTGACTGCATGTATGGGAACTTCCAACATTAAAGTTAAAATCCTAATCAAAGAACTCTGCTTTGGTTCACTGCATACAACTAAAAAAAGCCGCTTGACTCTTCAGCATACCAATTTCTGGAGCAAGGGAGATACTGATGTTTACCTCCTCATAAGAAAGTCAAAAGCTTGTTAAGTATTTAAGGATTGCTGCATGGCAGATGCTAAGTATTTTCAGTAGGATTTCACACCAGCAAGATTTTAATTACAGTGGTTCCTCATTTACTGGATTCCCTGATGAACTGATAGGCAGACTTTTATTTATTCACAGCTGAATACCCAAAAAGTCAGCTAGGGTTGAGACAGTGCTGTACACAACTTCAACCCTGAAGTGTGCACCAACACTATTTGGGGTTTTTTTGCACACACACACATACAAAGACAGCAGATCATCTCTGCTTCTCTGTGCAAGAGAAAGGACTGACACTCTCTCCTCAATGAGACTGATCACCACATGGTGTTCAGCCAAATTATACCATGCTCACAGCAATCCCTTGAGCAAAGTTACCTATATGAGTTTTATGGCTAATGCTGACCTTTGCAAAAGCAGGATGCTCTACAGGTGTCAACCAAATACATGGAGGCTCATTCTACAGAGAGTTCAACTACAGCAGATGAAGATGCATTTTCATTTAACAATGTGAAAACTAAACACACATGCAGTATAGTGGACAGGCTGGTAAAATCTCTGCAATGCTACTGCAACTTCACAGGCTTCTTTCACCTTGCTACCAAGTTATCTAGGCACTGCCACAGCACGGACCCTGTTTGGAAAACTTTACTGCTCCTCAAACTTCTCTTCAAAGTGATCCTTAAGCTTTAAATTTAGTTAAGCAGCTGTAGTTCAGACTTACTCTCAGCTGTAGTTGTTCAATTTAGCACGTACAGTCACCCAGGAATTTCTCCCTGGAGCTCCAGGTCTAACAGTGGTAGAATGAAATTCTGTGCAACAGCTGAAGAGTCAGTGCCTGAGCTGAAGGAGAGAGACTCTCCAGGTCTCACCAGAGTCACAGGGAGTGCTGACACCTCTGGCCTTGGCAGCAGGAGCCCTCTCACACCGTGCAGGCAGGCAGGTGTGAGCTCTCATGCATCCCAACACATTGATCCCTGCCTCAGACTTACTGCTGCCACAGGAGACAATGATGTAAGCACCTCAGAAGTCTCTGTCTGGCACCTCTAATTTTATTACAAAGAGGCTTGGATCAAGAATGCCATCAAACTGGCCAACAGAGATTCTGGACTGTGCTTCATAAACCATGAAAATGGTCACTGTATTAGTACAATCACTGTTTCCAGGCAAAGCTGCTCCAGCCTCAGGAACTTGTTTTCTAGGCATTCTGTAATTTTGGGGTTCTGTCTTTTGCACCACGGCTTCCCCAGGTGACACAGGGCACCAAAATTCATCATGTGCAACATGCTTTTTTAAGTGAAAATTCTTCTTACCAAGGGAACAGCTACCAAAAGCTTTCACAGATGCTGCTTGTGCAGGATTACTAAAACAGTTCCTGAACAATACCCTTAATGAGGAATGGTGAGACTTAATTAAAGCATAAAATAATTAAAAGGCAATCAAGAGCAATGAGAAGTTTCTGATTATTTTCCCCCACATTTAAAATGTAAGGCATGGGGGAAGGGATTGCCTAATCTCCATGGTTTTCAAATGACTTTTAGAAAATTAAAGGATGAAGAAAATATTAGACAAAGATGTGTAATAAAAGTTTCAACAAAGCAATCAAATTATCGGCTGATATAATAGAGATAAGAAGATAGTCATTTTTCATGCAAATAAATATCCACATCATTTCCCAGTATAAAAATAAAACATAGTAAGTACTGGGATACAACGCATGAACATCCTGCCCATTGGTCTCAAACAAACCCTTGCTCCCTTGACATTCATTTTGGTGACCTAGGCTCACAGCATTTCCAAAACATAATTATGTCAAAGGAAATGGGTAGCTGGAACAGGAAACATTCTCTAACCTGGAAGAAACACATAGAAAGCAATTCAGTTTGAGCTGATTTTCTTTGCTCCTTTCAAGAGAAAAGAGGAAAATGGATTGCAGAGCACTTTCTATTAAATTTTATAGAAGTAACTAAGGATAACACCATTACAGTAAACAAGAGTTAGAAAAACAAATTCTTTCTGTTTCATTACTTTTAAAAGAAAATCTCTTTAAATCCTGAAAAATGGGAGGGGGCTGGTTTGATTTTGTGTGTAGGTTTGGGGGCAATTTTTGGGGGGGTTTTGTTTGGTTTGGTGTTGTTGGGGTTTTCTTCCTTTTAAGAAAACTTTGCTTCTACTCAAGCACTGAGAGAGTGGAAACAGCAATTGATTTGTAGGAACAAGAATATGTCAGACCCTTCCACCCACAGAAGTTCAGGCTGCTTTGCTCTGTGTTCTCTGGTACACACAAGGCAGAGCATGGGATGCACTTATAGGGGGAACATGTGAGATCAGGGTACAGGACATCCTAACTGTTCTTGCTCCATCACTGAATACTACCTTGCAAATATAACAAAGAATTAAAAGCCCGAATTGTGTCATGTTTGCATTTTCTTGTGATTTACTCAGACAGCAAACTCTTAAAGACAAGCAGTAGCTCTTCCTTCCTCACTTCACAGCATCAAGCACCAAACGGTGCAGAACATGATTTGTTCAACACAACACTACTTTAATGCAAACAATAAAACACAGGAGATGCAAAACTAAACCTGTGAGACGGGGAGCTAAAGACAGAATAAAAAAAGGTGTCTACCAAGTTTATAAAATTTACTATTTTTCTCAAACTCATGCTGGCTTTGTGTGCAAGTACCAAAGAAATGTAAACAGGCAAAACATGGAGTTATGAAACAGTTTAGCTTCCTCCAGTTAAAAATCCAGGTGCTTGTTAGATGTGAAACCACAGAAAGAAAACTATCCTGGGAATAGGCTGCAAAATACCTCTACTGAGCCCCTTCCTCTCGATCACTACTGGCACCTTTTTACCATGATCCTTTTCAGTTCTGCTAACCCAAGAAAACATTGATCACAAGTCAACCCTGGCACTACCATATCCTTTTCACTCTTCTGTAACTTCTCCTGGAGGGAATGTGTCCATCAGGATCATCACCTCTGCAGAGAAGTTCCCATACCATGCCCCTCACTAGCTCTGACCCTGTTAAGGGTAATTATCTATAAAGCCAAAACCCACACAAAAACAACACTTGTATGGACTGCCATCTCTTGGATTTAAACTTATCCCTATCACCACATTTTGGAGACACTCCTTGGCAAAACCTGTGCCAGGATATTTATTACTGGGGCCCAGGACATCGTTCTCAGAGTAAGACGCTGGAACTGGTCTTGAAGTCAGCTTTAAAATGGGGATCGAGTGACAACTAGTGGAGATTTTCCTCAGTGCATCACCGTGGATTTTTTTGCACGATGTAATCTGAAATAACACAGATGCGATCCAATTAGAGAGAAAAGCTTTCCAGGAAAGATGTGCACACTTACGAAGACAAGGGCAATGGAATGTGTTCCTGTGACTCTAAGCTGTTCAGGCACATAGACTCACACAAACACAAGAAACCAGCCCCACAGGAACGTGGAAGTGAAGATGGCAGGAGTCAGAAGTTTGGAGAAGGTAGCATCCTTAAAGAGGATGTACATTTCCCTTCCTTAAAGAGTTCCAGCTGACTATTAGAAGCTTATGGTCCCTGAGGCTAGAGGCAGGGCTTGAACTATTCTGTTTTACAGCCCATGAATCTCTCCAGTCTGTGTATGCTGTTACACTCAGCAATGTAGCAGTAAGTTCCACAGCTCTGTACCAGGAAAATATATTTTCATTTACTTAATATATTACTACTTATTTCATTGAGTAGTTTCTAATGCCTTATTTATGAGAAGGTGAACATTCATTCCCTAATTTTTCTTCTCTTCTTCCCTCATGATTTCATTAGCCTTCTCCTGCGACCTCTGATTTACCTCTTTTCCAGGCTGATGAGTCTAGAAATTGATGAATTCACACACAGCAGAAAAAAAATCTTTCATTTTATTTGCCTCTTTAATCACCTCTGAACACGGTGCTTACTCTTCCAAACACTTATTAGGAGCAAGTTGCCCAAGGCAGCATTAGTTGCAGGTGTGACTGATCATCAAAACCCTCGTGCACTTTGTGGGGTTTTTGGTAGGGAAGGGAAGAAGGTTATTTTTTATATGCAATACTTTGCATTCAGGGCCAATTCATTTTAATTGTCATTTTATCACCTGGCCACTCAGAATTGAAAGTAACTACAACACTTCAAAGTGCTTTTAAATCTGACTGCTGTAATGTTTTTTTATAACACCACTGTGATTTATTAGTATCAGGCTCTAGTAAAGTACTACAGCTCTAACACAGCCATCAAAAACATTAGGAAAAAAAATCCTCCTACACAAATAGCTAAACAAGGGCAAAAAATTGCAACAAGATCTTTGAGGAAGTTTTGGGAATTCACCCTGCTAAGGTTTCCTGTCCAAAGCACTGTGGTCCTGGTGCACTGACACTGAGAAAACGATTGCTGATGTTGTTACAAGAACTTCTAAATTTGGTTAAGGGGGGTGGGAGAGGAGGAGAGAAAGAATGGGGAGGGGGGGAAGTGCCAACTAAAAATGTTTTTCAAGAATCTTCAATTAACATTATTCACTGCTTGTCACAGAAAGCTGAATCTTTAAAGCGCTTTAAATCATAACTAAAAGAATACAGAGACAGTTGTAGAAATGTCAATTTTTACTATTATTGTAGGTTTCCTCTTGAGCATAAGCGGCTTGTCATAAAAAATAAAATAAAAGAAAAAGGACAAACTAAGTTTCTGCTCCTCCTGAGTGCAGAAGAAAGCCTGGTAATAATAAGCCTAAATGTTCATAAAGCAGAAGATAAATTAAAAACAAAACCCAATACTGTGAAATAACCTCATGATTTAAAAAACATCTCCTGCTTCTGAAGATATGACTCATCATACAACTGCTTGTGGATTGGCTGTATCATTACAATGAGACTAGCAAATGTGTCAATTAACTTATTAATATTTGCAGTTTCCATTTTCATGGCTGATAGAGAGATATGAAATACTGAACAAGGAAACAGTTTAATCTCTCTCCAGAACACTCCATGTTTTTAAATCATCTCTCCATTCAATCAACATACTGAGCGCAGCCAGCTCAATACATGAATGCAATAAATTAACGTGGGCTATAGATAAAATTCAGATTCTGCAGAAACTGAGTGCCTGTGTTCAAAACAGGAACAAGGACTTTGCAATCTTGGTGCAAAGCACACGTCAGTGGCTCTTGGTCCTACATCTTTCCTTTGGTTCCTTTGGAACCTTTGCTTGGTTCCTCAGGCTCACCAGGCTGCAGTCTGTTCCCATGAACACTTACCTAACCAAATGCCTCAATTATGACTACATCAGTGAACCATCCTGATACAAATCCTGGTCCTGTAATTTCCTCCCAGCTGTCGGGGAAGACTGAGTTGATGATCTTTGTTTAGCTGGATACACATCCAAAGCACCCACTCAGCTCCACAGAGGAGGACTGGCTGCCTGTCCACTGCCACACGAGATGAAAAAAAACCATCAAACATCAAGGACTAAGAAAGTGACATCCACATCACCGAGAATAGAAACCACTGGAAAAAATGGGGACAGAAAAGCCAAACACACACAAAAAGAAGCTGCAAAATTATCAGTGGAACAAAGGTAAACAGGAGCACAGACAAAACTCACTATAGCGACTAGTGATTAACAAAGAAGGACCAAAAGAGATGAGCGAGATAAGCAAAGCATGTCATCCCTTCACAAATACATTATTGGGAGAGTTTTGATGTAGATTAAGGGCAGCCACAGTCACCCATGTACACCCTGCCTGATAGGAACATGTAAAACCCATGGGCACATCAGGGCTGTGTTACAGTGGCTTTGTCTCTAAGGCACAGCTAATGCTGCAGCACTTATTAGCATCAAGCTGCTAAAATATAAAGTGATCACTGCACAGGTGAAAAAAAGGAAGACTCCTGGGAATACATCTCACCAAGGAACAGAATGATCCTTATCTCATCCAGCAAAGTAAACAGAGCAGCACAGATTCACCAAGAACGATAGGTAATTAGAGGTACAGTCAAAACCTATGGAAAAATCAATGAAAGATTCAGAGTCCCATGCAGATTCTCAATCAGCCCCTCAGTTGTGATGCACATATATCAATAACAGAGCTGCATGTGCATTTGGCCACGCAAAAAGGAAGTATTTCCCAGAATAGAACAGAATTACAGTCAGCTAAGGAAAAAACATTAGGAGCAGATTCTAGCTCATCTGGGGGAGTGCAACCATTGGGAGGAGGTACAATACACAGTGTCTTACAAAGATTATAAAAAATAATCTGTGTGAAGCCATATGAGCAACACAATTCAACACTGGGGACTTTATTCAATAATTCTACTTTAGTGTCTTTATATATACAAACAACTGGGATAAATAAAACATAATGAGACAAAAAGCCCATAAAATTGTCTACCAAGGGAGTGGAACAGAGTAAAGTTCTCTTTTAGTTGCTGTTAGAACTGACACCACAGCCAGCACTATTTCTGTCATTGATGAAGGAATGTGCGCTCACTCTTATGCAAAATATAAATTTCACTGTGTTTTTCCATGGCAAGAAAGGAGGACAGACCTTAAACAAGCTTATAGTGACGAGCATTAGAAGTCGTGAAGGAATTGTTGGGCATACCTGCATATTTTGCTAAGCATCTAGTGGTCACAGAGTAAGGGGGACAATGTTCCTGTCCTAAAGAACTTGTCAGCTAAGGTCCCTGGAAGGACTCACACAATGTGGGGGAGCCTGTCAGGATGGAAGGCACCCCTCACTTAATGCTGAGGAGCACTGCACAGAGTGCAGTCCTCTGCTGGAGGAGCTGGAGCAGAGTGGCTGAGCAGGGACCAGGCCAGCCCCAGCAGGCAGGGCTCTCCCACCTTCCACACCCCAGTCCTCCCTGGGCAGCAACAGAGTACTGACATGGGCAAAGAAAGGGGGACATGAGCAGCTCTCACTCAGCAGCTTCTCCCTTGAGCTTTGCAGGTACTCCCCGTGCAGCAGCTGTCTCCTCATCTCCCAGCCTGCTGCTGGCACAGGAGAGTGCCATGGGAGAACTGAGAATGAGAAAAGTTGTCAGTTTTGGTGACCTTTAAAGTAGAGCTCCTCTTGCCAGATGTGACATGGAAGAAAACATGAAGGAGGTTTTTCAGAACTGCATGACAAATGAAGACTCAAGGCTGACAGAGCAGATGGGGGGTGATGTCTCAGTGCTGCACAGGACAAGATGCACAGGGCAGGGGTAGGCTGTGAGGAGCTGACAACGAGGATCAGTGTTTTGCACTTGGGTGGTGGAAAAGGAAGCCCTGTGAGTTGGCAGAAAAAATGCTCAAAGTAATAAGCCAGAAACCCAGTATTTGTAACCACATTTTCAGAACAGGGAGAAAACATACAGCTCTGACAGACAATGAACTGTCTTGGGAGCCACACAGGCCAGAATGAACTGCACAAGCAGACATTTTGCAGATCACTGTTGTAGAACTGTGCCCTGGCGCCTTAGCGCTGGCAGTCCTGGGAGGATTTTGTTTTAAGTACTGACTGAGCTTGCAGTCAGCCAGCCACAACAGACCAGGAGGGCACAGCTGCCCTCCAGGCAGCCAGTGACAGCAGTTAAATTGTTGTTGTCCCTCCCAAACACAGAAAAGAAACCAACCTACTTTCTTGTAATTTGCAACAATAGAGCTTGGTCCTCAACACTTGTTCTGGCCACTGTTCTCCATACTGCACATTTGTTTCTCAAGCCACCCAGGGCAAGGCTAGGAATTAGTCCGTCCAGCTCTACAGACTGTGTGGTCTAAATGAGACACAGCTCAAGAAGCCTGAGAACGGAAGACCCATCTTTCCTGTTGTTCCTTGTGAGATAACTTCTGTATCTTGACACCCCTTCATCCAGCGGAACTACAGACTGCATCAGCAGAGTACAGACTGTATGGCAATCCTGCTAACAACCCCATTCCACATCCCTGGCACAAAGACTTCATACACTGATCCCAAAACCAAGCTCAGAAGTCCTCTCCTTGCTGGCCATAATGTGTAAGTACATTATACTGCTTCACAACAAACCTGCAGCCAACTGAAAATACTTAAAACAGAGAGTGAATAGATTCTAAGAGAAGAGCAACTTGTTACTTACTCCACACAAATGCAGTTCTGTTTTCCACTTCATGCAAACCCACTGCAGAAGTGCTGTTTCCACAGCAGTCCCAGATCCTGAAACACAGCACAGATGGGACCAGGCAGGGGATATACATCAGGGTATCAGATGCATCAGCAAATTACAGTAAATCAAGAAGGTATAGTGTATGTGCTGAGACAATTGTTTGCCACGTGTCCTCCAACCTGCTGCAGCCACAGATTTAAGCTATGGACAATCTATAGTCTTTTACTGCTGGACAGACCAGGAATTTTTTACCACAGCTCTGCCCACAACAAGCCCAAACTCAAAGGCAGAGACCAGATTTCCCTCATAAAAATGCTTTGTCTGAATACCACACCATGGATGCCACACTAGGAATGATGCAGACCACAAATGCAGTAAGTTATTAATTACTGCAGTAAGTAAGCAGAAGTTATTATTCCTTTATTGATATTCAAGATTATTGCTGAAAAAATATTTATCCTAATAAACACAAGGTACACCAGTTAACTCCACAGAGATTCCTCAAAATCCCTTAAATACATACACAGAATGAGTGAAAAAAAGCAGTAAGCATAAGGGTGAAGCAGGAAATAAGTAAAACATAAACTGCCATAGTCTGTACTCAAAAAATGTAAATGCTAGGGTGGATATTTTGCTTCCAGCCAACAATCAGCCATCATATCAGGTCATGTGGGTTTTAAGTTTTATTTACAACATGATGCTGAGACAAGACTTTATCAGTCACTTGGTAAAAAGCAACTTGTACAAACAATTACAAGCCACAACTGAAATCAAAATCAGTCTCAGCAATTGGAAAAGATGTGTTTTGTGAGTAGCAAGATGATGGCAGCTTTCTTCCTTCCAAGTATTTGGATAATTTTTAATTTTAACCCTAAACTCTCCATTTCCTGCATCTTTAGCAGCCAGCTTTTTATAACTAGCATAGCTAACTGCAAGGCTCCTCCACAAGTGTCCTGGGAATAGACATTGCAAGCTCTCCTTTACCTGGAAAGGACACTGAAACTCTGAAACAAATATAAAGCTTTTCTCCGCTCTTTAATTCAAGTGGACATGAAAGAAAAGGAACTTCAATCAGAAGGAAATTATGCAAGTCTGAAAGAACTACATGGATCTGATATGCTTTTTGTTTTAGTATTCCTTCAGCCACCACAGATGCTTTCAAGAAGTGTCTGCTCTTTGTGCTCTTTTAACCTACTATATGATGAAAAAATCACAAGCCAAATAAATATTTGTTTTCTCTTACAAGTCACCTTTAGATCACAATCCATCCTGACATCAGGACAAAGAGTTCATTTTAAAGTTTAAAGTAATTCATCACTGAGCTAGGATCTAAGCTGCACGGATAATAAATGTGCTTCAAAAATACATAGCTTCCAAGAATTTACAGAGGCATTTGAAACAGCTAATGCAATCACAGAATTGTAGTTTGCTTCCACTAGAAAGGCTCTTTCATTTACATTAATCTCTGGGAATTGTCCTGCACTACAGAAAACCACTGAGTACTCAGATTATTGGTTTGACCATATTTGAGCTGCAGACTCTGACATTTGACTATGTGCTTGAGCAGAAAACTGTGTGACAGCTCTGTATCCTGACATATAGCAATAATTACCCTGTGATGAGAGTCCCAACTGAGAGCATGTCCCCACTGATTTAGAAACAAATCCTCAGGATAAATCCCTTGCATCTTTACTAAGCTAGACTGGGAGGTAAAAAGAAGATGCAGTATTCTATTGATTTTGCAAAACAAGAACTGAAGCAGGCAGTTTTGATATACAAAGTCATGCAGGCACCTAATCTTCTCAAGATCAGTAGGAGTTAGAGATCTATATGATTTTGCAGATTTGGCCACAATAGGTATGTCTATAGTCACACCAATGAGATTTATGTTCTCCTGGATAGTTGGGGATCACCCCTGAGCCTCAGTCCTGAATCCCTAACTCTCAGTCCCTGGCTTCAGTCCTAAGGAACCAGATGGCTCTGAAGGCTGTGAAGCTCCCCTGAGACAGGAGGGCTGGCTCATGTTCTGCCTCTGCCCCTCTCTGGAGCATGGACAAATAACCAGCCTCTGGCTCACAGGTGATATGTGTGCTTAGTTGCCCAAATCTGTGTCAGGGCCCCCAAACTCTTGCCTGGGAGTTTACATACTCTCTTTCCATACACATTTTGGAAAGCAGCAGGGCTCTATCCTCTTGTTAAAGAGGCCACAGAAACCTAGTTACTTCCTTACTCTGAAGGAAGAGGTAGAATTGCTCTAGGTCAGGATTAGGAATATAAACAGACTAATGTGGAAAATCTGCCCTGTTGTTATCCATCTTTTACATCAGCTCTGCCAACTTTCTCTGTTTCATCTAATACTTGACACTTCACTAAGCAGCTAAGCTTCTCAAGAGAGATCATTATACAATAATCACAATTTTATTAGAGGCTGTGTTTTATTTTAAGTTTTTGGCCTTCACGTTTGTAAAGAAAAACTAAGTGTGACCTTCAGTAGAATTTAATGCAAGATGTCCTGGGAAAGCAGCAATTTGTGACTGTGTGATGCCTAGAATGTCAGATTTGGGGATGCTCAGAGACCCACAAGAGAAGGACAGAGGGCATCAATCTCAGAGGTATCTACAAACTAAATCATGCACACAAGAGATCACAAAAGGAAGAATTCAAGTCATTGGGCCATTTTAGAAGGGCTTCTATTTGGGTCCTTTGTGAGCATGCAGCTAATCAGCCTTGCTGATTTACTACACCTCATGCACATGAGAGCTGGCTCAGTGCATTACAAACCAGATTGTAGCAGATACCATGACATTCAAGGTGGCGCTTCCAAGAAAAAGCTCCAGGGCACAGGTTTAGGTCTTCTGGGGACACATCCAGAAGAGACAAGAGGTGCAGACAAGTACTTGTACAAACACAGGGCTCCTATCTATGTACCTGCAGCCTTCCTGGCCATCAAGTTCTTGTGACATTGAAGAAGATCACATCAAAACATTAAGTTGAGGATTTAAAAAGTCATGACAGCAATATGATAGCATTCTGATAGTAAATGCAAACGCCATTCAAAAAATTCAGGAAAATTCTCACAGCAATGTTAAAAATAACATATGCACCATGTGGATATGTTAATGTGCTGTCTTTCAGCCTTGCACACTGGGCTAGGGAATAGCAGGGCCATTTTTTTTGTCTGTTTTAAGAATTGTTATCACCTTAAAAATAATAATCCTTGCTCACTCACTCTCCAGTGTTCACATTCAAGATTTGCTGCCCCTTACAGGGAAGAAAGTCTTTTTTTGTCCTCAGAATGTTAGCAATGCCATTTCAAGTATACAGTGCTCTGCTGCCAATGAAAGGTGCCACCTCCACAGCCCCATAAACTGAAATCCTCCCTACTGCAGCTTCAGTCCAGCCACAGTAACACACTGCCCTTCAGCTGCTCTTTGGCATCACCACTGATTTGGCTCCTCTTAAGGACCATTAAACTGCTGACCCCTCCCTCCAGATGACCCAGTGTGGCTGTGCCAGCTGTGCCAACCAGCTGGCCCTGGCATCACAGAGCTGCATTTAAGCCACTGAAGAGCTAGGACATGGCAGGACTGGACAGCAGTGCCATATTAGCAAGAAGGAACACTGACTTTTAGGGCTGAAAATCAGGATAGATGCATGAGTTTCTCTTGAAAGCACGCTGTCACTGAACAATAAAACACAGCATGGGGATGGGGTGATTTAATACTGCAGCATTTAACTCTGCTGCTGCTGCTAGAGATGTTCCTCTTCCAGTCTGGCAGAGCAGAGTACAAAGCCTCAACAATCTCCACACTGACAAAGGGTGCTGAGGGGCATGTTTACACCCTGGACTCCCACTATGCACTGGGTAGCTGTGAAAGCTCCCCTAAATCTCCCCACCTGCATGCCCTGGCCTGTGCTACCCAAATGATCTCTGCACTGCATTCAGCTCTGGTTTGATTGAATGAAAAAAGCACAGTTTTGACAGCAGATGCTATTGGAGTGGATTTTGCAGCAGACCACCAAACAACAACAGGTAACAGAAATTTCAGAAAAGTACCACTTCAGTCCTCATACTGGCCAGGTACTCAATATTTAAAGACTATGTGGCTGGTCTTTGATTGCTCTCATTCAACAGAACTCTGAAGAACAAGTACTGCATTACTTTGCCTCATTGAAGCTTCAGCCTAAAGTCCTCAGTACCTGTAAGAGTGCTGGTTTGATTTAAGTCCCCTCCCTGAAGCCAAGATTCATCATTTTCAGCAAAAAGAAAGGACAATATATTTGTTCAGTGCTGAAGCCCTTGAGACTCAGAAGACAAGATGAAATGGAAATTTTCTTTCTTTTTCTTTTTTCTTTAAACAGATTTCTATGACCAGTACGGTCCAGATGAGACAAGATGGGTTCTTAAGAGGAGAGGTCCCCTGGTACAGAGCACAGACTGAATGTTGCCAAGATGGTACATGCCACTCATTAGGATGCTAATTGGCCCTGACAGGGCTCTGGTGACTGAAGTGAACATCCACACTGTCACTATCTGGAAGCATTGCTGCAGGGAACAGCTCCAAAGAGCCTAAAGGAAAGAAGTGGGTGTGAGGAAGTAGAGGGATGAGGGATGTTTATAGCTCTCTACAGCTGTCTGCATCACGTAGTTAAACAAGGGGGAAAATAATTCTGTCTTTCTACACTGCGCTGATAAAAATTTCCACTAAAAATCACTTTGGGTAATTTACATTTAAATGGACTTTGCACATGAAGTAGATTATTTTGCTGGTCATGTTTACAGTTCCTTCCCTGCTCCCCTTTCCCAGGACTTCTTTAGTCTTGTCTCCCACCATCTTTGCTCTCTGTCTCCCAACCGATCCAATTAAAACACCAAAAATAAATTAACTTGTCAGATTTCCCTACCACCAACTCTCTCCTACTGTTCTATTCCTGTCAGAGCTTTACCTCATCTTGAAAAATTCTGGTGTGTTGATTGTTTTTGTTTATTTGCCTAGGTGGGCAGATTTGTCATCTATGAGCTAGATTTACAGCACTTTCAAAGCAGAGAATCAAAGTTTCTGAACAGCTCATGGATGACCATTACCAGTTTTGGTTGGACAACATTCTTATAAGACTGGGAGAGCACCAAAGGGAGGGTGGAAAACTGAGACTAGGTTATCTGAAAATTATAGAGAAGGCAGAGAGTTATCAAAATGCGGAATGCTCAAAAATAAATGTTATTTGAAGGTATGTTTCAGACTTCCCTGCAAATAACCAACAACACTGACTCACTGAACCAGTGACTTGGTGGCCTAAATGTGAAAAGTTAGCTGCATCTTTTAAGAGATCAGCTGTGAACAAGACAACTCTGCTAGTAAGATGCCAGAACAGACACTTAAAACACTAGTCAACATCCCTGAATCACAGGTCTGCATTTCAGGCCCTGAGCATGTCAGATGAAACCAGAGAAGCTACAACCACATTTAATCTATGAGAGAAGGAAGGGTGGTCTGGAGTAACATTCTCAAACAAATATAAGTGTTTTTCCTTACAGCAACAATCAGCTGTCTACTTAGTCCCTCACTACCATAACACCTTGGCAACCCAAAGCATCATCTCCCTAGAACTTCAGGGGATCCCAACCAGAACGAAAGCAGCTGGTGAGATCCCCTCTCCACACCAGAAAACTACCCAGGTGTTCCTGCACAGCCTATTATGGCCCATATATGTCAGTTCTGTGGTCCAAAATCTGCTGAGGATGAGAAGATCCTGGCAGAAACTATTTGAGAGCTTCAACATGTGAAGATAATGATAAATATTTGCAAAGCATGTAAGTCATCCCTCCTCCCTTGCATGCCATGAGAATTCCAAGCCTTCTAAAACATGCATACAATGAGATTGTGTCAAGGCTATATGACTACAGTGGGGAGGGGAGGGGAGGGAGAAAAGTAGTGTGAAAACTAGCTTCAGTTACTGGAACTCCTCCAGTGTCTCCTAAAATGACAGCAGAACACAGAGGGAAGGAAAATAAAGAGGGGCAGAGACAGGATGCAAAGCTCCACATGCTGT
The DNA here is from genome assembly GCA_009812075.1 of Sialia sialis. Lineage (NCBI taxonomy): Eukaryota > Metazoa > Chordata > Aves > Passeriformes > Turdidae > Sialia > Sialia sialis. The sequence continues at coordinate 30,530,253 of VRYO01001269.1, read as the reverse complement.
ATTTTGCACTGGCATTGGAGGAATAAATTTTATTCTTGATGCAGCTTGCAGTGCAAGTAGGCAAAGAATGGTGGGGAAGAGACACAGAGGTGCAAAGCAGCTGGGATTTCCTGACTTCTGGCACGAGCTGGGAGAATGGAACCCCATTTTGTCACCCTCTCTGCTCGCCTAAGCCCTTGCCAGCAAGCCTCAGCACAACTCTTCCCAGATGGACCAGACACACCAGAAGCATCCTATGAAGCTAGAGAATTTGTGCCTCTCTGCTGCACGCCAGACCTCCTCTACACACAACACATGACCCAGAAGCCTGTGCTTCTTATTGCCACTTCCATCAAGCCCCTGCAACCAGCTTTGCCATCCTCTGTAAATAGGTTTCATGCCTTCATAAAATGGATGCATTAGTCATGAATAAAAACCAAAAAGTTACTTGGGAGCAAAGCAATGCTCAATGTACCACAGTCAATAAAAGACAGAAGGGAAGAAAAATATTAGCTGGAGAGTTCCAAGAAGGTTAGGGTTACAAAGAAGCAAAATATTGTCTCTGACACAGGAAAAGGCTCTTCTGAATACTAATGTGTTCCACACTGTGACAAAGAAGCTATACTTACCTCAAAGGAGATTAAGTAATATATAGCAACACCTGAGGAAAGGGAGGAAGGTAGAAAAGAAAGGCAAGCAAGCATAAACACAAAGAGAATAAGGCACCTGAAGTCTTTTTCATATAGCTTCTTCTCCTGCACAGGGGAGATTTATATCTTTTCCTCAGAAATTCAGCATTCAGGAAAGTGGACTTAGTATAACTCCATAATAATACCCTCTTTTCCAGGCCCCAGGAAACTATAATACTGATTTACTGGTCAAAGAAATAAATGTGCCTCAGAGTTCCATACAAGGTCTTTCTGAAGTTAATCCAGCTCTAAGATGGATAAGCAAAAGTGGAAAAATACCGAGGAAAGTATTTGTGTAGATAAAAGGAGCTTTCTAAAGGCCAGTGTTCCTGTCATGATGGAATAATTTTCATTCTCTAGATAAAGAGTTGGAGAATAAAAGTAGAGAAAGTTACAGCACACAACCAGCTCCCTGGGCACCAGATGTGTTCGCCGGCTGGGAATTACACTTCAGTGAAAATGCCTGACCAGTTAAATTTAAAGCTGGATATATTTCATACAGGATTCATTTCAGCAAATGTTGACATCAACATCTGACACTACAGTCAGTGGAGAGAAATAGTCACCTGCAGGACAGGATTCATCTGTTTCTAAAGCAGTTGGCTAAAGCAGGGTCAGATGAACGATGTCCTAAAATATCTCTTTCCCTTTCCTGTCTGGAACAAGAGCCCATATAAGTCAGTCAGAGGCAGACAGCTAGCCTATAGGCATCTGAAGCTAATGGTGGACTCAAAGCATCAAAATGACTGCAGAGATGAGATTCAAGTACACACATGGAGTTTGCAGCAATTAATCCACTTCTCACTATGACGACTGGAAATCTTACTCTGGAGAACACAAATACAAGTCTCTAGCTTCTATGCAATCTGTGTAGCCATTTAAAATGGATCAAAATGCAGCCTTTATAGCTGTAGATACAGCTTTTTAAATGCAAGGAAACTGCAAGTGGAAGCAACACTATTCCTGAGCTTACAGATTGAAACAAATAGGTCTTAGCAATGCTCAAGAGCATCATAGGAAAATTCACGAGACTGACGGGTTTGAATTATTCTCCCTTACATTCATGTCATCAGACCTATCTATCAGTTCCTAATCCTGGGTTTAAATGCAGATTCCAGGAGCAGAGGAAAGATTATAAGCCCCAGATTTCTGTTAAAACAACTTTTCTCTTTTTTTTTTTTTTTTTTTTAAGTGAACAAGGCAAATGAGTCCTTAAATAGAACTTAATAATGTAGACTGCAAACATTCCAATATATGACCTAGCAGAAGAGCTCATACAGCCTAAACTGATAAGCCCCTAATAGAAGTTAAACCCTAAGCTGTTCCCTCATCTCTCTCCTGACAGGTGCTGAATTGTCCCATAGCACAGATGGCTGGGAGCAGGTTGCAAGAGCAATTCATACAGCCCACAGATCCTCTCCCTGTTCAGCTCCAAGGAGTTCTCTAGGAAAAGTACAAACAGGAATGTGTCACTCTCACCAGGACACCATCAGCCCACTGCTGGTCAATGTCTTTCTCCAGGTGCTGCTCAGAGAAAACAGCAGCCTGTGTGCAAGGATGTTTCCCAAGTTTCACACCTGGGAAACAATTACAGCTACTCTACATTGACTGCACACGATATGCACAAAGTGCAGCTCTTCCTGCAAACTGTGTTCCCTCCATCTGGAAGGGCTGGGCACAGCTAGGATGAAGTCTCTATTCAGGCAGGAGCATTTGCTAACACAGTGTTCAGTTATTACACATGGGCTGAAGCCTGTCTCATCAGGAACCATTTCTTGTCCTGCAGTTGCACAGTGCTTACACAGCATGAGCTGCCAGTTGGGGCTGGTGAACACTGCTGTGATACAAACAAATAAAATCAGCCTTATTCAGACCAAATTCCAAAGCAGAGGCTGTTTGCTTGTCCACATTCTAGGTTAATACAGAGGGCTGGGCGAACCTCTCAAGTCAAAATGAACCAGACCACAGCTATGGGGAAGCTGCTTCAGGACTCAAAAACCAGTCATTTATTAAAACTGAGAGATTAGTTCTCCCAGCAAAAGGCAAACAAACTCCAGAATCATCTCCTCCATCACACGTGAGAAACTGTCTAATCTTAACCTTCATTTCAAATGCTAATTACTTTCCAGAATCCTAACCTGAATTTTTCCGAGCTTCTACGGAGGATAAAAAAAATAGACATGAGAGATCTTCATCTTTCCCTTTCTAAATTTATATGCATTATGTAATTGCACTTTTAAAGGACTAGAGAGCAAGTGACTAAAAAAGTAATGCAAAATTAAGCACTTGCAACAAAGCAGGAAAAAAATACTTTTAAAAGCAGAAGAGGACTTTCTTCCTCCAGAAAAATGTGAAAAGAGAAAGTAGAGGACACTATAATTGCATATGTGAAAAATTATTCAATGACAAGGGGATGTATGGCAAGTTATTTTAATTGCTAAGTTTATCATATTCTTTAAATGATGTAAAGGATACCCAGAGAACAAGGAGGGCTGTCATCTAAGAGAAGGTGTGCACAGTCAAAGACACCATCTTAAAAAGTTAAAGCTACCTTAGCATACTTATCTGATAAATTATATACACATACTGGCAGTGTAGTCTAGCAGGAGTGGCTCACAGGCATTTTCTAAAGGCAAAACCTTGTCATTGTAAAAGGATTTATTAATAATTGTAAATTAAATCATGATTATCAAAGTTAAGTGCCTGGAAGCATTTTGCCAAAATCATTTAACTCTGGACTAAAACTCCAACAGACAAGGAAAAACCGATTAATTTTATCATGGTAGGATTTCAGTTCAAATTCAGAAGGCAACTTATACCCACTGGAGTTTTGGGGGCTTTTTAAAAGGCGTAGGGTATCCACTCAGTTGATTTTAGGACAAATGTATTTGTATTACCACACCTTCAATAAGACTTTAGAGGCAGGCACTGTGAAGCAGAAGAAAAACAGTCCTTATGCTGAGAGCAACACAATGGTTCCCCAGTAGAAGCTCACAGGAGCATGATAAACATTTGTAGCCTCTCCAATAAGCAAAATTACTGACTCTGAATGCAAGAACAGTGATGTATGACAAACAAGGAGCACAGCCTGCCAGAAACTTTGTGTTTGTTGTTCCAAAAAGGTTAGAAGCCACTGATTTAGAGTATATCAGAAGAAATAGTGTGGAACAAAAACCAGATATGGAGAAAGCACAAAGAATGGAAAAGAAAACTACAGTCTCCCTGATCCGCATCCTAAGAAGGAGTATTCCCAACAGTGAGAGTGTTGTCTTGCTAGATCAGGTGGGTTTTGGGACCACAGGCTAATCTCCACTAGCATCCCTGTCTTACCATCCCTGTAAGCCCAATGGCTAAGGTGGGAGAGAGTCTTTGGAAGGGTTTAGAAGTGCAAGAGCTCAGCAGGGCCAGGCAGTGCTACTGCCCCAGGTAAGAGGCAGACCCAGGGAGCAATTCTGCAACTCGCTCACAGACAGGCGGCATAGCCAGGTAACAAACTCTGACACTGTGCACAGCAGGCTGTGCCTTGCTCACAACCACATCCTGCTTTTCTCTGGAGCCAGCAGAAGGAAAACAGCACTACAACAAACAGTGGGAGATAGCCCTCAAATCTTGATGATATACAAAGCCTGAAGGAATGCGCATTACAGAAAGATTTAGTTTGCTGGCATGAAATCAAACGTATAAACCCAAGATTATTCACAAAGATCAAGACAACCTTCAAAGAACCCAGAAATCCAGGGGGAAGCAAAGTATTTCCAAGTAGTTCCACTTTTCTCACACAAGCCAGGGAATCTCACAGAGAGGGTCATAAATAATGGACTTTATTTTAATTCTTTGCATATACTCTTGCTGATGTAGTGCCTAGTGTCATCTGGAAATGCAAGCTGATAGAGAGCCATTTTTGGATACTCAAAGACACCTTAAAGGGACTTTTTCTTGGAATAAGAGTGTTTGATTTTGGAAATACAAACTACTGTAATTTACTAATTGCTTTACATAACCTGCAAGTATTAGAGCACTTCTAAGAAAAGATCAGATTTGTGATAATAAAAGCTTCTGTAAACCTACAATGAAAGGCATTTCAGGATGCAGTGACTGAAGGCAGCATATTCAAATTAAGGTACCTAGTTAAACATCAAAGTAACCAGCCATTGACAGAACTATCCTTGTACAGAAATAGTCACCATTACTTGATGTCCTCAAAGCAAGACCAGAGGATTCTTCTCAAATATATATATAGGCTCATGCTTAAGCCACAGTTAATGGTTAGATGTTGAAATCAAGCATTAATGCAAGCAGCCCTATCTCACCTCTTTATTCTGAGTTGTTCTGTCACAGCAAAATTCAAAGAATTTACTAAATTGAAAGCAGGTGCATGGAAATGCTGGTTAGATTAAGAAGCCTCTCAGGAAAGTTTGACTTGTTTAAGTTGACAAAACACAGCACAATAGAAGACAGGGTCACTGCCTGCAACTTGAGGAGAAAAAGCTGCAAGAAATGCAAAGAGACCTTTAAACCATAGGATTATCTTGGTGCAGAAATGAAATAAACCAAGCATGAACTCTACTTGGCTGGAGGTCAGAGGAATCTGTGTATGAAGTAGCAGTCATCTGGAGCAGCTTCCCAGTGGGAGAAGTCAAAGAGGAAAAGAAAGCAGATAAAGAGAGAACCCAACAGTCCACAGAAAGGGCTCCTGCCTCAGGAGCAGGGAGCCTTCCCTGAGACTCAGGCCTGGAAAACCAGGTTGTCTTTCAGCTCTAAGCTTATACACAGAGTTCAATAACTTGGTAAAAGGTTATCACTGGATGAGAGGGATTTACATGTTTTGGGGCAGGTTTCCTGTGTATTTCTAAAACAGGAAAGTTATTATTTCTTTAAACACAAAGATAACTTCTGCTTTTCGTCGGTTCTCCTACAGTGCAGGAGAACACACCGCAGGAGTAAAACATTGCAAGAAGAGATAATTTAGGATCTAATCTTGAGTAACATGTGCAGCCAGGACAGCATGGAGGAGCTCTCCACCCCACCAGAGTGGAGGTGAACTTCACAGATGTTCCACTGTCAAGATGATTCAGCTCTTACCAACAGAGGGAGGGCGAACTAAAAGGTACTGAAGAAATGACTTCAGAGTGCAAGACAGTCACAGAGCAGCAATGCTCTGCACCAGCTTCTGGGTTATCATTCAGTCCCAAAGTATGAAGTTTTTATCCTTCTTTCTACCAACCTGATCCACAGGCCCTGGATTCAGCCACCCTTTCTGCAGCACACTGAAGTCAGTCATCATGAAAGTCAAAGTCACATCAACCTAGTAAAGAAACCGCTGGAGCTGCTTTGCTCTCTCTCTACCATAAAACCATCAAAACACAGACACCAGGAGCCAGGAGAGCTGGATTACCCTCCTGACATTTGGCCCCAAGCAAAAGTCATAAGCTTTCCATAACCACTTCATTGTCTCCAATGCCCTCACTCACCCCCTCTGTCCACAAAGCTTCCTCTCTTTGGAAAGTGTAGAGAGACTCTTCTGTGCTCAGAACTGTAATATAAAAACAAAATCGTGTGTTAATGATATTTAAACTGATTTAATGAAACAGTTTCAATTCCACCCTTCCTTCCTCCCAACTCCACCTTCTCCTTCGAGAGGGAAATTTGTTTTGGTTAATACGGAGGAGAAAAAAAGTGAGCTAAAAATAGCCTCCTTTTGCCTTAAAAAGGTTAAATCTATGTATAAACAGCCTGAAACAGGAATGCAGTTTATCTGCCCACCAAATTCTCACACTGTTTTCCTGTTCAGCTTTCCAAAACATTTTTATAAGGATCAAACACACAGACCTAGATCTGCAGAGCCAGTCATGTCCCAGAGCTGCCTGCTTCCATGCTAGTAATGTAACTGGTTTTGGCATGAGGAGGAATGGTCTGAGACTGGATGAACCAAAGATATAATCTAGGACCATTAAGTACTAGAATATTTGAGCAAATCTCCTGGCATCAAATGAATCAATATGAAAAAAACTGAGAAAAATCCACCAAGAGAAGAGAAAAGCCTTTCTCGTTTCCGTTTAACTGTGCAACAGACAAACTGCATTATCTCCTAAAAATCTATCTTGCCAGTAAAAAGCACTCACCCTGTTATCCCTATCTTAGACCCAAGTCACATCTGTCCCTGACAACAACAGCTGTCAACACTGAAAGAGCAGGGTGATCAGCCAGCCTTTTCACCCTGGGCTGAAAGCCAAAGCAAGGGTGGCTTATGTATTTGCAGTGCAAAACCAAACAAACTCTTTATTCTCTTCCCTGTGCTATGCCATTAGCAAGCAAGCTGATCAGCCCCAGGGAGCATCCTCACAATCTGAATATGTGAGCCCAAACTTGATTTTCCCCTAATTCCCTTTCACTGTATCACCAGCGAGCTTCAGGTAATGCCATAGGAGTCACATGTACTATCCTACCAATGCAGACAGAAGCCTCTTGGCAGAATTACCTTTCGTTCCCAGTTTCCCCTAGCATGAGGCATCAGAGCATGCTGCTCTGGAGAGCTACAGACACTGCTATGATACCTGATAGGAGTTATATCTTAGAAAAGGAAGCCACCTCCCTCCTCTTACAGCAGATGAGCCCTCCTGAAGGAGAAAGGAAATGTCTCACTTTCATCTCAGAGTTCAGAGGGAATGTTTTATAGCTGTCAATCCTATCAGGAACTTATTCATTCACACGCCAGGGAGAGCAACAATTCTGTACAGCCATGACATAGCCAGGTTCTGAAAAGAACTTTTCCCAGTGACATTTGGAAAGCAAGGTGAAAGACTTTACTAAAGTAAACAGTGAAAGCCAACATGCAACAGGAGTTTAGCTGATGTGAAGTGTGAACCCAAGCTAACATCTGGTGTCCCAGTCCAAGCAAGCACTTTCACTCAGAGAGGTGAGACATCATCAGTGATCAGAGTGGGACAGTGGATGCTGAGAGCTCACACTTGCACATCTGTATCACTGCCATGACATACAACCCTGCATTCCCCATTCATTTACACTGCTCATCATCTCATCTTGCCTGCTAAAAAGACTTCAGGGATACTATTTAGGCTGTGCAGAAATATCAAGAGAAAGACATCCTGGTTATTAAAATGGTTGGTTATTTCTTCAACCACTCTACTGGAGCATTTACTGGCCCTATGTTTACCCTCAGTTCCCATCCAAGGTGGAAAGTGTTCGTTAAATGACAAGAAACAAGGTACAGAGACTAAATCATACTACTGAATTCTCAGGGGGAATCTGTAAGCGGATCATGGAGCTGAAACTGGACTTGCAGAGCTCTAAGTTCTCTTCCAAACAGACATATCTGCCAGCATTCACTTGCGCAGCTTGTTCAGGAAATTTGATGGCTCAACAAAAGAACAATGAAGTGAGAGCAAAAAGTCAAAGCTGACATGGGTTAAGAAAGTAAATGCATCATCAGGGCCACCAGTGTCCACCCTGCATCCAGCACTGCGCCAGGGCTGACCTGCTCTGCACAGAGCCCTGCTCAAGCAGCTACAACTGTTGAGTTCTGCCTTCTCAAGGATGCAGTAGCCAAATCTTGTACTACACAAAGGTCTTTGGCATCACTCATCTGCAACCTCATGCCGCTGTTTTCAGCTAGTCTTAACTGGAGGTGGCTTCCCTGGTTTCAAGAGGGATTCAGCTTTCCCAAGGCACTATAAAGAATGAAGAGGAAATGGACATTGACTCAAGAGAAATAGAAAACAGGCAACATGTGTGGAAACAATCCTGCTTTTGATTAAAAGGAAAAAACAAACAAAACAAAACAAAACAAACAAAAAAAATTAAAACAAAAAAAAAACAAAAAAAAACACTTAAAAGAAAGCAAGCAGCCTAGGGTATTTCTTAGTAGAAACACAAAGTCTCAGGCTCCTTTACAGCACTCAGCTCAGTGTATCTCTGACTGTGCATAGAGCCACTCTAAGAAAACACCCACAATCACTGCAGGTGATTTGTCAGGAATGCTAATTGATATAAACCAGAATGTCTTTGCCTCAGCCAGTACATTCCGCCAATTATCTATCCATGAACCAAGAAGCTGCTCCTATTAGCACTGTACTTCATCCAATACACCAGCACCAAGTGTTTTGAACTTGGGTGCAGAGAAAGGAACAGAACACAAAGAGTTAAGAAATCTTGGTTGTGATTATCAGGAAGAACACTGGTAATGCAAGGTACAACCATGACCCTGATCAATATTCCTAATACAGAAAGTATGCATCTTAGGGCATGTCTGCAGCACTGGAAGCAGTTTTCCAACCGAGCAGTTGTTTTCTGCCTTCAATTCAGCCTCACTTTTAACTACTCTTGATTAAAACAATTACTTTCACTCAATATTCAATTTCTGACAGGTAATATTCTCTACATATGTTGCAAGCTGGCTCCATCCTTACAGGCAAAACACAAGAGCTCCCTAGAAGCAACTTTTCTTATTTTGTAAGTCATGTATAATTTATGCATCTGCAATATTGACACAGGCTAGAAACATACATCGTGCCAAAATCATTTCCTAAAAGTTTTCAAGAGATTCGAGGGCATTTTCCTCTTAAGGCATTGGTTCCTCTTATTATTGCCATTAGTTCTCAGGAGAATCCATTACCTGAGTACAATTAATTCCTGTACGTTCAACCTCAACCAAAAATCAAGACCATGTCAACATTCAATGCCATTTAACAGTACAAGTGTCTGACAGCCCCTTAAGCACTCTCAGGGGTTTTTTTTGTTCATTTAGTCCTCAATTTTTCATCAAAACAAACTCTTCCACATGCACAGATGTGTTCCCACCTTTCTAGCCTTGCAGATGGATTCCACACAGGACATACACAACTTTTCCCATTCAGAAGGCAATTCAGCTCTTCCAACCAGGTAAATATTGTCTGAATTGGCTGAAAACTGGAGATGGCTTTGCAAGTAATTTTTATCATTGTATGCAAAATACTGAAATCACCTGAGTCTGTTTAACTGAGTTATTAACAGAAGACAATTATTGACAAAATAGTCACAGGCAAGTTATATATTACATGGACATTCACAGATAGCTGGCAGGATTAGGGAAGCACTTTCCTCATTTCCTTTAGGTGGAAGCTAAAAGGGGAGATGTGGATTTTCAAGAGTTTTCATTCGGTTTCCAAACAGCACTGAATTAGGTAGCTCTCTTGCACTGTAGAGAAAATTCCATTATCTCATTTTAAGGGTATATCTAGGTACAGACTCAGGAACACTCCAGCACTGAGTCACCCTCTCTTTTCACCTGCCATGTCTGTGACTAGATGTCATACAGGTATAGATGTGCTTCTGGCACTCTGAACAAGTTTAATCTTCTTTGCTCAAGTAATACTTTTTTCCCATTTTTAATTTAAATAAGTTTTTCTTTCTGAAGCTATTCTTGGGAACAAAATATGTTGTCCAATTGTCATCTTGGCTGCTGGATGAATAACCAGAGCACTCACCCAAAGCACACAGTCTTCGATCATTTCCCTGACAAGGTATGCAGCTGGCTAGAAGAATTTGCAACTACAAGCTTTGAATATGATGTTTGGGGGATGAAAAGTGTATGTATCCTTTTGGCCTGGGATCCATAAATCAAAGCTTTTTGTAGTAGTAAGGGTACTGACAAAGAATAAATAGAGAAACACATAATTATCACAGATTACAACAAATCTCAAAGCTAACAAACCCTCACTGGAGAAAACAGTGTATAGGAGAAACTCACCGTAACTGGGGGTTTTACAGATGACACAGAAGATGCAACTGGAAGGAGCTCTTGATCTCCCACAGCAGTAACAGCTGACCCCTTCAAGGATGCCACTGCAAGACACAAAACAGATTTATGAGTAAAAAGGCAGGTGGTCATCAAGAGTCCCTCCAGAAACAAACTTTTCAACCCAGTATTACTACTCTCACAATCCCCTTCACCCCACTTCTGTACTTCCCCACACATTCTTCAACCTCAGCGGCACTTGTTACTAAAATGAAACTTGTAAATAAACATTAACTTATGGAGAAAATCTCTTATTGCTTGTCTTCAATACAGAATTTTTTTAAAGAGCATTAAAAACAGGTAACTTTGACTCCTCTTACAAACTAGTAATGTGGGAGCGAACATGCAATGGCAAGAGAATAAGGCACGCTGGGCATGCAGAGAAAAGTCCAGGTAAAGAGTCTCTACAGAACAGCAGGCTGTGACTTATAGTCCACCAGAAGCACAAGAAACAAGCTTTGTGGGTCCCAAGAAACAATGCACAGAAAGCATTCAGAAGACTGTGGGCTTCTGCTTCCTATACTGGGAAAAGGTCATGGCAAGGAGAAGTGAAATTGGTAAATACTTCTAAACATTCAAGTTTCTGACAAATGCCAAGGAAACAAGCTTGGTTTCGTAAAAGCAGTTTATGCAACAAGTATCCGCAAATAAAATGCATCTTCTCCTGGGAGTGGTAAAACTTTACCAAGTGATGGTGCATAGGGGAAAGTGAGTTTATAGCGATATTCAAATACATAAAAACATTTGAATGCATAATGAGCCAATGCATATCAGGTTAACTCTACCTACAAAAGCAGCAGTAAGGTCAGAGTTGTAGACAAAAAATTTTGAGACAAACAATCCCTTCCTTTTCCGTGGCAGTTTAATAACTGATAATGAATCACCACTGTTTAGTGCCACAAGATTTTCGCTAGTGTATACATTTCCTCAGCCCTAAGTTTGGAACTGCAGATAGATTTTCTAGTTAAGCACAGTGGAATTATCCCCGCTGTAAATTATGCAGGGTTAAAAAGCCAGCCTCTAAAAGAGAACTGTTCCATCCTTAGTGACCACACACAGCCAAGACTGTGCTTTATCTACGCACTTGAAAGACATGAGGTCTGTAGATCAACTGTTCCTAGCTTGCCACACTTTAACTCCTACCTTTTTTGCTGCTGTTTGTCTGGGTTTTTTAATCTTGTTATTTGGTGTTTAATGACACTAATTTCCAGATGGTCTAGAAATCTAACACACCAGCAAGCAGGCTACATCCCTGTTACACACAGGAGTGTCACTGTCTGATATTTCACTGTTATATAAATCAAGCTGGCCCTGAAGAGGCATCAGCAATGTATTCACTAAGCATTGCTTTATTTTGATTTTTCTAAAACAAAGAACTATGGAAGTTTCAAGTGTTTCTTGAGAAGAATGAGCTGCCTGATGATTTTTCAATTTGTTTTTTTTTCTTCCTAAACTTGACAAATACCAGGAACAACATCACCTTTTAAGGCAAAAGGCATCTGAAAGCAAAATCCTGCTTTTAAGCCAGAGTGACTCATAACAGAAAAGATTCTTCCTATAAAAACAAACTCAATCATGAAGTAAGAACAAGCTAATAACAATTCAAATAAATCCTTTTTTCTTCATGACTTTTGTGGACTGATATAGACTGGTTCAAGCAGGTGCTCTTGGCAGCTGCAAAAAAGAAAACAAGTTAGACAGACCACTGGCCTGACCCAGCCTTATCCTTCATTTGCATCCCTAGAGAGTACAGCAAACACAAGCACAGATGCACAGGAACACACTGCAGGCCTTATCTCTTCTATAGGAATGCAGCAGGATGTCTGTAGCTCCACTGCAGGCACACGTGCAGCTCAGGAGGTAAGGCAGAGAAGGTGCAGGAGCACACACAACACTGCCTGCAGCGAGCCTGGCTGCTTATGTGCTGCCCATACCACCATACCTCCATCGCGCCCATTAAACAAGGTTAATAAAGCCACAGGAGGCAGGGCTGATCAGACTGCAGCCCTGCCTCATCAAACAGAGGTGCTGCCTTCATAAGGGGCAGCATTATATTAATGAGAGCACACGACCTCGGTAGGCTGCACCTAAGTCTACTCCTCAAGCCTAGAAGACATCCAAAATCCTCCTCTTTGAGGAATAACATAGCCATTGCACAGATTCTCCTTGAACACTCCACATGTGAGCCCAGGCAACTGAATTTTCAGCAAAGGTGGTGACACCACTGTCAGAGAGTCCAGGGCTCTACTTCCCTCTCCCCAAATGACCTGCTGTATAACCCCAGGCAAAACATTTTGTCTGCTTGTGTCCCACCTTCATTCTCAGGCTGAGTTTTTTAATCTCTTTTGACCAGGGATGATCTTCTACAAGATATCCATATGTAGTTATCATGTTTTGCTGTGCACAATGGGGCCTGTAAGTCTTAAGTTTAGCAACAGAAACCTCAGCTGCAGTGTGACTCCAATTAGGGCTACAAGGCCCCCCTCAAATTCAGCTACGCCAGACATCCTGCTGCAGAGACCAGAGGCATGTTTTCAATCCTTCTGTCCTGGCTTGTGTCAAATGCTTCCAGGCTCTTTGGCATGTCCCACACCACCTGGAGTCCATCTAAAAAACTCCCTGACAACTCCCAACCATTTAAATTATTTTGTTTTTTCCAGGCTAACTTCACAAGTTCTTAGTGGAGGAAACTACAGCTTAACAAGGTGAATTGAGTCCTAATGTCAAATTCAAACTGATCAAAAATCTGTCACAGACAGCTCAGCTTTCCAAGAACTTGGGCACCCTGAGTTAGCTAAAACTCCTGCTCTCTGATTTTCTTGCTTTGAAATACCTATACTGACTCTTCCTACTCTTCCACGCCCCCTTGGCACTCCTGTCAAACACAAAGATCAAGGTGAGTTCCTGCTGTAACACAGGACAGTTTTTCGTAGGGGCTTTTATTAAGCTGCACACTGGTTTCTAGAAGCAGGACACCTCTCAGTGCTCTTGTTCTTTCTAGAGCTTGCTGCTGCTTCACAGCATCACACAATGGTTTGGTTGGAATGGACCTTAAAGATCATCTTGCCTCATCCATCCTGGCCTTGAACACTTCCAGGGATGAGGCAGCCTTAAATTATCTAGACAACCTGTTCTACAGTCTCATCATCATCATCATTCTTCCAAATACCTAACTGAAATCCACCCTTTTCCAGTTTAAAACCATTGCACCTCATTCTGTCAGTACACTCCCTGTTCATCTCTCCTGCTGACCCACTAAGTACCAGCAGGCTGCTCTAAAATCTTCCAGGCTGAACAACCCCAACACCCCTGGCCTGTCCTCAAATGAGAGATCCTGCAGGCTTCTGTCATTTTTGTGCCCTTCCTCTGGAACTGTTCCAACAGGTCCACATCTTTGTGTTGGTGGCTCGAGTGCTGGATGCAGGTGAAGCCTCACTAGAGCAGACCAGAAGGGAAGAAGCACCTCCCCGACCTGCTGGCCACGCTGCTTTGCACACAGTCCAGGATTCACTTGGTGTTCTGGGATGTAAGCAGACATTTTTGGGTCATATTCCTCTTTTGTCATCCACCAATACCCTGTCAAGCCCCTCTCCTTAGAGGTGCTCTGCTGCCCAGTCTGTATTTGTGCTTAGGATTGCCCCTGCCCAGGTCCAGGACCGCCTTGAAATTCATGAGGTTTGCACAGGCCCATCTCTCCAGCTGGTCCTTATCCACTGAGTGCTCAAGCCATCAAATTCATTTCTCTTCATTTTAGACACAAGGACATCATGTGAGACTTATGCTTTGCACAAGTCCAAATAGATGACATCAGTCATCCTGCCCTCATCTACCACCTCTGTAACACTGCCATAGAAGGCCATCAGATTTGTCATGCACGATATGCCCTTAGTGAAGTCATGGTGGTTGAGACCAGTCATCTCTTTATTTTCAATGTGTCTCATCATAGTTCCCAGGAGGACCTGCTCCATGATTTTGCAAAGCACAAAGGTGAGAGACTTAATGGATTTTTCAAAGGCAAAAGGTGGACATGGCAGGAAACACTTGGTACCACAATGTGCTAATATTGCCTGGATTTGCATTCATCTGAGCTCAATCAACAATTTTTTTTCTTCTCCTTAAACCAGAAAAAAGCTTCATCCTTCTTATTCTGAGGCAACATCCAAACTGTGGTAAATTCCAAACTGCAGTCATTTGGGCAGCAATCCTAAGAAACAGGATCATTAACAACAGAGACAACATCATTGACATTCAATATGATCCTAAAAAGGCTTTGCTGTGTGGGTCTTCCCATGAGGTCTCACTATGTGACCTCTTTTTGCCAGCACTCACAGACACCCAGGGTACAGGGACAGCAGAGAAATGCTTCAGTTTGTGTCACAAGAGCACACAGGACATACATGTGTAGCACAAGTCAACCTCCCTGCCATGAAGAGCACACACAGAAGTTGCCAGCACCACACAGATTAGGCACAATCACCCTCACCAGTGGCAAGGGATCTTTTTCAGTCTCTGCTCTGCTTTCAACTACTGCAACTAATTCAGGAAATTTACTGACTGACTGAACTCTTGTATTCACACACAGTGCCTCTAACAAAAAAAAAAAAAAAAAAAAGCTATTCTCTGAAGTCCTACTAAACACAAGAGGCTGTGGAAAATATATTTTAAAGGAGACATGAGTACTGCTTGCTTTTAAGAGGAAAAATACCAAAAAGAAATGTCAGCAAGATTCTTCTCTGTAGTGCCACCCACCAGTCTCCTACCCACCCCTGCTTTTTTACTCATGATTTTTTAAATTAAGGTAACATTTTATTTTTTGTCCACACGGTCTCCCCTCAAACAGAACTCCACTTGACAACTTGCAATCATTTGAAATCTTTTCCTTCAATTTCTATTGCTTGATGCAAGACATCTTCACACTGTCAGGAAAGACTACTCTCCTACCATGCCCATAGCCATCACCATGTACTCAAGCCCCAGCAAATCTGCCAGATAAGCTATCTCCAGCTGGTATCTTATATATATTATATATATATATATATATATATATATATATATATATATAAAAAACATGGGGGAATATAAAAATAGTTATTCCCTTGCCACCCCTATTCTAGGATTTCCTGAACTCTACATTATTCTTAACCTCCTTAGATCAGCACTTACCCTGACAGCTATATTCCCACAATATTAGTTCACTCTTGTCTCTAGAAACCACTGGATTGATTTTACTTTCTGGAGTTATTCTTGACATAGTCCAGACCATTCACATACCAGCTCTTAAACTGATGAGCACGTGTAACTTTTATTAGAGTAAGTGCAAACTGCAGATTGTCACTCAGGCACTTTGCTTCAAACATCAACTTGTACTCTGCATCTCCCCTGTGAGCTTGAAAAAGGCTTTGTTAAATATTTGCATCCTGTGTTTCTACTTGCAAAGTCATCTCTTAGCACTGATAGCTGCAAGATCTGTGATCCTGCTGTGGCTCTTCCCAAGTCTCAGCCTAACTTGTCCCAAATTCTGTTCTTCTCATACAGAGCTTTCACTTTTATGACTTTTATTCCCAAATAAAGAGCAAAAAGATGAGGCTTTACATTCTTCCATACCCTGGACATTCTAGATAGAATCAGCAACACAAACAACCCATCTCTTGGGAAGGATGGGAATGTCCCAGTGCAGTCTAGGGCAATTACTCCTCAAAGCAAGTAAATAAAGAAGGAAACAGCCAACCCCTGAAGGTCTCTCTGCATCAATCACTGCTTTCCTTCACTGTCATATAATTCAAGATCTGCCTTCGTATCTAGTGTTTCTAGATCCCAATAAGTTCTCTGCAGGACATCCAGAGAGCACAGGAGCAGCTCCCATGACACCTTCTGTATCTGTCAAAAAGGAAAGCCCTCCTGATGCAGACCTTTCATTCATAATCAAGATAAATTATTAGTGCAGGTCATAATAGTAATACTTTCAAAAATCATAATTAACTCCAAATTATCCTGAGTTCAAAACATTAAACCATAATTAAGGTCTTCAGCTTTAAACTTGGCTTCTGATTTTAGCTGCTATGCCTAAAAAAAGAGCTGATTCTCCCTGACTAGTAACTATAAAATATAGATGTCTGGATTAAAATATCCCATACACTAAAGTTCAGCATGCAAATTTGTTAAGGAAGATACACCACCATTGATTTTAACTAAGAAGATATGCAATAAATGATACATTTATTCAAGTTCCAATTTTTTCCCATTTTAGATGTGGATTTGCTTTTTGTTAAAGTCAGGGTGATTTTTTTTTAATATGTTTCTTCTTTTGTTTTGCTGTGATTTTTTATTTACTTAACTTTTACTGTCCTTGGAAAAAAACAGTGTTGAGAGAACTTTCCTCTCTGACCATCCAGAAGTCACACTCAACCCACTCCAGACTTTCACTGCTGGACCAAAGTCCCTTCACAGTAGGCAGCTGTGCAAAGGGTCAGCACCAAGTCACAGTCCCTTGCCTGGGGCTCCCACCGTGTCCCCCACCCAGAGCACAATCTGCAGCTCCCACTGCAGCTGCACACCCAGCTACCTGGGTGTCTATACCTCAACAAGAGAAGAAAGCAGTTTAAAATTGAATTTTAAATTGTTTCTAAAAGAGTATTATCCATAATGAAAAAAAGTAAGGAAATGTGACTGCTTCTACCAAAAGAAAGAGAAGATCTCACTATCCCTCATTTAGTCTTTCTTGAATCCCTCCCTGATACGAGCTATATATGACGTTCTCAACTCCCAATCAGTCTCACAACCTCACAAGTTACCTGTCATGAACTGCTTCTGCTGTAGAGCTCCAATGACAAATATTCTCCCTACATCTGCAGAATAGGCTATTGCTCTCACAGGTTATCCTGGCACTGCAATGAACTCTTTTTCCAGACAATTAGGCCATTGACTTCCTGTGGTTTGAGCACTTTCATTTTCCTTTAAAGCCCTAGCCAAACCTGCAGTAGCAAATATTTCTTAATTTAGATGCTATTAAATGGTTAGGGAAAGTTTAAATCTCAACCTGATTTGTCATTATTTCAATTCGCCATTTAAGAGGTTTCTTTTCAGAGAATGTTTAATTGCATATCTATTATTATGATTATACACACAAATATAGACACAGCACTGTTTAAATGTATTGATTCCAATACTCATCCAGTGATTCATAAAACTGTTCCAGGGCTTTGGGAAACATAGGGTGGTTTTAAAATATGACAGGTACTTAGGTCCTGAAATATATTCCCAGTGAACATAGCCAACTATAAGCCTTTAAACAGAGATCAAAGGTATTTTCTAAAGGAAATATTCCAATTCCCAAAGACCTGATATATCTCTTCCAGTATCCCAGTATTACACACGCTTGTCCCTCTGTCATCCTCATAAGCTTAAGGACTATTCTTCCCATGCTGTTATGGGTATGGACTGCGACACCACGAGGATGGCAAAACCAGCAAGTGCAGGATCCTCCCCACTCTCCAAGCCCCCTCTGAGCAAGAGCAGCACTGCCTGAGCCGAGTGATAGTTTACTAGCTGGGTCCAGGGTCACACTACACTCCTTCAGAGGTGTTTGTAGCATGACAGTGATTCACAGCAACATTCAAGCTGTCCTGAGATCATCCACAACACTTGACATAGTGCAGGAGGACAGAAGTGACCTTCCCAAGGGGTCTGCTGCACAGCTGGGAGCTGAACCAAGTGCCACCGTGCTCCTAGGTGAATCTTCCCACAGAAATGCCCTGAGCAAACATCTAGAACCTCCTGTGCAGGAGCAAGGTAGACAGGAAAATCAGCCAATGAAGGAAATTTTGGTGATAACAACAATTTACACATCATTTAATTTCCCACCTCAACCAATGAATAAAGCACTTGAGGACATGACATTCTGAGTTTTCCAGCACTGTAATATCTACAAAGTATTTACTTGTTGGGGGAGGTGGGTGTGACTTTTTAAAGCTTTTCAGCTTATTCTTTTAAGCTAGTGATTTAAAACAACTGCTACCCTAATTTTGTTGCTATGGATATACCAAGACACACACTTTCTCTCCCACAAAACTCCAAAACAGTAAACTACATCATACAAATTTTACCGTGGTACAAGACGCACATCTCCTATCCTTGCCCTTTGCGGTAACTTTAACTTACCACAAACACATTTGTAGTTTTAAGGCGGGTTTTGATCTTTTGCTCTCCTAAACCAACCATCCAAAACACACAGTCCAAGTGAGTTTTCCACCTTGGACTGCAGCACTCCCTCTGCTCTGCTCTTCCATCTGGCCACAGAGTGTCTGGCTGTGTCCCAGGCCCCTGTGCTGGCAGAGCAATGCAGCATCGCTGTGAGCCCATCAGCCAAACATTACAAATAACACTCCTGGCTGGGCCACAGCCACGGCAGCCATGGCAGCCACTCCTGGGCAATGGAGAGATGTGAGCAGCAATTTCTGCAGTTTGGCAACAGCGCAAAGAGCACTGGATGGGACCTCTCAGTATGGGGAGTACCACTAGAAGAACCACTGCCACTGTGCTGGAAGACCAGCACAGAGCATCTCTGAGTGAGGACAGCAGCATCCACACTGTCCCAAGAGCAACACTCTCAAACACACTGGGATCAGCTTGTCCAAAGAGCAACACTCAAACACACCAGGATCCACACTGTCCCAAGAGCAACACACTCAAACACAGCAGGATCAGATTGTCCCAAGAGCAACACTCTCAAACACACCAGGATCAGAACCTGTGACATGACTTATTATAGAATCAGTGCACAGAATAAATTGAAAATGTGTTCTACACAAGAGTCAAATCTCACCTTCAGACAGGATCAATCACAGTTTATAACCCACACTTACTTGCACAGTTAGAAAGCATCTAAATCAATACCTAGGTATAAGTTTCCATACCAAAGATAGTGAAAAACTATACATATTGCCCCAAACATCTTCCCTCTGGAGAAGAATTCAAGAAGCAGATTTAATGGGATCCTTATCACCACTAGGCCTCAGGAAAACCAAATGCACCTCATCAAAAATCAACACTACTTTTTGTGTTTGCTTTAAGTTCTTCTACTGTAGAAATGTAGGCTTGCATAAACTACTGCAAATACACTGGAATATTTTATACTCTATCAGGAGACCCTACTTGGGTTTGGAATCAACAACTTTAAATTATTTATTAGTTTTCAAAAGTTTTGTGATGAATCAGTTACAGCAATGCCACTCTACACCATATTAGTTAAAGAAACCTGACAGTAGATGCAGTTCTTTACCTCCTGACCTGATCCCCATTACACAGGCAAAGCAGTTACCAACAGGGCTCAGGTCTTCACTTCTCTGCCTCTCAGTTCTCATGCATCACAGAGACAGCGCTTCAACTTACTGGTCCGTCTTGCAACCAAGATCTGCCCTTCAAATCCATCTACTCCAATACCTCTTTATTAGGTTTACCTCAGGAAATGTCTGGGGTTTTTTGAGACAGACTGGCCAGTATAGTATACAAGTAATTGCTTGCATATACTTCAAAAATGGGGGAAAAGAGGAAAAAAAATATCTATCATATATAGATAAAAAATATTTTTAAAAAGCAAAGCTCCACACAAGTCTATGATGAGACAGAGACCCAAACATGGAGCTTCAGAATTTCATAGAAAACCAAGAAATATCCACCCCCAAAAACCCAGAAATTTAAAGCACTTTGCTTTGGTTGTCCCTCTGTCTTGCAGTTTGCTACAATCACACATGAGCTGGCAAGGCAGATTAAATGCTACAGGTGGAGATGAAACTTGCAGGAGTAACAGCTGCTCACTGGCCACTAGCAGTCTTACAGCATTATGGCTAACCAGCGTATCTCTTGTTAGAATCACACCAGGTCCACAAGTGTAACAACGATGATGTCTTATCTTGGCCTCTCCCCAGCAGCTTCTGCCACCTACCTTTCTTCTTTTGACTCACCTTCAGCCTGGCACAGTCTAAAACTACTCTCTAGTTTATACTTCATATATGCATGTTGTTATTCCCTTTGCACAGCTAGTGCTGCACCCAATGCTTGGCTGATGCCCATCCATTACTACACCAGAATGCACCACTCTACTGAAAACAGATTTGATTTGCAGCTATAAGAAATGCTGCTGTGGCTATCTACACTGAGACTACACTAAAGAAATATGCTGTGGCTATATCAAAACCTTGTATCACTTAAGATATAAGTAAACTCCTGCCATGAAGATAACATCCTCTCACTTCTGATCTGCTTTAACGTTAGGCAGTTCATGGGAGGATAAAGCAGAAGGATGATACCTCACAGCTGGATGGGAACAAAAGCCGAAAGCCAGCCACAGGAAGTCAAGCAAATTCTGGACCTGTCTGGAAATAATTCCTCATTATAGGACGGGTTGTGAAGTATATTAAATGATCCAAGCTGCTCATGTTCTGAGCAGGAGAGAGGCTTAAGAAACAACACTCAAACTTAAAAATACAAGGTTTTTTTCTTGTAAGCAGTCCATGCTTTCCATGATATGCCAATACTGTAACATTCCCAACACTAAGCCAGGTACAGGATTTCATCTCCAATGAACACAAATCCAGCCAGCAGCTTTACACCACCTCCTTTCCAGACATTAATCTCCCAATGTAGGTGATGCATATCAACTCACATAGAAGTCCCCCCAGTTCCATGAAGCAAGGTCAGTTGATACTGATTAATGATCTGGCTCGACATATCCAAGGAACTGACGCACTCATTAGTTATACTGAACAGCAGGATATTATAGTAAATTATGACAGCTGCTGTGTGTACCTTTTCAAACCTATTTTCTGTGCCTTCAAATACAGCTAGCATTGGAGGTGTCCTTTATCGAGAAAGAAAAAACATCCCTAGATCAACACACTGTACAGAGTTCATCAGTCTGCAAGTGTTTCTTGCCAGCATTTATGAAGCAGTGACGCACACAGCGTAAAGCCTTTGCTAACACCAATCCACATGGAGTGCCTTCAGTAAAAGTAGACACAAAAACCACTTTCCTCTCCTTATTTTCTCCAAAGTAAAGCCTGGCATCCTCCCTGCCTCCTCTGTGAACCCCTCAGCTCTCCTTTCTGCCTATATATTGTTTATAATTTCTCATACTTTTAAAAAGCATGTGAATAAAGGCATAGCTTAAATTCACAAGGGGAAAAAGAATATTTTCCTACACCTTCTAAAATCTCTCAAAATCTAAATATTTAAAGACATTCTGTTATGCCCCTCTATAGAAATATGTCTTACAGACCTCAAAATATGTCATCCCACCTGGCTGATTCTTCCAGTCTCTCCCACATCCATGCTGCTGTACTTACCACAAAAGAGTTAGCAGAAGGCAGCAGACAGGACAGGATACTTTGGACACTTTCACCTCCTGTGCACTTGCAAAATGTGTATTGCTCCTGCCTCAAAGACATCACAATTTAAATAGATGAGGCTGGGAGAAAAAAAAAAAAAACTGTTTACCTCATTTATAGGTTTTCAGGAGACTAGGAACCTTACTCATGATCACAAAAATTTATGGCAGAAGAACTGAACTCATACATCTCAATTCACTGGTATGACTCCAGTAACATCTTTTCTTTCAAGAGTAGTGTGTCCAGTCATTTCTCACCATGTGAGGTCAAGAAGAACTTTAGCTGCAGACAGATTTTTCTCTTACTCTCCCTGACCTGAGAAGTGATGTTTTCCTGAATGTCATTACTTGAATGCACATATAAGAACAATAACAGCAAAACAACATTAATGCAACAGACAAGGTATGTCCTATTCATAACAGATCTCTTAGGTACTCCAAGAAACAGCCTCACAAAAACATCCCAGACTAATTTCCTTGACTGTTTGCCTCCTGAATTACTGGATTTGTATATATACCAATACATGGAAACTGAGGCACATATAAGAAAAAGGAATAGTGAAAAGAATTCCTTCAGACCCATTATTCTTGGAAACTCCTTCAGTTGTATCTGCAAGATAAAATAAACAGTCTAAAGGTTCAGTGGAGAAGGAAACACCAGCCAACCAGGGTGACAGGGTGGGCAAATGGGAAAAGTATGCAGCAAAACAAGTTAAGAAAGCCCTGCTTCTATCCCCTCATGAAGGCTACCTGAAGGGAGCCCAAGGCTGATACCTTTTTGAGAAGAAGCAAGCAAAGAAAAAACAGGAGACTGAAGCCCACTGCCACTTTTTTATCGTGGTGATGGAACACAGCAGGAAGCTGGTCTTGCAGCTCAGGACAGTTCTTCTTATCCTGTGCTCTCATAGCTCAAAAACAACTTCACAGCTTTGTGCAGTGATTCATGCCACACATCCTAACCCCCTCTGTGAGAGCAACAGACACCAAGGGCATAAATCCGGTGCTGCAGAGCTATGGCTCAAGGCACATGCTGCAAGGGAGAGGAAGTGATTCTAATTGCAGCTCTGATCCCTTTGCTCCTGCCTGCAAGGGAAGTCAAATTTAAGCAATCTGCTCAACCTTTGCTATGGCAGTCAAAAACTAGCCCACTAACACATTGTGGACTAGCCAGGCAGTGCAGTACATTCTTCATGTCCGTTTCCAGGAGCCTCTCAACAACTCTAGCTGGCCATAATTACATGTAAGCTTATACAGAGAACATGTCAGTCAGTTTTGCAATGGGAATGAAGTTAGCAGATGATCAAACTTGAAGACAACCTCTGTAACCTCTAAGTAAGCATCTACAAGACAATGTAAAAGCCACAATGCACTGCTTCAGAGTATTTTCCTTTCCAGAGGCTTTGTCAGAGTAACAATCCTCATACACGCACCCCGAGTCACCAACTGGAGACAGTTCATATGCCTCAGTTCTACCCTCATGTCAACAACTCCACTTTGGAAGTCACAGCAGAGAGAGAACATCAAACAAATCTATCAAGCTCCTCTCATCTCTCACTTGCTAAACAGAATTATATTTACATTGGTTAGCAGCATCTGTCAAGGAATTAATACAAAAGCAAGAACTGATTTGGACAATTTATCAAGTAACAAGGATATTTCCTGAACAAACACTTCCACTGCCCTATTACATGTACCCATCTAACCACTGTGCCAGTAAAGGCACTCAGGAGTCTTTTTTCTTCAATAAGAACCATCACAGGAATGAAGTAAAAAGATTGCAATGGATATGAGAAATAGCCCTTTTAGAAAAGCATCAATATGTTTAAATAAAGATACTATCTTAGAAAGAGCAAATAAACTGCAGTATTTTCCTTCAGATAAAAAATAACCAATGTTTAAACAAGGTAGTCATTTTGCACTGATGGAATCAGTTCAACTACTGCAAAATAACATTTTACTGAAAAAGCTTTTCAGTACATAGCCATTGGTATTACTATACCAGAATAAGAATGCTAGAAACTTGTATAGTTTGCAACCCTACAAAAGAAAGTTAGAGTAGTACACTTATAATGCTCTGAGACAGCAAATGGTATAGTCTGCTCAGCACAGTATCCACCCTCCCCCTCAATCATAGATGTAATCACCCTCTCATCTTGTGGGAGAGCCCCACTGCCAGGCAAGGGAATGCTGAACAGTATGAATGTGAGGAGCTGGATTCCACAAAATCCAGCCACTGGGTAAGAGAGGAAAGCATGCTTTACCTTCTGGTTCCCTCTTCATTTTAAGGGGCATACAACTTTTGTGGATCTTGCCATTGGGCACATTTTGGAGAACAGAGTAATTCCATTATAGATTTATCTTTTTCTTCTACCAACACTTCCTTTGTAAAATCAGCAAGTAAAATTTCTGTAAGGTCAAAATTGGCTTTTTACCCTCTAGAGACCCAACTGGTCTTTTCAAGAGGTTTAATAGCCTTTATCTCTTGAAAACATTTCAGTTGTGTGGGTGACTCCTCTGATTGCCCTTGCATTATAAATATATCTGCAAGCCCTGCTGACAGCATGAGGCACACATTACACAGCGTAGCCACCAAGTGACATTTTTCTGTTGAATACACAGCATTATAGGAGCACATGTCAAGGATAACATCTATCCTCTAATGCCTACAAAGGCTAAGGAGACTCTGAGCCAGCTTGCCAAGTGGCCAGGCTGATTCTGTGAAAATATCCATGCAGCTTTAGCCTTACTCCCCCACGAGGTGCATCACAGACCATTCTGCATGACTAACATTCCATTCCTAACCATTCCATGATTCTACATCCTACACAGAAGTGTAACTTCACTCAGGCCACGGTAATTCTTTCAGACTACATTCTCCATTAGATTATTGCACTGGTTACTTGAGGCTATTAAAGTATGAGCAGGTCCTGCTGATCACTCCGTGTCTCTCCAGATGACACATCTCCCTCAGGATGGGAACCATGGAGCCTTGCTTGGTGTGATTCTGTTGACTGTGTGCTGTTTTTGTAGCAACCAGTTCCCACTGCTCTCCAACCCTCAGCAACCCCAAAACAGAAGGGTCCTCTGAGAGACTGCTGGCTCAACTTCCCTTCCTGCACCCAAGTGAGCTCCCCTTCTGCAGAACCCTCCAGTTTATATACTGGGCATGATGTTGTGTGGTGTGGAATATCCCTTTGGTCAGTTCGGGTCACCTGCCCCAGCTGTGCTCCCTCCCAGCTTCTTTTGCAAACCTCCTCAACCATGCAAAGGAAAAAAAGAGTCCTTGACTTAGGATAAACACAACTTAGCAAAAAGAAAAAACATCCCTGTATGTTACCAATGCCATTCTCATTCCAAATCTGCAACATAGCTCTGTAACAGCTACTGGGAAGAAATTAACTCTATCCTAGCGGCAATCAGGACAGCAATAAACATACAAAAAGGTAGGTTAAGTACCTCCAGTCAACACATGCATGGATAAAAGGAAAAATAAATTGTACTAAGCAACATCAGTTATGTAAAGGTACAAACAAGATATTTCCAATAGAGATTTTTCTGTAATTAGGTCCAACATCTCAGACAATTCAGAATTACAGAAAATCCCTAACTACCCCACTGGCACATCAGGGTCAGGATTTTGTGATCCAAGCAAACAGTTTTTTAAGAGACCTAGATAAAGAGCAGTACAAGATACTTTTGCAGATTACATCCTACTGCAGTCATTGTGCATGAAGCTCACTGATTATATTACAAGGAAATATTTGTCCCTGATGAAGACATTTTACTTGGTGTGGCTCTGATTTCCCCCTACACACCTTAACAGAGCCTGAAAAATGCAAACCAGCTTCTTGCAAGATTATTTGGATGTTGAGTATTTCGAGATCTAGGTACCTCAAAACCTTAAATACAGCAAAACAAGTTGAATGCTATCATCTTACTTCACTTTGCTGACTGCAGAAAAATATCCTAGAAACCCATTTCCTCACACAGCTAATTCATCTTGCCTGTGTGGGAAGAAACCCGTTTCCTCAGAGAACAGAGCAATGTGCCAGAGACAGCCACTGATGTACTGGCTTTTAATGTTGATTTCATATATCTTGTTGGACTGAAGCCATGACAGAGGCATTTGTTATTCCTTCCCCTCCAAGCTTGTATTGAAACACAAACAAACAAGGTCTTCACCATAAGACCAGTAAAAAGCAGTTAGCTTATTTCCTTACAGCAACATGAAGTATCTCTACTTAATTCTTATTTTTAGAATGGAAATCTAGTTTTAAGTTTATGAGGATTTTTTAAAAGGAATCATATTACAACCTAATTCTTCCATATTCTATGTAGGACATTCAAGTAACCTTTCAAGTACTGCAGAGAACAATGTCCACCCCAAATAAATTTCATTTATAGAAGCTTCTTTTTGAAGTTGCACACATAATGGAGCTTTGACTTTTGAGGTTAACTCAAGCTTTACAAATATAGCAGTGTCAAATACTGCTTTCATTAAGTACCAAAGAGTCAAAGCTCCTATTTGCATTTTCCCCAAATTTCAATACTTCACTTGAAAAACAGAATTGAAAAGTCAGGATAGTTTGTTTCTCTATCCTGCTCTACAGCTACAAACAAGGTGGGAAAGCCAAAAACCTATTTGTTCTATAAACCAAAATGTCATAGGACCTGTCTTTTCTTTAAAATAGTGCCTAGATGCACCTTTTAGTGTTAAAATACTTTTTTAAGTCAAAGCACTGACTAAAAACAGCCACCTAGTAATGATTCTGTTAAAAAATTAGATGATGTTACATAAAGGACAAAATATAATAAATTCATCTTCCTCCCAGTCCCCTTTTAAGCAGTGTTCAAAATAGCAAAGGTGGGGAAGGGGAGAAGGTCATGGGGAAAATTAATTAAAGTGAAACTAAAATGAAAGTATTGAATGGGTGTCATTTCAGTCTCTATTCAAATGTATGCAAATCACCAGAAATCAATTCATCTCTAAGAACCAATGACAAAGCTACTTGAAAATAGCATACAATGAAAGGGGCTGCTGAAGTTTTTTATTTGCCACCAGAGATCACAGCCACCATCAGAGTTCTGTGTTTCTGGTTTGAATTGTTGTCCTCAGTTTCAAACTAAGCCATATGTTTCACATTAAAACAAAGGACAACCAAGCGTCCTTGAAGGATCAGACACGGTTCTCTTCTAAAAACCATGCACTCATCATATGGTTGCATAACCAGGCACAAATGGACCTCCTGCACCCTCATCATTTCCCTGCTGCTGCTAACATCTGACCATTCCCATGCTGGACATGAAGATACAAGGAAACAAAAGCAACATCTCAAAATAATGGGGAGCAAACGACATCTCCAAGGCTGCCAATGCAGAGGACTATGATAGGTGAGCTGGCTCCCAGCCTGCCAGCACTTTGGATGTGTCAGCCAGGAGTGATTTGGCAACCTCTGTTTGTTACCGCAGACCTCCACCAGTTAGGGAAGTGTTGTTGAGCTATTGAGAAACATTTAATGAAGACCACATGTTTCCCAAGTGTTCTGGGATGTAACCTTGCACAAGAGAAAAACAGGAAAGTTCAACAGACAGCTTTTATGACAATACAAGCATTCTGGCTTTTATGTGTGTCCTGCAGTAAAACATGCAGTGACCCATGCCCTCTGCCAGCTCTGGAGAGCCTCTGCCATCAGTGTGACTGATCACACTGTCAGTAATAAATCTGTCAGCCCTGCTAGGATGAAACATTCCCATCTTCGCTAGAGCCCTGATCTGCAGCTGCATTAGGAAACACAAATCTCTCTCTGGTTTTGCAGGGCACATGTGGAATTTCTGAGCATACCATGAAGATATTATGCAGCTGCATCTAAAGACTGTTCATCAACATGAAGATAGGTAGCATAAGAGGAATGCGATCAGCAGAGCTAAAAGTCTGCTCAGCCTCACAAACCCCCATTCTCACAGCTGCAGCTGCAGCAGCAGCTACACAAAAGTTATACACAGCCATATGTATTTACAGCATTACACAATAAAACAACAGAAAAATCAACACAAGGTTATATTGTGGGAAGTGCCATCCAGATGGCAGGCAGATCTCAAGTTATTGCTGCAGGCAGCCAAGGAAAAAATCCTGGATGGAAGGACACTGCACTGGCAGTCAGATGAACCACAACAGCAGCTCTCAATCAGCAAGACCTGCCTCTTCAGCAAGGTGCCAATGTCAGAGATGAGATATTTGTGACAGTCTGCAGTATCCCAGTCATGTTCCTGGCATCAGGATCTGAAGTCAAAACATCTCTGCAGGGTACAGTACTTTCACAATTATAAGCCGCACATCCAGGTAGACCACAGGATTCGTCCATTTATAACCCGCACCCGAATGTAAGCCACATTTTTTTTTTTAAAAAAGCGAGGATCCATGTGCGACAAAGTAACGAGTTAGTAACAGAATTATGTCAGCAGGGGGTTTGGTGTCAGGTGCTCAAGTTGCAACAGTTTTCACAGACCAGCAAAGCC
>VRYO01001269.1:30484639-30500896 GCA_009812075.1 Sialia sialis | reverse complement strand
ATTCCACTAAGGTGAGAAGGGGAGAAAGGGTGATTTTTGTTTTAGTTTTATTTGTTTTTTAAAATTTTTTCTCTTTTTCACCAGAAAGGCTACAGAAAAACAGGAAATATTGAGCAGAAGAATCTGAACAGTTCTCTTTGCAAGAGTGAACTTCCAGATAAAGTAATACCTTTGTGTATGCAGAGCAATGTGCTTATCTATGTCTCAGATATAGAAATAGCTACAAGCTACCTGATATTATGCAGAAATCAGATGAGACTTTATTGAAAAACCACATCACCCTGAAGTACAAATACCCACTCAAAAGCAGCAGCTCTGAATGAGTCGGTTCAATATTCCCATAGCCTCTCTCCTGCCCCTTCACTCCCTGCATTTACTGCCCGTTGCAACCAGACAAGACATTTTTCCAGCCTGGCTCCTCAGCACAATGTACAACAGTCACCTGCCTTCACAGCAAAGGGCAGCGCAGCCTCCAAGACCTTGCTGGGACAACACAAGCCTAAGTGGCACAGACTCCTTCCAGTGTCAGTATTTTATCCCCTTGCACGATTCAGGAACAAGTGCAGTGGTCCCACACAGCTCCCTTCCAGGGACTAATGTGAAGTTCAGCAGCAGCAGGGGTCAGTGCAAAATTCCAGGTGGTTCAGACACTTTCATCTTTTTTCTCCAAAGCTGTCAAAATAAACTGTCACTAACTTTCAGAAAGTCTCGGATACTAGAGATAAAAAAACATTAAGCAATAATAGAAATGGAGAAATGAGATAATGTCTCAGAGAGTCATAGAGAGCAACAGAAGTAAAAAAGGCTAGAGCATCACTGAATTCAGCCTCCGAAAGTCTCTTTTAATCATCTACTGCAGGCCACAGACAAGGAATACATTACTTTTTACTGCTAACTGGTGAGGGTAATATCATTTTCTATAGGGAGCACCCATAAGACACGATGGAGCAAATGTCAGGAACAAAGTAAGTAGTGTGTGGTACAAATTTCAGAGACAGCTATTTTCCAGCAATCATTTTAACACTTGCAAGGTTTTATTGCATTGGGTTAATAGATTTTATTATATATAGATAACAGATTTAACATTATTATACATAATAGATTCTGTTACATAACTAGACCCCTACAAAATGCAAAAACAATCACTGGGAAAAAACCAGCAACTGGTTCTCAAAGCTTAATTGGCATATCGGCTTTCTCGATAAGATTTTTTCATACTCTGCTTCCATTTGACACTGAAGTCCTTAGAATTTTCACTTTAAAATATAAAATTCATATTGCATTCTAGAAGTTGAAATCCTTTACCCTATTTACTAAACCAGTATGTTTGCTAAAATTTCCACCATGATCCTTAGTGACATCATTCTCATACTCATTTTCCAAAGAACAGCAACTACAAAAAACTTTAGCTGGCAGTAAGAAACACTGGAGACAACATCTAACATGAGATGCAGCTTCTTTAAAGCAATGGACCAGTTCCCAGCTATCACACCAAACCTCATTATACTCACTGCTTGGCAAGCAGTATTTCTTGCATATTTACTCTGGTAATCTCTTCCAAAGTTTACTGGAGCTAATAGGTTTCAAAATTAGGTTCTAAAAGGGAGATGGGTCCTAAAATGAGAAGCCTAAACTTAAGTTATTCAAACCAAACACTCTGAAGGAATTAATTCCATCAACTTTTTTGCTCTGCCTGAAACTTAAGAGCTCTTTCCCTCTAGCCCCGAGCTATCATCACAATAGGACTAATTCCAGCTCTGAGCCAGGGAGAAACACTTCTGGGTAATCTCAGTGTGCCTGCTAGATTTCAAGGATAAATTAGTGCACTATTTTTGCACTAGCTCTGCCATTCATCTCCACTGTTAAGTTACTCAGCAGGCAAGAAACAGAAATACCAACACTAAGGTAATCCCCTCCCTCTAATATACATGTCTGGTTACTATCATATGTCTTCCACTGCCAGGAGAAAGTGAGGTTATGATTGTGTGTGAGCTGTGTGGTGCTATAAATCAGAGCAAGCCTATTTTAACAGTCAAGGAAATCAGAGCAAGCCTATTTTAACAGTCTTGTTTATACAAACTTTGCTCAAGGAAGGGATTTTCTCAGAGTGAGAAGCAGAACACCCTCGGTGCAACAGGACAGATGTCAGTTACAAAATCCACAAGCCCTCTGTGTCTAAAACAATTATTCAGAGAACATCCTACACCTGCACTATTGAGGGTCAGATTTAATACTGGGACCCATTTGCATTTACAGACTTACAGTGAGCATGCAAGTCTCCCAGCTGCAATAAATACAGCTACACTAACACGGACAGAAAGCAGAGACTCCAGACCTTGTTCAAGTCTTGAATGCTGAACAATAGGCTCTAAGGATTTGCAAATTTATTGAGGAGATTAAAGACATACAGACATTTAAAGGGATTTTCAAAATCACCTAAGCAAGTTAAAAGCTTTGAAAATTTTACTAAGCATCTGTTCACATCTTTGGAAACTTAAATACATTTGAAATCCAACCCCAAGAGCAAATTAAAGGCAGATTCAATCTGAGGAACTTAACAAGCATACCAGACTTCATAGTCTCCAAAAACTGTATTTATTCACACTTGTCTTAGTTGAAGAAAGCTTTTAAGAAGTCTCTCTTCTAGACTCCCTGGCATGAGAAAACAGGAAAAAATATTCATGTGAATGAGTGATGAATGTAAGAACAAGAAAGGTCATTCTAGGGGACAGCATCCTTGCTCCTGGGGCTCAGAAGAAATGCAGTGAAGCAATGTGACCTGGACAGTCATCTTCCCACTATGAGCACCATTTCTCACATCTTTTCAGCCTGCTGAGCTTACATGCTTTTTTGATCATGCTTTTGTATGCCCATAAGGGAGCTAGTCCATAGCCTTTGTGCCCTCTAGCAATTCCTCTAAACACTCTGCTACAACCTAATACCTAGTTGAATCAATCAGCTCTAGATCCATTTTCTGATGGGAACTGGTTAACTACACAATTCTTTAAGCAACCTGAGCCTACCACTGGGTACAGTTTTTCAGTATGCCATGTATATATAACACCAGTGTTCATAATAAATGGTCCTTAAATATCTAAAACACATGTAAACATGTTTTAATATGCCTTTATATATAGATATGTAGACATAGAAAAATGCAAGCACCAGACTCTTGGGTATGTAAATGGCATTTTATAAAGGTCACCTTTTCATGCAGAAAGACTGATGAAGGTTAATTTAATTAAATTCTACATTTATCCAAACTCTCCAAAGCAAGGACTTTAATAGCATCCTTAAATAACAGCCAGCAGTTTTAAAATATCTTTGAGAACATGATGAACAGATAAGTCTTGGAGCAAGGCAGAAAAAAATCAACTGCACTGTACTTGTTGGGTTTCTCTGTTCACTTAGAGAAGTTTGCAGAGGAGTGGGGGAAGGGTAGTTGTCGTGTTGGGGATTATTAATTGGAAAAAAAAATTTAAGGAGTAGCTTACTGCCTCTGAGCTTCTGCTGTTCCCATTCCAAAACTTGTGTGTAACAATAACCATTTGTAATTTAGCCTGTAGAGGCCTTCAGACAGCAATGACAGCCTTTCAGTCAGGACCTCTGTGCTGATGAGTGTTAGCACAAAACTCAGCAGAAGAAATCCTGTAGCAATAAAACAGCCAAAATCCTGTCAAACTCCAAAGTAATTTCAACCATTACATTCCTGGGTGCTTGCTGCGAGCATGCAAGAGAACACCAGCAGGGTGAAGCATATGAGAGCTTACTGAATTCAAGACAATGCAAAACACCTGCATCCCAAGTGGATCAGGATGCTCTACATCATTTGGGCCCCATGGTAGTTGAACACTCTGCACAGGAAAGAAGTCCTGTGATGGCCTCTGCATGCACCAGGCAGGCAGCAGGAAGACCAACTCTCAAGGTAGTAAGGACACAGGGTTACACAGTTCCCAGTGGAAAAGGTCAGAGGACATTGCCACTGCCCCCATGCCCCATAAATCACACACTACAAGCTATCATTAGACAGCTGTAATTTTTAGTCAAACTTGGTTGCACCGCAGTAATTCTCATGCAGTTGCTATCTGCACATCTGCAAACTGACACAAGGAGACAGTGCCCTGCACTGGCATCAGGACAAAAAGAGGATTTCAAACATGGCTTTCCAACCTTGCAATTTAAGCATGTTGTTCACAGAAAGAGAACAAAAGTAAGGTAACAGCCTGAGCAAAGGACAGCTATCACAAAAGAGAATTCATCATTCTACAGGAAATTATGTTTTAAACGTCTTTGCTCTTGACATACCTGACAGATAATCTACAAAGAGATGAGTGAGCAACAAGCAGACACCTGCTTCAGATACCTCTCCAACCACAATGTCAGGTGAACATGTAGAGAAGCAATGGCTGAGAAGGCTACTGGGCCAGGAGAATGACATACCCTTTTCACAATTTCTTATGAATAGGATACAAAAGAGTCTGGTTTCATAACAAACTTCAGCGGAGCCAGGGGAACAGTCATGTAGTTTTACCACCTAGAGAAACCCTGGTAACAAATTGTGTTCTCAAATACCCAGCTGTTCCCATATAATAAACATACACAAAAAGCCCATCAAGGGTACAGGGAGCTCAGAGCATTTATTGTTACAGTAGCACTGTTAAAAATAGACTAGTCATAAATAACAGTTCTGTACCACAGATTTCATTAGCAGCAGACATACTGGTAAGAATAAGTTCTCTACTGTCCAGACCAATTGAAGTAATTAAAAACTCTGTTTCTGCAAAGAGGAGCTGCATAACCTCTGAGAGGCACAGCACATCCAGTGCACAGACCCACTGTAGGCCAGATCCTAGTGTATGAATTATTACTAATTTCATTAGGAATCTGCCAATTCACACCAACACAGCAGCAGCAGAAGTCTCTCATTTCCCATGGTGCTGCAAACACTTCCATTCCCCCATCAGCTCTCCTCATTCAATTAGATCCCTCAGCATGGTGAAGGAATTCATTGCGATTCCTTGAACTGTGCCTAGCCAAGACACCAACATCTGCTCCTATTTTTAACAGCAGACAACAGCCAAATCCAGAATTTGCTTCCTAGGACCTGCTCTTCCTCAAATGCCACAACAGGAGAGGAAGAGGATCAGCAACAATTTACCTCCCATACCATGTATACCCATACAAATCTTCATTAATACCTTGTGATTTACAGGCAGTGGAAGAAGATGATTTATCATGCTAGTTCATCAGATCAGGACACAGGCTGTGCTCTGCCCAGCTCAGTCTTCAGCTATGGGCCAGTATGCCTCACCCAACTACAGAACTTTGTAATCAGGCATTGATTCCTGAAAGTACAAACACTTCCTGAAAGTATCAATATTACTATATAAAAATAGTATAAATACATATATTTATATATAAATACTTTTCTAAAATATGAAAATATAGTCTCATTTAAGTAGAGCCTGCATTAGTTCATTAGATGCAGCTGCATTTCATATCATTTTTTAAAGGTTTACTTTTACTTAAAAGAAATAAAGAGTATTTGTAAAAACAAATAAAAATCCTCCTCTGGTATTTTCTACTACATACTTCTCAGTAATGAAATACAACAGATACACTCATACATTTACACTTGTATTACCTTTCACATCCCTGTGCAAACTTGCCAGTCACCTTACTTGCCTGGAAAAGTTAACCTCAGACTTTCCTCTACTGAAGAAAAATTCTCTTGGAGTATCCTTGTCAGAAGCTAAGGATGAGAACTCTTGTTATTCCCCTTGTGCTTGTCCTTTCAGAAACTGTACAGAGAAGTACAAAACCTGCATGATCTCTACAAGCTTCAGACAAACAATATTTTCACCAACATAAGGTGGTGAAAGAACACCTGACTAACCCAAAGCTATTAGTGCATTTAGGTTAAATTTTCCAGGCTTTGTTGGGTTAGAGAAAAAACAGTCCCTGGACAACAGACTCTTTCTCTTATATCCCTGTTGTGTCTCATTGTTTGACTCGTAAGTGTCCCCAAGAGTGGGATGAAGTTGATTCTTCTCACACTGCCAAAAGACACAACACCTAGGTCAAATCCTTCCCGCGTCAACACAGAGCAGGGATCTGAACCCAATTTAGAAGAGCACATTAGCAAGTGGGCAGTTTGGAGCACGGTTCACAATTGCACCCAGAGAAAATGAGCTATTTGGCATAAACAACTCTATACTTGGCAGCCAGAGGAAACAGTGGAAAAAAACAACATGAACTCATGGCCAGTCATCAGGATGTTCATTTCAAGGTAAGAACCTATGTTGAAATCTTTGCCATAGATGATCACTCTAATGTGGAGGCAGATGCCCTTTATGCAGCTCTAGGCATGCTCCCACTAGAATTTAAATTGAATTTGCAGTGCCAGATCCATACAAAAACAAAATATTGAAGCACACTCATTTGAGCCAACAGGGCAACACAAACACTTAAAAATATGGCAGTTATCTGCTTGGCTAAACCAGGAGTGTCTGTCTTCTCTGGAGCTCTGGGTGTTTACACCATTTAAACAACTGACCCCGCATTTTCATCTTGGGTCAAAAAACCTCTTAAATATGTCAACTGGAATAAAGCCACATCAGTCCCAGACACAGAAAAGAAAACAATATAATCCCTGATGTTTATAATATACACTTCCATACTTCTCTACTGCTTATTGGGAATGCTAATATTACTCCCTCGAGAGCCCTGCTTCACTAATAGCAAATGCTTCCCAATGAGTTGCAAGAAGACAATTTGATTTTAGAGGGATTGCCAACCACTGGCATTTGGCATAAGATCAGTTCACTTGTTTGTTGTTAATAAAACCCATGCAGAGGAAAAAGGGAACAAACTGTACAAAGCTGCATGTTAAATCATATGACTATACATGAGTAGTGTATGCAGCTTCTTTAATGTACAATTATAAGGAAATCCCAGAAACAGGAACTTCAACCAAAGTCTTCATTTTCTTCTGTCCTTAATATAAAAAAGCAACATTTTCTCCCTTATATACATACTCAAAGACATCAGTAAAATTCAGTATCTATCACAGTACTCCAATTAAACTCCAAACCAGTAAGAGACATTTAATTCTCCCTTTAAACACACACATTTAATCCCTTTTCTTTCTATACACATGGGAAATAAATTCTTGAGGTGTTTTAGAGAGGATTTTTTTTGCTTTCTGGGGGGTTTTGTGGGATTTTTTAAATGTAGCTGTAAGAGTCACACCATTACTGGAAAAGCAGTATCATTGTGAAGTGCAGAAATGCTATGAAATAGTAATGGGGGGAGAAGAGGGAGCCACACCATAGATGGTGGAAGCAAAGAGAATGTTATGCAGCCAAATTAATTGTATGAAGAGAGAAAAATATAAAAGAAAACAACAGAATAGCTCTAAGAATGTTTTCAAATAACAGAAAAGCAGCCTTTAAGCACTAATGAATTCAAACTCTCCCAAAGATATGAGTCCTTGGGGCAGACTCAAGACACCACCTTTCATTTTGACAGTATCTTGTTAAGGTCATAGCCTGACATTGTGCTTGCTATAGTATGGTTTCCAGACTTCTAATTTCCACCCCACATTTAGTTATGAAATTGCATCTGATATTTTTCTTATTAAATTATTTTTAAAAAATTATTTCTTTTATATGCTTTTGTTAATATTCTCAACTGGTTAATATCAGGGCACAAAAGACAGAAAACTAATAAAGCACAAATCTTGTTTTCAAGTTAAGAATACCCAGAAAATACACTACACAGTTATCTAGTTCAACTTCTCAATTCATACTTTTCCGATTATAATAGCCTTGATAGCACTGTTCAATGCTGAGCCTTCACTGGCAAGGAAAGAGATGTATGTGGTGATTGTTGGAGAGGAAGGAAGGAGGAAGATTTCCTAGCATTGGGTATTTTAATCTATGTCTAGATTATAAGGCTTTGAAAGGATAATATTGTTCTTAGGAAGAAGGGCTATTCATATGGTAAATAATAATTGGAGGAAGGAAAATAATCCTTGAAAAACCTCACCCACTGCAGTCATACATCCTCCTCCCACCTGTCTTTCTCATCCTAAAGAAAGCAATCTACATGCCAGTACCACAAGCCACAGGTGAAAGTTTTCTACATGTATCCAAAATACCAAGTGTTCCACTACCTGAAAAAGCGATCTATGAAAGCAGCTTCCACAGGTCAAACAAGCAGGAATCTGGTACTCTCAGTTTTATTCAGGGCTCACCTATCGACTCACCTTGACCCTGGGAAAGTCACCTAGAACAAATGAGCAAAATGCTCTGCGACAGCTCACAGCACAGCTTGTGGAGGCTCTGGAAGAATCAATTTTCAGAAATTTGTACGGGCAAAAGC
This sequence comes from Sialia sialis, assembly GCA_009812075.1. Lineage (NCBI taxonomy): Eukaryota > Metazoa > Chordata > Aves > Passeriformes > Turdidae > Sialia > Sialia sialis. Next base: position 30,492,511 of record VRYO01001269.1, on the reverse strand, counting down.
AGCCAGAAACTAGGCCAAAAGAAAGCATAGCAGCAGCACTGTCACATGTGCCAATTCTGATTGCAGAAAGAGCACAAGTCCATTAGAAAGGGCTTCAGCTCTACTATGCCACCACCACCCATGTGCCTCCAGACACCAGTTTATCACTACTACTAGCTTTGTAAAAAATATCCAAAGCATGAGGGATAGGAGACCTCTTGCCACAAGTGCATTTAATAAATCAATCCATAATGGGGTATAAATTGGGAGATTAGTATAAAATACAGTTACTAATAGTGCAAGCTCTAGAAAAGCACATGTGCATCTCTGCCATTTTTCCACCACCCACACAGCACTTGTGGACTCAAAACACAGTAAAACACACACAGTCATCCCTGCTCCCAGCAGGCACCAGAAAAAGCTTTGCACAGCAGTGGAAGGAGTATGGACAGACTTTCTCTACAAGACACACAGCATACACCCTGAACTAAAACTAGCTGCACCTGACAGGTGCTTCTACCCCAACACCACCTCCTTCATTCCATAATCACCACAATCCAAGGCCACCACAAGCCCCAGGATCACTGTACACACAGAACTGAGCACTACCAAGGAGCTCTGCCCTTGGCAGTATTCATGGGCTGGGGGGAGTTAGCAGGAGTCATGTATGGCAAGCAGGGAAATCCCACAAGCACAATGAACCTATTCTCCAACACCTTTACTGTAAAAGGTCACACAAGGCTGGAAGTGACATGATTCCAGCAGCCCCCACCAAGCCCTCAGTTACCCGTGACACCATTCTGCAGGTCTGGGCAGCTCAGACAGCTGGAGCAGCCACAGGCTCTCTCCCTCTGAAGGTTTTCAGCACTGTATAGCAGCAGCACTGGCAGGTCTTCTACAGGTCACAACAGATAGTCACCTTCAGTAATGTGGAAGCTATGAATAGACTGGGAATCACACAGACCTTCCTGTCCTACCCAGTTCAACTCCACAACATTTACCGTCTCCTCCCACTCTCACTCACAGACAACTGAAACTTGAGCTCTTAGCAAAGGCTCAGTAGCCAGAGCAAATCAAATGCATGTCCCGGTTTGCTACCTTTACATTCACAGGAAAATAGAGAGTCTTGCAAACACACAGTTCTGAGGAGAGACGTACCTCATACAAAAGACCAACACACAACTATTTCTACATACATTGTGTGCTGGTCTACAGCATGTCAAACTATTGCACACATCCCCAAATGTGCATACAAAAACCTCTGTGACCACAGGTGCCCTCTACTTCTCCTTGTCAGGATCTTCTACTCAAAGCAAAAAGGTGTTTTGAGCCAACATTTACCCCCCCATTTTTCTCTGTTCTTCTTCTACAATCTTTTTACCTCCTTTTCCTTCACAGGAGAGAAAGTAGAGTACATACAATCTTTACAGGAAAATGCATGACTCTAAAGCAAGCCTCAGAATGACAAGGAGACACCTACTCTGTCCTCTGAGGTAGACAAAAAGTTTCAAGATGCCTTGTTCATCTCACTTTCACAAGCTGCATGGAGAAAGACCTTGTTAGACCACTCCCTTCCTCCAGTTTGACCCATCTGTTATGCACCTATAAACTGGGAACAACAAAAGCTATTGGGCACATAGTACCACACAGGAATTCTGCATGACAAAATTGAAATGGTCAGGGCAAAGGTTTTCAAATTCCCACCTCACTAAGTTTACTCTCATGAGAGAAGGAGGTCTCTGATGTTTCATCCAAAGACAAGTCACTATGTGCGAGCCACGAGGCTGCCTGGAGGGATTGAACAGGTCCATAATGAACAGGTCCAGTGCATTTTTGGGCAGCTGTGTGACACTCAAGGCTGAACCAACCAAGGTGCAGAGTAACAACATCTTCTGCAGAAAGGCAGGTAAGTCTCAGAAAAACCTGCCAGCTGCATGTCCTTTGACAGCACTGCACGTGGCACCTGATGACAACAGAAAGAAGAACCTAGAAGAACTTACTGGGTGTTACAGCTACAGATAAGAGAGAGTCAAGGACAAAGTACTAGTTCTACTCACAAATTTTAAACGTATTTGTTTAAACAGATGCTCAGCATCACTAAATTGAATGATACATCTAAGAGGATGACCAGCAGCTTTTTAAGCCAAGGTAAGACATGGATTTTACAATAGCTATTATATAGATCCTACTTCCATTTAGCACCCACGGGGTAAACGAACTCTGTTCCTTTTATTTGTACAGCTCGATTGCTAACAGTGAAAACGGCAGATAAACAATAGTTCATGATCCTTCCCCCCAAAAAAAAAAAATCCTCCTTCTGTGTACTTGACAAAAAAAGAGTAAGCTCCACGTGATATTCCATTTTGCTATTTTCTTAAGGTTTACTGCTTTAAATCTGTCTTTACAAAGACCTTAGAAATAGCTGTGTTCCTTAAAAGTCAGGTGCATTGGAAACTTTCTCCTCTCCCCATTTCTATGAATAGCACCTTGTGGTGATAATACATTTATTCTTATTTTTAATGGAGAGCCACACCAACCTGTTCCAGCTGACAAAGCGTTACTTAACGCTGTATAGTGAAGAAGCCTGGAAAATGACATCTGCAGGAACAAAGCATAGAGAAAGCCTGCTTCTGTACAGAACAAGCTCCTGAGGGTTGAATAGGCAAAAGCAATGCACTGCTCACACACTTTTATACCAGGGGAAATGGACAGCATTTGGTTGACCTAGAGTACCAGTCAATCAAAAGTCAGTAGAGAAAAAGCAGTGGGAGAGGGGGAAAAAAGAAGCTTGAGCTGCTGCAATCATTTTCAGAAAGAATAATGGCTGAGATGATGGTCTGATCTTTGGGGGATGTCTGCCACAAGCTGGGGCAGTGTGGTGGGCCATCTTTGGGTGCATGCCACAGAAATCTTTCCTTCTCAAAGGAAAATGCAGAAGCTCATAGGCAAAGCATCAACATGTGCACATGTGTGCAAGAAAAACAGAGCATGACTGGCCTGCAGGTCACATCTGGCCCAGTTGCTAACACAGTTGAACCTCTGAGTTACATCACTCACAGCTCATGCCTGTGTTTTTAATGCCCTTCCTATCTCCGATTACACTATTCATTTTTAAAAATCTGTGCATTAATACCCACCAAATTACAACTCAGCTCAGAGTTAAAGATAATCTTTTCTCTCTAAAAGCTCCTTGTTGGAGCTCTGCTGTATTATCTAAGGCTGTGTGCTTCATTACAAATTGCTATCACATGCACCACGACCACACATTCAAGGTTGAAATGTACAGAAATAAGAGAAAATGGATCACAAGAATAGAAGAAAAAGCTGTTAGGTGTCTGGTCAGCGTGCCTGCCCTCCCCCACTATGATAGTTTGCTGCTTTTGAAGGATTTATGAAGACCCACAAAACCCCTGCTACACAGACAGCTGAACATCATGGCAGTAAGTCAGATACTAGTGCCTGAAATCCACTGAAATCTAATGACTGATGGCCATGGACTCCAGTAAGCCTTGGATCAAGACCAACCCCCAGGTCTCATTAAACTCATCTTTATATAAAAATCAATAGCCCTTTTGCCTCCTCCTTCAGCTGGGAGGGAAACAACGGAAGCACTTCTACAATCAGAATTACATCTCACACAGGCTAAAAGAGTAAAGAGCTCCACAATGAAATTAATCAAAGTGAAGGAGTTATAACAGGCTTAAAAATGAGAGCACATTAATAACTGTTCCCTTGTGGTAAACAGAGCTAGTAATCAAGCACAGGTCCAGCAGAACCTATCCACAGCTGAAGCAGAATTAGCTCTGTAGCTACATGAATGAGCAAGTGATTGGCTTGGACAGGCACAGGTGAGGGTGGAAAGGATCTGTAGAAATTCAATTCATCCATCAAAAACGCAGAAGAGAAAGACACTCTTAGAAAAGAGATCACGTTTGTTGGTCATCCCAGAACAAAGATCAGGTTGCTGTGTCCACCCATCAAGACATTTTGCACTGCCAACACCCAGAACAAGAATGATATGACAGCCCCAAAAGCAATCTTTTCTCACTATGACTCCAGGCCTAGTACAGGATCCCAGTCTTTAGCTGGAATGTTTCTATGATTCCTCAGAGTAACCCATTTGTGAAGATCAATTGGTAAGTGTCTAGTCTTCCTCTTCTATTCCTGTGACAAAAACTTATTCTGACAGCTCTTTCCTGCCTTTGTCTTGGATCAGGAAATTTGCCCAGAGGAGACTCACTCTCCTACTGACCTTTCTTTTGTCAGCTTAGTAGCCATGATGCTTTTTGAAATTTAAAAGAAAAAGTAAAACACATGAGTTTTCATCTCTATTCAAAGTTGTAATTTGTCAGTGAAATATCTGCAGAATCTTCAAGCTAAAGCACTGAAGTGGGAGAGGAAAAAAGAAAGCAGGACTTACTCTATGCAACTTTCACAGGACATTTTGGTTATACAAGAACACACAATACTTTCTCCTTTCTCCATCCTGCTATGAGCACTTGGTATATGAATTTAAAATCCTGACTCTTACCTTCAGAAGCCCCTTGGAGGTAGCTGTCTGTCTTTCACTGACAGGTAAGCGATACCACAGACCATCTGGCTTTATCAAAGTCAAACAGCGAGTCTGCAGCTCAGCACTGAGCTGCATGAGACTGACTTTTATGTACCTAGCAGTTTTGGAATTTTTAAATTAATTTTTAAACATATATTCATTTAAAAATAAATAGGTGGAGGTGAATAAAGGAAGAAGTGGAAGATTATGGAGGGGAAAAAAGCCACTCATGAAAAAAAACCACTACTGAATTTGCTGGAGTCTTTATAGCAGGGCCCCTTGTGCACTCTTAACCAGCTCCAGGACACAAGACCTAACAAAAATGGTAGAACTGCTAGATAAGCACTCACATGACTGACCTTCCAAATAAATGGCAAGCTAGCAGGAGCAATGTCAGCTGGAACCCAAAAGGTTCTTGCTCTAAAGACTATGCTTGGGACTCAAATTGCACAAACATCTTGACACAACTTGAGTCACTTACCACAGTCAGTCTCAGAGGGACATCTGAGTTCCCTGTACAGCCAAAGGAAAGAAACAAAAACTCCAGTACGGCCTGTAAGAGAAACTGCCTGTCTGAGCACCCAGGAGCCACTCTGGCAGTCACAGTCCAACCAACCCCAGACTTTCCCTGTTGAGACCAAAGTCCCTTCACAGCAGGCAGCTCCAGTGAGCCCCTTTTGACTTCCTACACACCCAACTGTTGAGCTCACAGACTGTAAGGTTGTCATCCTGAGTTCAGTCACCTGGCCACAGGTCACACTATGTTGTGTAAAGGTTGGCACCAGGTCACAGCCCCTTGTCCGGGGCTCCCACCACGTCCTCCAGGCAGGGCACAACCTGCAGCTCCCACTGCACACCCAGATACCTGCTCTCAGTGTATTCCTCAACAGCTCCATTTGAGGTGGGATTAATCTCCCTTTTGTGTCACCTGCAGAAGAAATCCCTAAATGACTGTTTAGATGTCTACTTAGATTCTTAGAGAGCTTTAGTTACACAGAATTAAGTTAAAGGTTTTACACTCATGAGAAAAGCAATTGCTCCACAGATACTACAGTCCCTGTTAAGTCAAGCATCTCCTTTTAAAGAAAAGAAACTTCTTGATTTGGAAAAAAAAAAAAATATACCAGATAACAGGCAACATACAGGTTTAGGTTCTAAACAGAAAATTATTTTGGTCCTCCCCTCAAAGTAACTCCTCCTCTAAGTTTTCAGACTTAGAGCCAGAACATTAAAATAAAGATCTGGACCAATGTAAAACACTGAGCATCCTTGATCTTCAGAGAGTTTACTTATTATCTGAATTGCCTTATTTGCCAGATTCACATTATGAAGGTTTTCAAAACATCACTTTGTTCTTAAGTGATAAAAAAAGCAATCACTATAAACAAAATGCTCAAATGTTGTTTCACCTACTGACTAAGATTAGATGCCAATTTAGATCATAGAAAGCTGTAACACTTCAATTTCTGTGTACTATGATATTTTTACTAGGTTGCAAAGATTACCTACATAATTCTCTCTTTATTTTTTAAACCATAAAACTATTTTCTGTCATATTTATGTGATACCTTGAACAAAGCTTTTCAAAACTAAGCTACTGGAGCTTGTTCACACTATACTTTGTCTTACTTCTGTCATTTTTATGCTGCCCTTCCAGCACAACTGAGATCAGATGTCCCAATTGAAATGCATGACTGTGATCCTTGAAGAAGGGTTTCCATAAAACAGGGTTAAATAAAACAGAAAGCAGGTAAGAATTAAACTGCTACCTTTTTTCTGCACATAGGACAAGGAAGTCACAGCAGAGAAATTTATCCAAGAAAAAATATCTCCAGGTAATTGTCAGTTTAAAGACATTATCATATTTTACAACAGTACTGGCTTCAGGCCTCAAAAATAAGTAAGAGACTCTTTGAGCAAGACAGAAGGAAAATCTTTGACAAGAACTCAGCACAGAAACGTGCCCAAAGTGCTAACATACAGTGCCCATGCATGCCCATTTTTACAGATAAAATTTCTTAAATGAAAACAGTACTTCTAAAGCTCAGTCTTTCATGGCTAGGAATAGAAATTCTCCGTTGGGAAATCCTTTCAAAAATTAATTTGAAAATCAAAAGCCCAGATTGGACAGAGTAGATTTGTTACAGGGGAAGGGGTGGGGGGGTGGGGACCAAAAAAAAGATGGTAAACCAATAGTCTTTTAAAAGCTTTCCTGTTCTCTAAAAAGCTATATAACTACAGTTTACTTTAGAGTAAGCATTTAAATTTTACAGAAGAAATAGTGACCAAAAATCTAGTATATAAGGCAGATACTCTAACACCAGTCCCTCTTGCAATATCAACAATCATTCTTCAGTTGGCATCATTTTCCACTGCAAATCCCAAACCCTTGCTATAGTCTACTCTGTCAGCACTATGGAGGCATTCTTTTGACCCCCACAGATACACAGTTGGTAAGAAAGCAAACCATTTTTCTCCCTTGCCTGTAAGGCCTCATGAATTGCTTATACAGCACTGCCAGCATCTTCAGAAAGATGCTGTAACAGCATTCAGACTCCCTCCAGATAGCCACAGTGAATCAATGCTCATGTCCCAAGGAAAGCCAGTGACAAGTAGGTTCCTAAATCCCAAAGCGAGTTTTGTAAAAGTCCTGTCTGTAAAAACCAATCAAGAAATTGTATTGTACTAGCTCAGGAAGTCAAGTTTGCTTTGAGCAGCAAAGAGCACGAGAAAGGCAGAAGTTTGCCAGCTGTGCTGAGGTGAGTTTTCCTGGCAGAGATAGCTTGCCTCAATCTTAAAAAGAGCTACCTCTCTGCTTTTTGGCATTTGGAGCCACAAGGTGTTCTAGCTGTATTTACAGAGTAGCTGGGGGCTGTGGAGCAAAAATGCTTTCTGGCTCAGGTGCTTATCCATAGCAGTGCTCTAGAGAACATCAAACACATCTGCTGGCAGAGACACTACTGTGCTGCACTTCTGACTCTGCCTGTGTCGCTGTCATATCCCAGTGCCTCCCAGCAGTGCACTAAGTGCTGCAGCTAATATCCAATGCTCAGTTTATTTTCCCTTCCCCGAGGGAGAACCATATGCACAGCAGTATGCATTGTTTTGAGAGAACAGCTTTTAAACAGGTACAAACAGCTTCTGCTGAAAGCTGAAATCGTGGGCCCTGAATGAAGGATGCTCACATTCAATAAAAGTTCATTTCACAGACTAGCATAATATCCTCCTCTCTCTTCCATTAAAACAGTCTCTTCTGCAAAGAATGGCTTTATCCTTTTGCAACAATATTCTAATGAAGTAAACACCAAATCACAGAACAGTTTAGGTTGGAAAAGACCTAA
>VRYO01001269.1:30388855-30483639 GCA_009812075.1 Sialia sialis | reverse complement strand
CACTTCCCTGGGCATGAACCATTCATCAACAGCTGTTCTACCACAAATGTCCTTGGAAGTTTTTACAACACACACAAGTGCTGAGTTACACCACGACTTTACAACCAGATCATTCACTGATGCTTGTGAAGGATTTTGGAATTCCTGCATGAGAGGAACTATCAGTTTATTATCCCATATAGGGCATCAGCCTTTGTTTCCTCTCTGCTTTGCAGACTCCCTCATTTTCGTGTCACCTGCAACAAAAGCTTACACTCTTCCTGAGCTAGAACAACTCTTTTCCAGTTCCTTAGCAATACTCTACTTCTTACTGTGATTTGGCTTCCTCACCAAGGAGGTGTACACATCTCTATCACAACATCCAGTTCCTGAAACAGGCATGCCTAGAGTATTTAATAAAATCTGAACAAAATTGCCTGGATAGTAATGTTATTATGAGAATGCCATATGTCTAGGGAATGATACAGTAAAGTTTTCTTAATAACTTGTGCACTTGATGCACAGAAAACACTTCCTCCAAAGAAATGGCCTAACCAAATTAAACAATTCCAGTAACACTGGAACAAAGAATTAGATTTTTCAATGCAGAACTTTTACATAGGCAAGAATAGTCTCCAGACGTGATGGAGGGTTTTGTTATTCTTTATTGAGAAGTCATCAAAATATACAGTCCTTAATACTAAAAATTCTTTTCACAGACCAGATTTTTTTTCTATATTGAAAAAATAAAAAGAACTTCAAGAACAATTTAAAAAAGAATCCTACAGAGAGGGCATTAAAAAAACGTCTAATCTGTTCTGCCCAAAAAGAGCTCTCCTGTAATTCCCAAGTGGACCTACAAGCAGCAATGATAAAACTGTTCTTAACTCTCTATCTGTTGGTGCAGCTTTCTTCTCCATGAAGAATTAAGAGTGCACACTACCAGCAGGAAAAAAAAAATTACAAGCATCACTGTAGTCCTAATACTATTTCAGATTTTCAACAATAAAAAGTCTTCTAAGAGCCAGAAAGTCACATTTGAGTCCCACATGTAGGTCAGAGACAAATTGTTCTTTCTAAAATAAATTAGCAATTAAAATTTAGAGATTTGATATAACTTCATGCAAAAAAGTTTCCAGAGAGGCACATCTGCCATCTCTGCTATGTTGGTGGCCTGAGATGCTGTGAGTGCTAGAAACACTGTCAGCACAGAAACCTAGAGATCCTGGAGGTCCAGAGCTCAGCTCCCAAGCTGTTACAGTCCAAAGTCACTGCGCCAAGTTCTGGTGACAAGCAGATGTTTTAAACTGTAGGGGTCCAGCATGAATAACCATATGATTTCCATGGATGAAAAAATAAGTCCAAGGTGCATAACATGTTGTGCTTATCACAGTGGCCTTCTAGAGAAGGAATGCCTCCAAGTCACAGCACAGGATTTTTCTTGAGAATTGTGGCAGGTGAAAGTGTCAGCCAACACGAGCAGGACAGTGGAAAGGATGAAGATATGAAAGGAGAAAAGATTCTGCTTAGATTTTGATGAGTGCATTATAGGAATAAGATAGAAGTAACTCAGAAACACTACAATCAAACAGAACAATTCCCAGGGGAAGCATCTATCTCTAGTTAAAATTCTTCTACTGTACTCCCTTTGGATTGTCTATTTATCTGTCCTATCACAGAGCCAGGCTGATTTCAGAAATGCTTAACACGCAAAGAAGTAATATCCCTATGTAAATAATAGAAATAATTTTCTTGCAAGAAATATTCAAAATCCCAAACATCTGCAAAATGCTAGCACAGATTTACACATATCTTTTAGTACTGATGGCATGACAACCCACTTTGAATCGGCTCTCATGGTAAATGCAACATTAAGGTCCCCTGAGTATCACCTCACACAAATAAATACACAGAGGATGGGAAGGGCTCTGTGCAGAGACAGAACACAAACTTATCCAATGCAAGGGGTTTCTCCACAGCACCTGCCTTCTAGCTAACAGGATTCAGAAAGAAACCCTTTCTTTCCCTTAGGAAAGTAATTCAGCTCTCACATCATCAATTTCTCCACTCCACCTGGCAGCACTTGCATTTCATGCAGGACTCAGTCTAATCAGAACTCAGAGGTTCCCAAGAAAGAGAGTGGATTTAAAAACAAAGCAACACACCAAAGTTGTGCTGTTGGTACCTTTCTGTCCTCTAGTTTGCTCTGGTATACAAATAATGACAGGCATCAGATTTTTAATAGGAAAAGATCTCTTTATGTAAGGTACATTTATCATACTTTCCTTGGGATATCCCTTAAAAATTTAGATAAACAGTCCTAAAAGAGACACTTTCACAATATCCCACCAACAGGCACAATTCCATCAGCATCCCTCTTTTCCAGCCTGCTATAATTTATTAAAGTGTCATCATTTGCAAACTCACCCTTGAACAAAACAGAAGGAAGCAGGAAAGTAGTTTGAGTGAGACCTATAGCAATGAGAAGGAAGTGTTTTTCAAGAGAAAAACCAGAAGGTTCACTCTTTGCCCCCAAAGAGGTTGGGTCTCTTGGCAAATCAAACTCTTTTGTTCATCTTGCAAATCTATTTTGACCAAGCTTCCAACTTCCAAGTAAGAGGCCAGAAATAGCAAATTAAATGTAGTATCACTAATACAATAGTAGCCTAATACAGCTTTTGTTTAAGGTTTCTGTTGAAAATATGGGGTTTTCTAAAGTTATTTTTTATAGAACATTTCTAGAACTTCAATTACTTGTAGATAACAAGCACTGCACTCTATCTAATGAGAATACCTATGAACGCTACTCTTCCTTTGGGAAAGTATCTTCAAGTCGATGAGCCAGAGATACTTGCGCAAGCAACAGGTATTTTTGATTCAGCTTCTCTAAAGTGAGAAACAGAAGAGAATTTAAAATTCCTGCCCATTTGGCAGAGCACACAGCTTTTTCTGCCTCCCGTTCTCTCAGAGACATGACATGGTAATTGACAAAGTGAATTCAAGTCCTAAACATATCTGCTATTTTACATCTGGTTCCTGTTATTTTAACCTCAGAAGCAAACTGGAAAAAAAAGAAAAATTCTTATTACTGCTGATAGCTTATACGTTCCTAAAATTCTCTTCCTTTGTTCTAACAGCCAGGTTATTTAGAGGATATTACCCTAATCCAACAAGGAACTTAAGAAAATTAATATTTTCAGTGAAGGCAAAGGCTTTAATGGATCAAAGATGCTTTATTTACTAGATTTCGTCAGCTCTTGCTTCATATTCTAACTACTCCACTGAAATACCCTTACAGTTTCATTATTCTGCCTGCTGTATTAGTGATAAGTCAGGTAGGGAGCATGTAGGCTTCACTTGGGAATTCACATCTGCCTTCCTAGGGACAACTTTTCATACATCAACCACCAGATTCTTCTTCCTCTAAACTTTTATCACAGTTATTAACACCTGACACCAGGCCAGCTGCTTCCCGAGGAAAAGCAGCCTGAATGCACACTCAACATCCTGTCTGCCCTGGGGACAACCAGAAAACTAACAGGAGGACAGTTCTATAGAAAACAGCCAGTCAGCTGTCACTCTTTGACCCCAGCACAGTCATGACTGCCCAAAGCTAAAACAGCATCAGGTAAGAGAGGAGCAGGCTCTCCTCAGAGCATCACAGTCCAACTCCCTGCACTGGGCTGTGCAGCCTTGCATGGCCACAGACTCAGTCAATGCAGCTACACAGCAAGACCTGCCAGCCAGTTAATGAGCTTGCAAATTCATGTTAGTCACTGCAACAAGTATGGTCAATGAAACTCCTACTACTTCATTTGTCACCTCTTGTGTTGCTGGGCAGAACATCAATTAGGAACCAACAGCATCAGCATTGCAACACTCAAGAATTCAGGAGAAATGCATGGTTAAGACAGAAGGGTTGCTCCTGAATCACTGCTTGCTTGCTGTGTTTGACACCAGCTGGCAGTACTTCCACAGAACTTGCTCTGTTTTACTCTTGTGCCATGCCATACCAGTTACCCAGCAGGCAGCCCAGCAAACATCACCTCAAACAGGAGAAGAGAGGAGGGGAAGAGGTGCTACAAACTCCCCTGGCACCTTCTTTCTCAATCATATTGCAATACCTCCACAGCAGCTTCTGCTTCTCAACCTCCTCTATGGAAACAAAAAAAGCACTACTTTTGTCTGTGGGTGTCAAGAAAATAAACAATCTCAAAGCTAAGAGAAGCAGCCTTCATTTGGGAAGTCCCTGCAGACAATCCTGTTGGAAAGACACCATAGCTAGCACTAGACAGCTGCTACCACCTCCTCCTAAGAGGCACATTCTATTCAGGACATGGCTGTGGCACATTCCAGGCACCAGTGCAAGCCACCACTGTCCAAAGCAGAGACTCTTCCTTTCTTCTTCCTTCATTCTTCTACCTCACTCCTGCTCTCCCAGAAACAGTTCCCCGTGAGGCTGCTCACATGTTTCTGTTTTGTTAATATCAGCATCTTCCCCAGGACAGAGCTCCCCAGAAAAGAGCCTAAAGAGTCTCCAATTCACAGGAATGAGGAAATACACATCTGCCCCATGGAAAATCTGAAGGGGAACAGCAAGTTCTTAAGTCAGCAGCAACACACAGCTATCCCCAAAGCTAACATCTGCCTCTTCTCAAAGTTCTCAGGTTCTCCTACTACATTTTCCTATACAAAATCGTACAAAGGACCTTCTTTTCTCACAAGCAAAAGAAAAAAGAACTCAGAAATTGAGGAAATGTATTGGTGAGAAAAGATTTCAGTGAGTATCATTGGACAACTGATACAGAATTCATGTATTGATGGCACAGTGACAAAGTCCCAAAATATATCAGTGCTCTTCAGAAAGCAAAGAGGTAACATGTATCCTCTTTATTCCATTTTGTTCATTTAATCCTAAACAAGAGCAGGCCCTTTAGGTGAACAAGATATTGTTCAAGCATTTCCTAAGGTAATAGAAATAAAACATCAGATAGGAAAAATTTTACATTAAATGGGAGGAAGAACAAAAACTCAACCAATAGCCAGGACTTCCCAGCAAAAAGATTATTGTATGTAACCATGGTGTTGAAAGGGAGGTCAAGAAATGGGATGCCACATGCTGCAAAGAAGAAAAACTATTGTATATTTAATGGAGTAGAAGATTTTTCTTGAAAACCTATCAGATTATGAAAGCCTGAATCTTCCTTCCTTCCCTTCAGGACCATTCCCCTCTGTGATGCAAGGGGGAACATGGGGGAGGGCAGACTACAACACCCTACGGCATCCTTGCAAGGCTGCATTTCCCTTTCCAGGACTGTATCCCAATTCCACAGTAACATACCCAGCCCAAAACACCAGATCCAAACCATAATCCCACTGAACAAACATGAATCCTACAATTCCTGAACTGTTTGACCTCACTGATCTGGCCTCAGCATTGGACTACATATATTGTCTGTTGTCACATGGTCGTACAAACCAGTGGTCTGGAAAAAAAAATTGGTGGCTGACTTCCATGAAAATCAGAGAACAAGAGGGAGAACTTTATTCAAGGCAGTGCAAGAGAGTTATCACTACTCACCAAAACAGGTTACAAGCTTCCTCAATTAAGGTGCACAGACTGATCCTGCTGTGAGTTTTGAATAAGAAAATGTTTTGCCCCCTTTTATGCCAGACCACAATCAAAAATTACTCATCTTTACCACTGCAAGAAAACACAAAGTGCTGACAAAGATGTTGCTTCGAGTTTCAAGTAACTGCAGCCCCAACTCTCTTCCTTACAGCTGAGACTATTTAAAAAAAAAAGCAAGAAGAGGAGGAGGAAAATAGTAATATCATATACTCACAAAGGAGAGTCTCCTTATTCACAAGGAGAGTCAAACTTTGAGTCTCTCATGTCCAAAACATGCAAGGATCCTGAGACCTATTAGATTTTCTATGCTGCCACCACTGCAGTAATGTCAGCTCTTTCACAAAGCTAAAGGATGCCAGGAGGTTACTTGGGTGAAAAAGATGGGACCCTCACCTTCTGACAAATTTGATTAAAATTAGCTGACACAGCCAAACATTACAAGCATGTGGTAATTGTCTGCATATGCCTGATAACCTCACAAAAATCATGATCATGGAAGCTCATTTTTTCAAGTGTAGTTTCCTAAGGAAATAGGTGAAGGAAAAGCATTTCCCAAGTTTCCCAAGGAAACAGGTAAGAGAAAGGTATTTTCACCGGCACTCCAAGCAAAAACAGAGTTTAATCTGGCACCCTTCACAATTACTCAATTAGCTTTCAATTCAAGAACAGAAAAGAACAAATTAATTGACCATCAAAGTCTTAGAAAAAGCCTGGTACTGTGCCATCAAATGGAAATGAGGGGAATTAGGCTACCAACAGCCTTGCTGCAAGCATCTAAAGCTGCCCTCTGCCAGCACTTCCCCCATGGGACACCTTTGGTTCTCATCAAAAGAGCCAACACAGTAATTGCAAGACAGACAGTAGATTTGAATGCACGTACCAAGAGAATTTCCAGCAGTCAAAACACACACAAAACCAATGAGCTAACACAGTCGTGCACAGATCAGTCTACCAAGGGGTCTGCCTACACAAACACTAACCAAAGCACAAATCAGTACTGTGACACGTTAAACAAGAGAGGACGGACAAAACCACAAGAACATTGCATCTTGAAATTCATCTTTCCACAGGAGGTTAATCAGAATGAGTTAGCGAGTGAACGTGTTCGCTTTTTTGAGTACAATATTCCCCAATGATTTAATCATTACAGCAAGAATCCAAGCCTTTAAGTATACACCTGCCTAAGAAGCTGAACATTTCAGAGAGCAAAATTAACTTGGAGGTTAGGTTCCCTTCCAAAAGAATTGTATTAGACAATTACCTACAGAAGTCAAAATCAGGCCAACATTTAAGGGCCACAAGGGGAATAATATGGTGATTGCAAAGGAGAAAAGCAAACAATGGCTAGGTGCTCATATTTGTTGGAGTCACACACATGGTGGTATTCATAATTATACTAATTTTGAGTTCTGCTTTATAAGGCAAATTCCTAAAAGGAACTTATTTTCTAATTATGAGCTCCAGTGATCATGCACATTAAACAATGAAAACAAACGGCAGCAGATATGAATGTTGTGACAGTCCCATTATCTCTCAAGCAATGCATGAGGATAAGCTGTTAGCCATCCTCATAGGCAAAATTCACTTGAAATGTCACTTTTACAAAAATTCCTACAGCTGTCACTTTACTCTCACTCTATCTATACCAGAAGGCAGTAATTAGAGAAAACTGAATTTAAGACAAAAATTCTCGCTTACCAAGAATATTTATAATTTAGAAATTGTGTACTTAAAATGGTCTTGCTATCTTTATAAATCAACACCTGAAACAAACACCATCAAAAGTATTGGGAAATGACTGGAATTTTTTCCTTCATGATGCTGGACTTCTCAGGGATTCCCTACTCACTGCTCTCCTTTAAGATGCAGGGGAAGCAAAGACTTGATCTTCTGGCTTACATGCTCGTCAGCACACGAGGTATTGCTGTTTTCCCACAGAGCACTTCATGCTTCTAACAGTCCTTCATTACCACCCCAGGAGCCTTCATTGGCAAACACAGCAGCACTGCAGTGCTCAGATGAAAGCTGTGAGAAATATCTTCTAGATGTCACCTCTGGGTTCAGCTAAGCAAAAGAAGAACCATGATGCTCAAGAGCAGCAATACACAACTCCTTAGACAGGATGTTATTTCCTATTTTGTCTAGATGCATTAGGCAAGAACAAGAGACACACCACAGTTTCCACACAGTCTCAGCTTTAGCCTTGCAGCAGGTGAATTACAAAGCCAAATGATATTACTGAGAGCAAGAAAACACCACCTGATTTAGAAGCAGCAGGAAAGGAATATATGTGTAGCCTTTGGTGAAGCTACAATACCCCTTTTAAGACAAGACCCCATGTAAGGAGCTAGGTTGGGGCTATTCAGCATGGAGAAGGGAACGCTGTGTGGAGAGCTCACATCAACCTTCCAGTACCTGAAGGGTACAGGGAAGCCAGAGAAGGACTGTCAGAAGCTGTAGTGACAGGACACAGAGTTATGGGTACAAACTGAAAGGGAAAATTTAGCTTAGATACCAGGAAGAAATTCTTTACTGTAGGGATGGCGAGGCACAGGAACAGGTTGCCCAGAGAAGCCATGAATGCCTGAACTCTGGCAGTGTTCAAAGCCAAGGTGGATGGAGCTCTGAACAACTTGGTCTAGTGGGAGGTGTCCCTGCCTATGGCAATGGCAGGTTGGGAGCAGTTTATCTTTGCAGTCCATTCCAGCCCTAGCATTCTATGACTCAGAAAACCATGTTACATAATGGGTCTATGCCTCCTGCATTATTGCCCTCACAGCATCACAAATGAATCCATACAGACATCAAGCCTACAAATAGAACAAAATCCCAGAAGTCCCAGAGAAGACAAACCACACTGTTCTGTAAGTGCCATAACCCATAGGTATTCCTTAATGTGGCTCTTAACTTAAACAGGCAATAATTTTCACAATTCCATCAATGTAGGACTGAAACAAAAAATAAAAGTGCTACAAGACTGCTCAGAGAAATCACTTGGACTTCTCCCACGACAGACACAAGGACAATATCTGGAAGACATTCAGGTTATCCCCATGCAGTGTAAGCGAGGCTTGCACGGAGAGCAGAGCAGCTCATTTGAATTAGGGAAGCAGGACTGCTAAGTTACCCCTCAGTATACTAAAGTCTTCCAGTGATTTCACAGAATAGGTGTTCAAGGACAATAACATGTGATGAAAGAACATTCAGAGACAAGACTGTAACTCTTTTTGCATTCTATGCATTGTTCCATTTTCTTGTCAGGGGTAAAAGGATGCAAGCTGGCCCTTACTTTACTCTGAATTCCTGAATAGAGGCACAAATAGCAGTAATACATATATACACTGAAAAACCACATCCTGACGTTGATTCATACTGAACCTAGGACAGATAATGACATACTCTATATAAAACAGTTTAAAAGTTTTGAATGAGACATCCAATTCTTATTTCTTTCAATAAAAATAGATCTACTTTATTCACAATTGCTGCTATTCCTAAATTCCTGGAGTTCGTAAGAAATGCAAATTCACAGAAAAAAATGCATTATTCACTTTCGGAGTGTGAATGAAGACATTTGCATAGAAACACAATCAAAGAACAGGTAAAGGTTGAAAGGCACCACAGTGAATAATTTAGTCCAATGTTGCTGCTCAAGCAGCTCTGCCCTAGAGCCTATGGAATAGGATTGTATCCAGTTCTTGAGTATCTCTAGCAAGGGAGAGACTCTACAACTTTTCTGGGCAAGCTGTTTCAATGCAGTCACTCATACAGTAAAGTTCTTCATGTTCAGTCGAAAATTCCTGTGCACCAGTTTCTGCTTGTTGCTCTATGACCTGTTTGTTGGCACCACTGAGAAGGGCCTGGCTCCTTCCTCAAGACCCTCCCTTCAGGTACTTATTAGGACACTGAGGTCTCCTCTCACTCATCTGTTCTTAAGGATGGACAGACCCAGCTCCCTCAGCTTTTCCTAAGGGAGATGGTGCACTCTCTGTTGCCTTCCTCTGGATCCATTCCAAGAGTTCCGTGTCTCTCTTGTACTGAGGAGCCCAGAATTGGACACAGCACTACGGGGCAGGATCACCTTCCTCAACCTGCTGGCAATGCTGTTCCTAATGCCCCCAAGGTACCATTGGCCTTCTCAGTCACAGGGGCACTGCTGGTCATGGACAATTTGCTGTCCACCAGTACCCCCAGGTCCTTGTCCACAGAGCTCCTTCCCAGCACATCAGCCCCCAGCCTGTGCTGGTGCAAGGCTTGTTCCTCCCCACATGCAGAACCCTGCACTTGCCTTTGCTGAAATTCAGAAGGATCCCTGTGTCCTTCTGAAAGGCTGCACCATCCCAGCTTTGTGCCTGCATGGAACTTGCTGAGGAGGCTCTTCTACCCCTTCATCAAGTCATTGGTGAATTAAGTTAGACAATACTGGACCAAGTATTGACCCCTGGGGGACACCACCAGTGACAGGCCTCCAATTAGATCCTGTGCCACTAATCATGATCCTCTGGGACCTGCTATTCAGCCAGTTCTCATCCCACCTCACTGCCCACTCTTCCAGCCCACACTTACTGAGTTTGTCTCTCACAACATCCTCCTAAACAGTGTTGAAAGCCTTGCTAAAGTCAAGGTGGACAGTATCCACAGCTCTCCCCTCATCCATCCAGGTAGTTTTTTCATTGTAAAAGGCAATCAGGTTGGATAAGCATGATATAGCCCAAGTGAATCCATGCTGTCTGCTCCTGATCCCATTCTTGCCATCCATGTGGATAGCAATAGCCTCGAGAAGGTGTTCCATCACCGTTCCAGGGACTGAGGTAAGCCTGACTGGCCAGGAGCTCCATGGGTCCTCCTTGCCCTTTCTGAACACTGGGCATGACACTGGTTTCTTGCAGCAGTCAGACACCTTTCCTAATCTCCACAACCTTTCAAGGATGATGGTGAGCAACCTGGCTACGGTACCTTCCAGCTCTCTCAGCACTCTTGGATGCATCCCCCAGGGCCATGGACTTGTGATGTCAAGTTAGCCTAGCTGTTCTCTAACTCAGTCCTCCTCAAACAAAGTCAGCCTTCCAGCATTCCCTTAACACTGGTCTCTGGGTCAGAAATTGCTGAGGGCTGATGTCAGTGAAGACAGACGCAAAGAAGGTGTTCAATATCTCTTCCTCCTCTGTCCTCTGTAAGCAGGGTGCCTCCTCCATTTAGTAGCAGGCCCACAATATCCTCAGTTTTTCTTGTTATTGATGTATTTGAAGAATCCCTTCTTGTTGTCCTTGACAACCTTGGCCAGATTCAATTCCAGATGGACCTTGGTCTTCCTTGTCTCATTTCTACTTGCTCTGACAACCTGTCTATATTAACTCCAAGTGGCCTGACCTGTTTCCATCTCCTGTGCATTTCCTGCTTGGGCTTGAGTAATGACTATTCTTTTTTTTCTTACATCCAGTTTCTTGCACCCTATGCGTAATTTTTTGCTTATCAGAATGCATCCCTCAAGGAAACAATCCTTGAATATCAACAAACTCTCTTAGTCTGTAAGAAGCATGTTCTCCCTTTAAAACACAGATTCAGAAACACCTATTAATTGCTTTAAATACCTTTTATAGAAAGTATTTCCATTACCTTCAATTAGACTAGGCATTCAATTAGGCATTAGATGAACTCGGAAGTGAGTTCAACTACTGCCAATCACATGAAAAATTAATCACATCTATTCATCACACAACAGCAATGACTGACATCATGCATCAAGTGAAATATTTTGACACTCCCAACATATGAAAATTTCTTTTACTATGTAAGCACACAAGTGTAGCCTAGCAACAGCCAGAGCCAGCACCCTCTTCCACACGCATCTGACCCCAATAAAGCACTTCTTTTGTCCCAAGCCCTAACAGGCTTTTCTGGCAGAAAGTAGTAAAAAAACACCACTCCCAAGAAAACAATGATCTAGAAACAAATATGAACACATTAAAAGGTTTTTCAAATTTGGTTTTCAATGTAATTTTCTCTGGTTGCTCAGTGTATAGAATCAAAACCCTGTCTAACTCCAGAAATGCCTAGTGGTGCTTCATTTTTAGTCCAGGAATGTCATCTTGTTTTTTGTTTTACTTCCTTCACTTAGGATCCTGAGCCCCATCTCATGGCCACTGGGACCAAGGCTGTACCCAGCTTTTGCATCCTCAACCTTCCTTGTTTTTAGGTATGTATGGAAGCAGAATACACTTTGCCCCATATGCACTGCTTGTTCACAGTGCTTGCATTGTCCTCCCAGCCTACATGAGCACCACCAACCTTACACAAGTTATTCCCATCAACCAGAAATAGAAGTGAGCTGTCTAGGAACAAACCTGTAAAGCAAAGAAGCTGCTCCCAAGGACCCCATCATCCACATCATTCGCAGTTTGAGATGCAGCACTTGGACTAGACTAGTGCCATATGTGCTCCTGGAACAGAGCTTCCAGCTTAGTTTTATCCAAAACTGAATCAAATACACACTCTGAAGATACTCCATTATTCAAGTGCAGTAAGGTGGGATAACCAAAAGAATTAGCTTCAAGAAAACACACTGGTAATGCGACTTCACTGTCCAACATCAGCACACATGCAGCAGCCCATAGTCAAATTCACACTGCATTTGTTACAAAGGGCCAGCACTACATACTTGGAAGGTGCAAGTTGCTCTGCAGAAAGCAGTGAGAGCCAAGGTGAACCGCAAGAAATCTTGTATCAATTTCCACAATGTAGGTATCTGCTTAAAACCCCCAACACAGTAAAGGTTTGGTATCACCTGCAAAATTCTTGTTTAAAAGTCACTGAAAAGTTTTATCAAGTATATTTTAACTGCTTCACACAAGTGGCATCTGAAGTAGTTTTATTTTTATGATGTAGAAGTACTTGTTTTTGCAACACATTAAGGGGACACAATCAGGTTAGAAAGAAGCAGGCACACTAAGTGGATAAATCTTTGGCCACCAGTCCACTGTTTCATTTGCAGAACTAGGCAACATTTTGGCTAATTTACTAATTTATTTCACAGTAATATAAAATGCCCCATCCTACAGCCAGATACGTGGTTTGGGTTCTTTACAAGAAAGGCTTTAAGGCAAATGCCAGTACGTTCTGTGTGCACTCCAACTAGCCAAAAAAATGAGTATTAATATACCCTTTCCTACCCAAAACTTAAGGTTAATAGTGTATAGTATATATATACACACAGATATGGGGAGCAGGTTTGTGCTCACACATTGGGTGTTACTAACTGAAAATCAGGTTCTTATTTCCATATTTAAAGGTCACGTTTTCAAGAGCCCTCACTGTTACAGGACAGACTCTGTACAACAGACAGATCCAAAGTGCTTCTTCAATTGTACACTTGAATAAAAACATCTGCCTTTTAAAGTCTAAAAGTCTCAATGTGGTGGGTTGATGCCAGATGCCCATCCAGTTGCCTTATCAATTCCCTCCTCAACAGGACTCAAGGAGCAGAAAATATTTTTTAAAACTATGGGTAATAAGTTTAATAAAGCAAAAACAAAGGCTGTGTGTGGAAGCAAAAGAAAATAAAATACTTATTCTCTCCTTCACATCAGCAGGCAAGATTCAGCCACTTCCCAGGAAGCAGGGCTTAAGTACGTGTAGAGGTTTCTCCAGAAGATAATTGTCATAGTAACAAATGCCACCCTGCTTCTCCATTCTCTTTTATTACTGAGCAGACATCATATGGTCTGGAATATCTCTTTAGCCAGTTTGGGACAGCTGGTTCTGGCTGGTCCATTTGGGAGCTAGCTGGCATTGGCCCTGTTGGACATGGGGGAATTTTCTGGCAGCATCTCACAGAAGTCACCTCTGTAGCCTCCCACCAGCAGCCAAACCTTGCCACACAAACTCAGTACATACAAAAAAGAAGTAAATGGTTTTATGCACATATTTCTAAATGATTAAAATAAGAATGACTAAAAAGCCTCACCTAATAAGCATAGTTCTGTTTACCCAGAAGTCAAATACCCATTTCTGTATACAAATATGCCTTTGAGAGGCAGTGGGAAATGCCAGTCACAGGTATCATGAAGGAGCTTCTACTCTTGATGACTTGTGCTAGCTGTTCCAAATACCCTGACCCAGTGCCTTGAGAAATGGTCAGTAAACATACACAGATTAGGAAATTAATTGGTATTTTACAAAATAAATGGTTGCAGGCCAAAAAGGGCAAAAGAAAAACCCTTGATCTTCCCCATCCTAGTCTTTTCTGATTTTCCCTAGCATAAGGAAAATAGAAGCCAGCTGCATTAATGGGTGGTCTGCATGGGAATTCAATACTGAAACACATTTTTAAAGCAGTCAAATCTGCAGCCTGGGGCAATTTTGGAAACCTAAGTAAGACATTTGTAAGCCTACCTCCTCCACACTTCGTGCCAATCCACAAGCATCAGGAAGAGAATCCCAGCTTCTACTAGCAACCTCAGGTCTTAAAGATTTTCATTCCATTTGCACACCCAAACTGTAAAATTCCCCAGCTGAAATTGCCACAGCATAATAGTTATTTCCAGAGAGCAGCTAAAATATATAACACATTAAAAAGAAAAGCCAGCAGGCCAACAAAGACTGCCACACAAGACTATGTGCCTATTAGAGCCTGGGAAGTTGGATTAAGCACTCAGGAGACCTGAATTCCATTCCCAGCTCCAGGTATGCTAGAGACAGTCCCTGCCAATCTTCTTCCATTCAGAGGACATATTCCCCAGACCAAGAGCTTTCTTCCCTTGTGCAGCACCTCAATGCTTATGAGGTCTCTAATAACCAACAGAGCAAAGACTATTTCCCTCCTTTCCCTGCCTGCAGCAGGAAGAGGCTGACAAAACTGCAAGCCATCAGTAACCGCAAGTAAGAGAAAAATACATAACGGAGGCAAATTACATTTGGAAGAAAACATTGAAGGGAAAGGAACAAAACAGCTCTCTCTCATCAGCCGAGACGTCACTTAGTCATGATCTGGAGTGTTCACACCTGCTCCGCTCTGTCACAAACTCCCACAGCTCCAAACGCGCCGCAGCAGCAGCAGCAGCGCCCCGACACCTCTCCTTCTGCCAAGCCTAAGCAGCGTAACGGGATCGTTTTGTCATTCAAGTTCCCACTTAGTTAATCGCTGTGACACCTTCAGATCTCTGCAGTGTTCTTCACACAGAATGCCTGCACAAAGCAAAGCAGCCCCACCAGCCCAGTGCCATGTGGGCATCCTGCCCCCAGGAGCACTGAGCTTGGCATCCCGCCTTACCTGTGTGCTGGGCCCTACTAGCAACCCAGTTCTGGTCACTGCTCCCCATCATTCCTTTCCTTTTGATCTGTGATATCATAAAGGCCTCAGTTCAGAGAAATTCCTTGGCACATGCTGCTCTGCCTTGGCTAAGGCAGATCCATGCAAGACAGATCTCAGAGCCAAGGAAAGGGACTAACAAAAGAGGAAATTCTCCGTGAACCTTTTAGGTACAAGGTATCTAGAACAAATACACTTTGAAAGTCCTTTGAAGCGCTGCTCTCAGTGCCTTCACAGACTCGAAAACCTTTAGAAATGTCCCTCTGAACACTTAGCTGAACAGGGATTTCTCAGTACTTTGGTGAATAGAGATACAGATTACAGGAACATAAACGATACAGGCTATTTACTTTCTGTTCTTTGAAAATTTCTGCCCAGTTCCCCTTTTTTCACTGCCTCAGCAACCGCAGTCTATCCATGTTACATCCACGTGGATCTGTTCCATTCAGCTCCTTCTCCGTTACTGTGTTTGGCAAGTGATACAAGGAATATCTTGTTTTTGTGAAAAACATTTTTTCTCAGTATATGGAATTTTCAGCTACTTAAACAAAAAGTTTATATAGCACCTTCCAAAAGCAAATTGGTCCTTCCTTTGAGACATACTGGTGACAGGAAAATACAGCAGCATGACCCTTCAATCTCAAATACAGCTACACATAGCCACATGGATTGGTGCCAATAAAAAACAAGTTTCTGCCTCCATGGAAGAAAAATAACTTCTATAGACTGAAAATGGATGAGGAATAAACAAAAACCAATGTCAGGTCTTGTAACTCTTATTTGTGCCTGCATTGAGCATTGACAGTTTCCAAGGCAAGATAAGGGACAGATTTATAAACATATTTTTTAAAATTGCAATATAATTACTGGATTTATGGTTTTCCACCCTGACTGTTCCAAAAGTCCTAGGTACCCCATCCTATTTGGTCAGACATCCTCTTTTGACTCCACAGTATGGAAACTACAGCACTGTCCTGATTCCCAGTTCCTGGTCTTCTGCCACAGACTGCAAACCACTATCCAAATGATCTGGGCAAGCACAGAACTACCCCTCCACACATCCAGAAGCAGGGTGTTTATCCAAGCCAAACACTATGGCTGTCTCTCCACCGCAGCTTGTAACCAAGCTGGTAATGAATCATTGGCAACTAAGTGCTTAATTTATGGACAGCTCTAGTTTATGTTGTTGCAAGGCTAAGCCCTGTACACAAGCAGCCGACTAGAATTATTTTATGTCTGTACAGTGAGAACATTCAGCTCCCATACAATTGCAAAGCATGCTGCTATGAATGCTATAGCAAGTTATTACCACCAGCCTGTGTGCAGTGTGTTTTTCCTATCCACTGCAGTACTTGAGTGCTGCCATCAAACCAATTCAGAAAAAAAATATTACTCCTATTATTCAGCCTTGAAAACAACATACCCACCTTTACGCATCTTACTTCAATTACTGCTCAAATTCTATAAAATCAGTTAATCCCATGTCCAGCCAGATATCCCAGAGCAAAGCACTGAGTAATATGCTAATCAATCCCAAAACTTACCAATACCTACCTCAGGTAGGTTCAAATCCCAGTTTGAGACCAGCAAAATCCTACCTCACCATTTATGCAAAGAGCACATAAGCAAATGATGGAACCAAACAATGCATCCTGATGCTGGTAAATTTATTTATTTAATGACAAAGCACCATTCAGCATAACCAGGTACCAACTTAAAGCCAAATCAGCAGGAAAGAGCTCCTGGTACAGGTCAGCTGTTAGACCAGCAGAGAAAGCTGCAACTTGGATACCCATCACCTGCAAACCATAGAGATGTCAACCCTAGATGGCTGGAAGATGGAAAAAAGAGAACTACCCTACAGCAACAGACATCAATATTTTGGATTTTTTTTTTCTGGACTAAGTCTGTGAAATAATTAATTCAATTATTTTTCTGTACTGCTGATTAGCCACCCAAATACAAAATGCTGGCTATTACAAAGCTTTATTCTTCCCTTGTCTTTCAAAAGATATTAGCTACAGTCGAGATACTTATGTATATAAATTCAGCCAGGCATGTTTAATGAAAGCTTTACCTTCTATCACTGCATTTTTAAAGCAGAGAATAGGCTGCCTTTTACCTTTCAGTATCATAATGAATAACTAACTCGTTCCATGGATTTCAAGAAAATACTGTGGCCAGCAGAGCCCTATTGAGAGACAGATTATTTATCTACTTGGGTGTGCATGCAAGAGTAAACTTGTCACAACTAAGGGGGAAAGAGAAAGGTAGCAAAGCTGCTGTGCTAACATTCTCCTCTTCTAGACCTTCACACAGCCCAGTGCAGTAAGAGGTATGGTGTTCAGAAACAGCAGCAGAACAAAATTAGGGTGGAGAATTTGCTGGCCCCTGAACAGCAACTACTGGCAATCCCAGGTGCTGCCAGACCTCAGCATGCTCCATGGTGGTCAGGAGTGGGGAAGACACATTCTGCGTGGACAGCCTAGAAAGGAACACGATGCCCTTCAAAACAAGAACAAAAACTGCAGCCACAAACCAAACCAAGTGTAACGGGCACCAGCTTTGCAGGGACTAGATGTTGCCTGGAGCTGTGCATGGCCCAGAGACACCCAGCGGTTGACTGGTACATCACAAGCACGTGCAGTGAGTGGAAAGGTTAAGGAAAGCATCCCCTCAGTTTGTTCAGTGAGTGCAACCTTGGGCTGATGTGATGCTTCTCTGCCCATCTCCAGTCCTCTGACGGGGTGTGGGAATAGATGAGAAGGTCTAGGAGAGAGACATGATTCTGAGTAAGTGACAAACAGCAAGAAAGTGCAGGGAAAGGAGGAATAGGCAAGGTTTCACACATGCATTGTCTTTCAGCTGTAGCTATTACTGACATTTCTGGCCTTTCCTAAGCAAGTTCCTCTGATAAAGACTCTGCCTTGTTTGAGATCTCTGGCTGAGTTTGGGTAATCATTACCTGTTGTCTGAGATAGAGGCAATTCTATGCCACACTAAGGGTAAATGCTGCTTGTTGAGCTGCTAACTTTGCCAGCAGCAGCTATGCTTCCTGACTTAAAGGATTTAATGGCCCAACAACAACTCATCATGGCACCCCCCTTTTTATCACCAGCAGCATAGAACCAGGCTCTGACTAGGGGGGGGCGGGAAATAAATAAAAAAATAAATAAATTTAAAATTTAAAAAAAGAGATACAACTTGAAACCAGCTTTTAGTAGCTCTACAAGAGTTTTCTTTAACCCAGGCAGCACCAGAAAGGAGCTGCAGAAAGGATATGCACTATGGGCCTCCCATGCACTGCTCTCCAACATTAGGGTTAATTCCATCCAACCCAGCATTAGGCCCTCATGAAAAACCCAAGTTAAGCAGATCACCACAGTCAGCTTTTTCTAACAGAAATGGAGTAGGATGGACATATCTTATCACCAAGATGGAAATCATCTAGACGTTAGCATCTCTGCACTTTTTAATTTAGACCTATCAGCTAAGTGGCATGTACTAGGAGCGGCTCAACTACACAGGGTCAAGAAGACAGGATTAATATTATGCTCCCTTACCTTGCCTATACTATTGTTAAATCTGAGTAGCAATGCTCAGTTTGGATAAAAGCAAATGTACTCCTCAGAGAGACACAGAAATCTGTGTTTTAAGCTACTTTGTGGCTCCTTCTGGGAAACAGCAGGATAAACTTTGCTTGCAACCCATACTACATACACAAGGATAAATGCAACCTTCACTCAAATGCCAATTTCCAGCAAAGACAACTTTTTTTTTTTTTTTTAAGAACCAAATTGCAATTTTTCTGAGAAAACAGTGCTTTTTGGAAATAGCAACAATATCATACCAAGGGAAAATAACAGGTCAAGGGCATGAGTGGGTGACCTTACTGTGATCATTCTACCTAAGAGACTTCAGAACAGTTCCATTCCTTGGCAGAAAGCTCAGAAATGCAGCAGCACTAGTAACCCAGAAACACTACAGTGACTCACTTGTGTTCAATCAACTCAGATGCTCAGGGGAAACAACAAAGGCATCAAACAGGGCACGGGCCAGCCAAGCAGATGCAATATGGCAGCACAACCTGGACTCGAGCCACAGCTCCATACCCTGAATTGCTGGCACTTCACTTTCTGCCTCGCTCCTCCCATCTCATAAAATAAGCCCTCTTTTAGCAGAGGTTTGACCTACTCCTGAACAGTACTGATAACCATAGGTGTTCTCAGAGCACTAGCTGATCATGGCATACCAACGACAAAGAAAAGAGCACAGGGAGATTTTATGTTCCAACATTCCTGGCCCTAAACACACAGAGAAGTGAGGGAAACATCTCCAGCAATGCAGGAAAGCTCAGACAGAGCAGCTGTATAAACCTGAAAAAACAGGGGCAAGGCTGATCACTGAGAACAGCATGACTAGCATGAAATGAGAGCACAAACAAGCCCAGAAGGCTTGAGGTCCTCTTGCAAGCAGAAGGCAGCTAGCCCCTTTAAATCACACTCACTATCTGCTCCTGTGCTCTGCTATTGAATTGGTAAAAATAAGAACAAACAGGCAGGGGACAGAACTAGGACAGCTGCAGCCCCCTTCTCTTAGTTGCTCCCAGCTCCAGCTTTCAGTATTTGCCTCTCTTCAGCCCTACCCATGCCCCCCCCCACATAACTCAGATTTGAGGCACTTGTTCCACACCACTGTGCAGACAGACAGACACTCAAACACTCGACTTCATCAGTGACACACATAAGCAACAAAAAATTAAGAGAGAAGGCTCCTTCTCCCTTCCTCCTCCTGTGTCATTAAAGCATCATTTTCTCTGTGAAGCTTTTAAAGAAAAAAACAGAAATTAAATTAAACAGGAGGGGTGTAAAAAGTGTCTGGTACGAAATACCGTATGTGCAATGCCTCTTCTCTTCCATCAGCTGCAAAAGTAAACAGCACCTTCTCTGGTAGGAGCAACAGGGCTGTCTTATGTAATCAGGGGATGGAGGAAGAGGAAAGGGTAGGGAAAAACACACACTGCCCACTGTTCAGAGAAGAGCTCCTTTCAGCAGCTATGAGTAAGAAGACTGCAGAAGTGACAGCTTTGCTACCTCCCTGCCCAGCTGGCTCTCTGACCTGCCTAGAAGCAGTGTCCAAAACCACAGGAAAAGCTGGCTTTGTTTCCAACACTGCTGGCTTGGGGGCCTTATACACAGGATGACAGAACGCTGCTTTCCTCACAAGTTATGATGGGGCAATTTATTTTCATTGGCACGAGCAGAGGAGGAGAGCCAGTCTGATCCACCCTGCAGCAGCAGGACACTGGGAAAGGCAATTTTGCACAGTCATAACACACTCACAGTCATTGCACACACGCTGTCCCTCCTGAACGAAACCGTTCAGAGATCTGTGCCTTCAGAAGATGAACCAAGGCATCTACAGCCAGAATTTTCAGCCTTCCATCCTCATCATCCATGTGCTGTTACGTCAGTGTAAAAGCCTGTTTGGACTCCCTTCATGGCTATCATCTACCCATTCTCCTGCATTTCCATAGCAGTCTGCCCTAAAAAGTCACAGGAGGATTTTCCCGCCCTGTTGACATAATTTCCTCCTTGTTACACACCCTTTCCAGTCCATGCCACTTAGACAAGCTGTAGGCTGTGTGCTGGATAGAACCTAACAGACTGATCCCAATTCATCAACCCTTGCTGACAAATCAAGGCCAGACTGTGAGCAACAACTTTCTGTGCATCTGTGGCAATTCAAACTCTTCCACAGTAAATCTAGAAATACCAACAATCACACTCTGCTCTCATCACTTGCACTCACAGGTAAAAAACACCTGCCAGGCTTTTTGCAACCTCACTCACTTATTTGCTTCCCAGTCCCTCAGATTTGTTGTATTCACTCTGACCCTTAAGACTTAACACTCAGGCAGCTTAGCATATTGGATTTCAGAAAACCTTCATTCTTTCAATACTTCCAGCTTTCAGTGAGTCCCTTACACACCAGGTCTTCCAAACTGTGGCTCAGAGACAAGTCCTGTTTGCCACAACATCCATGCAGCTCACCAAATGCTTAGCTCTGTGGTAGCATCATCATATGTGAATCCTCACATATGGCAAAGCAAAACAAGAAAATGAAAATTAGAAAACAGAAAAAAAAGAAAAGAAATGAAAAATAACTCCAAGAAAACAACTTAAATGACTGCTAAAACCATCAATGTATCAGCTGCAATAGCAGCACTTTGGAGAGGATTTTTCTGGGGTTTTTATTATTAATACTATCTTATCTGCAGAAGGCAAGCCAAGAAAACAGAGAAATAGATGGAACCAAGCCCTGCATCTGAGCAAGCTCTCTAGAAGCAAATACAGACACGTTTCAGGGCTGGCAGAACACTGTGCTGAAATTAAGTGGCGTGGGTTGTGACGGAAACACAATTTTTCAGATCTGGTAATGCATGCCAGTGAATAAAACTTCCATAGGCTGTACAGCAGCACCTAAATATTTGTCCTACTGCTGTTTATCCATAGCTGGCACACATTCAGAGACTACAAAGACAAAGCCAAACCAAAGCTCAGACTGACTTTTCTACCTCCAATTTGCATTGCACTTTTCCCTCCAGGGATCTTTCATGGCTTGGTTTGGATTCCATCCCAGCTCGGTCCCAAACAGAGAGATGTATCAAACAATTTCAACACACTGACACATTTAATTTTGAATTTAAGCATTTGAAATTACTTTGAATGCACATTCATGACATTTCAATACTCTTCTGGATTACTTTTTAATCCACCCATTTCTCACGCCATGGGTAGAGTGTAGGGCAGCGGATCTAAACTAAAACCAGAAAGCTGCAGCAGGACAGAATGCAAGCTCTTTGGGTGTAGTGCTGTTTGCCCATGGGAAATTAAAACATCAGTAGCTATGCAACAATACTGTCCACCGTGAGCAGGACACAGCCATGAGTCAGCAGCAAAAGGAGACTCCATGAGGAAAATAAGGTAGTTCTGACTTTCACTCTTCCACTGAAGAAGTAGATAAGGGGACAACTAACTACCAAATGCCTTGAGAATATGGAGCAAATATGAAGGGTCAGAGCAACTCTGCAACTTAACCAAAACATGCCAAAAGAACAAACTACATACCTACAAGTAAATACTATCAGCAGGGGTCAACAAAACCATTTTCCTCACTGAAACAAACAATCTTGACAGCAATAAAGGGCAGCTGGCTCACCCACAGCAGCACCTCCCTTCAGAATAACTCCCATGCATGGTCAGTGGGGCTTCCATTGCCAGAAGCCACAGAGTGCAAAAGCAGTCTGACTCTGGATGAATCCTTGCTAGGACTGAAACCTGCAGAGGTGAATTGGGTGCACAGCTAAAGAACTCTAGCAAGGGAAAGAAAAAAGCCAGAAAACAATGCTTAATAAACCATAAATAACTTCCTTACAGAAAATCTTGTGGGTTCTTACACTGGCTAAAACAATGGCCCAGAACTGGTTCTCCTTTCACAATACAGTACAAAAGAACCTGAAACCAATATTGTCTAGCAATGGCTCATCATGTGTCCCATGAATTAAGGCCTTGGCAATAACCCAGCAGCCACAAGGCTTATGACAGCCTTCTCAGGAACTTATGAGAATTCAACTTCTTTCCAGTAAGGCCCTTAGGCTCCCAGAGGAATCCTCAAACAGCTTTTCAAGCCGTAGGAGTCAGGCCAGTGACAGCAAAAAGAGGATACCCAAAAGGCACTGCAATGACAATCCCACCACAGAGCAGGAATGCAGGCAAGCAATAAAACTGATGCTAAACAGATCCACAATAAACTGGCCCCGACTATAATTTGAACTGTAGGGCACTGCCAAAATGAAATGGTCATTTACTGACAGAGAAAGCAAAGAAACATAAAACCTCAATAGAACAGTAAGAGATCACAGAAAAATTTTAGAAAGCCTAACACTGCATCTAGATGAAGAAAGCTTCTCTTCAACTTCTGAGTGTAACTCTGTGTCCTCACCTCTAGCAGGGGACCAGGTTGTTCTGGGCAGGTTTTGCTTTCTGCTATAAAGGCATTCTGTTATCCATTCTCCAAGTAAGAAATTCTGTTGTGTGACAAAGAAGTCCTACTAGTATTCCCAGAATCCCTTTCCTCCAGATGTCCTGATTCTGTGACAAAGGCAGAATGCCCAAACAACAGCAGCAGCACAAGCAGAGCTGCTGCAGCACAGCTCCAGCCCACTACCACCACAACTGAAGTTAAGAATGCTGGAAATAGGGCACCATGCTGGCACTTCCCTACAGCAGCAATAGCTCTTCTGTGCTCCAAAGGCTGTTCTTCAATCCATAAAGTGGCTGCACATGTGCTGGGGGAAAAGCTATTCTTTCATCCACATACCATTTTGTTTCGCAGAACAGAAAGGAAAATATATTTGTTCAGCAAGTATTTTAAGAAGACCGATCATTTCTGCTTTAAACTGACCCCACACACTGAGGATGTTACTCAACAAAGAAGCAAAAAACACCTCTCCTTTGCAGAAATGCAAATACATCCAAACACACCTCTGCTCCACTGCACACAGGTGGCATCCTTTGTGTAACACTGCCCATGGCTAAGATTCACCCACACTGCAGATAAACCGCTGCACAATTCAGTTATTACTGAGCTAAACGGAATTTATACACACATTCATCTCCCAAGGCTTCTCAATACCAACAGAAAAACCTATCTTTCACAGGATACAGGCACTTTCTTAATATTAAGCTTTTTTGCTTCTCTATTGAGAATGGCAAATGCAATAAACCAAGCAAAGAAGCAAAGCACCTTGACAAGGTCATACAGGGGGCTTTTAGGAAAAAGATATGGCTAGGGGGACATCCCAGGGTAAAGAACTCATGTCCATGCTCTCAGCATGTCACTCATCCAGCCAGGTGCATACAAGTGTGAAATATGGAAAGGAGTCTTTGTTTATGCCTATTTTGAAGAGAGCAAACTTAAGGAATCAAAATAATTTGGAGGCACCCAAAATACTCAGCATATCCTAAAGGAGAGGGGAAAAGTGCACTATAGATAGTTTTGGAGAGAGCAGAGAAATATACAGTCAAATACCCTTTTAGATCAGGCCGGATTTTTGGGTTTGAAGGCAAGCTGCAAACAAAACTGCAACCTTGATCTCACATTTCTTTTTATTTAGGGCAAAAATTAATGCAAAACCCCAATCAAAGCCAGAAGTCCCTGGGCACAGCTCAAGCAGCCTATTGTTCCGGGCGGACTTATCAATCACCACAGACAACCCCCGCTGATCAGGTTGTATGATTGAAGGCTGTACTTTATTATTCCCTCACACCACGACCAAGCGAAGCGGCAGCAGTGGTATCAGATCAGACAAAGGAGCTGCTGCCCTTCAGAGCAGGCTCCTGAGCAAGGAACTGCTCCCTGATGTGCACACGGGTG
Organism: Sialia sialis; assembly: GCA_009812075.1. Lineage (NCBI taxonomy): Eukaryota > Metazoa > Chordata > Aves > Passeriformes > Turdidae > Sialia > Sialia sialis. Next base: position 30,459,283 of record VRYO01001269.1, on the reverse strand, counting down.
TGATTTGGCTGTGCACAGCAGGAACACCAGAGTAACCACACCACGTGTGCCATGACTGGCTGAGTTTAAAGAGGCAACGCAACCCAAACCCAGGAAATTCAGAAGTCAAGCTGGTCTCGTATCCTGAATTTATTACAACTTCTAGACTATTTAAACCAGTAATGGTGCAGCATTCCCAAACACTACACAAATGCCAAGGAGTGCTGAACTGCTGGGGAGAGCCGAGAGATGACAGAAAGCTCAGTGAAAGCAAGCCCCCCATGGCTCGGTCCCTGCTCCACCATGCTGTGCTCCATCACTGTGCAGCCCTCAGGGCTTCTCTGCAGCAAGCTGGAGACCTCCTCTCAGTCCAGGGGCTACCACACCCCACAGCTTCCCAACGCTCTGCTACACTGGCACCACTGTGTTATGATTAAAATGCTAGAACTGGCTCTTGAATAAAAAGGAAATTCACCTGCAAGCAAAACAACTTCAAAATCCATATTCATAAAAAGTGTTTGAGGAATGTAGAGGCCTCTTTCCTATACCCATTGAAACGCAACAGTCCTTGGTCTTTTATATAAAACATGCCGCAATTTCTTTCTTTCCTGCAGCGCAGTCACTGTGCATGTGTCTACCACTGTATTACCTCAATATTTTTGCTCAAAAAAGCACTTCCCTAACAAAAAGGAATTCACTCGTACAAAGCAAACTGTATTACTTCTGCAAAATTTCATTTGAGAATCCACAGCTAAAGTGCAGGACCCCTACAGTTCCCAGTCCTGCAGTGTGATAGCTTCAGCGTCCCTTGTGAGATGAAGCATGTCACCTTAATGCATGCTTAAGGTGAGAGAACGACCAAGCTGATGGGCTTCATCACCCTAAGGACACAGAAAGTGACATGCTTAATCTGATGAGAGGCACTAAAGCAGCGCCTCTTAATATTTTATGAAACATTTGGCTGTTTTTAATTTTAAAAACAGCAGCTCAATAAACAAAGCAGTGGAGGATTCCCTGTGGATGGCACTATGATAGGTGCACAGCAGCCCACTCTGCTGAGTGGTAACATCGTACCAAATACATCAAGTCTGTCCTCCTCCCCACATCCATGCTGGAAGGCCTGTACACTGGAAGGTCTCAGGCTCTGCACATCACCAGGGACTTTGCCAGAAATAGCTCTCTTTCACCAGAATACAGTGCCTAGCAGAGGCAGCTTTGAAAATTATTTAAGACATCCAGCTTTCACCTAACACCTTAATCTGGACACAACAGGCTGACATGCCCAAGCTGAAGAAGTTGCTTTAATCAGAAAAAATACATTTTCTTCCCTATTTGCCCAATTCTGGAACAAGATTACAGACACAGACTGACATGAAGCTCAAAATGCAAGCATCCCACTTCATTACTACTGCACACTTCCTTTAAGTTTATCTGCTTCCTTAAGCAGCCACTACTGGCCACTGTCAACAGATAAGGTACTCAGCAAGATGGATTTGTGCTCCTACCTATAGCAATCACTTTCTATTCCCGCTCCCATGACGGCTTGCAAGGTGCAAGACTGGCCAGAAGACAAATGGAAGAAAAAGTCTGAGCACCAAGTTTGAATACAGACGAAAGCATGCCCCAAAGGCCCAATGGATAGCCTTCAGCAGAGCCTGCTTTTTAATCCTGTGCTCCAAATACATCCATCACCACTTATGAGAACCTCTGAGATAAGACTAAAAATAAGTCAGAACATCTGCCCCCCTATTCCTTTTCATTGGAGTTCAGAAACTCATACATGCCATGGTAAAGTACTACAAGAGGGACGGCTTCCTACAGTGCCTTTGGAGATAAACCCTGGTGGGAGGGGGCCTGTCTACACACCCAGAGAAAAAGGTTCCCAGCCAACAGCAGGAGGCATATCAGAGACAAAACTACATCCATGAGCTCAGTAGGAATACAAAGTCCTCTCATCATGGAAGAATACCACCTTGGGGCTTTTCCCTTCAAGCATTAATAATTGACAAGTCCTGCCCTCACCCCAACTACATAGTCCATTCTTCACTCTGGGGAAAAAAAGATTCTGCAGAAATTAAAAGCAATATCCCAAGAAAGGGGATTATTTTGTCATCTGAGGACACTTACATGGAAGAGTAGAGCTGATGGGCAGTCTTGTGATCTTTCTGATTAAAATGCTGCCTCAGGATATTACTCTCCCCTTCCAACATGAAACAGTCAATTAGGCTGTGATATATTCATGTAATAAAGACTATTTCTTATAAAATATGTCAATCCAAGACTGGCAATACTTTTGCCTTGAAGTCACCTTACTAAGAAGAAACATGACGGATAAATCCAGTCTTAAACTAGTTAAATACTGGCATCTGAGGAAACAGAAAAGTAGGGACTAGACAGGTCTATTTTTCAATCCCGTCACAGTGTTTTAAAAAAAAAAAAAAAGAAAAGGAGGGGGCAGGATGGCTTCATTTCCATGAAGAGCCATCTTATCCTTTTATTATTAATTTTATATACACGTGCATACATACACACAAGTACCCTCACCTTTCACCTACAGCAACCTCTAGGAGGTACAAGAGCATATTAAACTGAACAGCATAAAAATCTCTTTCATGACCTCAGACACAATGGTGTCAGATGACCATCCTGATGACTCTCAGACCACTCTCACACCACATTAAAAAAAGATCATGAATGAAACAAGAACTGCCTTTGTGGAGCTTCCATCCCTAGCCAGAACACCACCTCAGCTCTCACTTGTAAGCACAGCCGGGATCGTGGCTATACTTCCCCATAGTCATGTGCTGGCCCCAAGGGCACAGTGGAACAGCTCCTGAACACAAGCTCCATAAGTCTTAGAAAGCTGCAGAATTCCACCTCTGCTCGCCATCTGCTCCTGCCAACAAACTGGGAATCTCTAAACATGCCACAGAGATCCTCAAAGTTATCTTCATGAATACCTGGATGCCAAGAGTCCCGAGCAGAGACCACCATCCCAGCATCCTAATTCCTGTCCAGTGAAGCAGAACAAAATCTCTGCCCCACAAAAATAACTTAAATAACAACATCTGTGCCCCCTTCTCAAGTAATAGGCAACAATCTTTATACCTAACACTAGAACATCTTAAATCATTTTATGGGAAAACATTTGCATTTTTGAATGCATCTACAGGACTTCCTCATATACTCTATTTAGCAGAGACATCTGTTACTCACTATATATATATATTTCATCTAAATCCCACCCTCTGAATCCTTTCCATCAGTTGTCACTAATGAAGCTTTGTGTGCAAAACCAAGTGCATTCTGCCCCCATTAGGAAGCCAATTACAGCAGGAAAAACAAGCAATTAACAAGGTGCAAAATAAACATCTTGCCACCTGCCTTTTAATAGCAACCCCACTTCAAACAAGTCACAGTCTCAGCACAGCTTACAGAATTGGCAACTGATATTATATATGTATTTATGCAGCAGCTGTTCTTCATTGCAACAAATATTACAGGCTTATCAGATAAGGTCAGCATATTTAAAAAAACATATAGCAAGTATTAAAACCTGCTTTGAGGCCCTGAATGCTGCTTTTAATGAAATCAGCAGCATCAGGCTTGTGTGGTATTACAGTAGAGCTGCAGTCACATCCCCAGCTTAGAGAGATTTCTCCTCATTTCTCCTTGCTTAGCAGCTTCAGTATTTGTTTCGCTAAATCCAGTGGGCTTGAGCAGCTCTTAAACAGTGTGTGGGGTAACTAACAAAACAAAACTCTACACAGCAGACAAGTCTTTCCTGCTTCCATCATCCCTGCCTCTCCTTGGCTTTCACGTCCCTACCATCACATCACTACACCCAATTACACTGTGGAGCTGGGGGAAGAAACTCACTCACTAAAAAAAAAATACAAAACAAACAGAAAAAAACAGAGGAAAACAAATCTATATTCTGTCTCACTCTTTGCTCCTTAAGCCTTCATGCTTTAGAGGAGAAAGGAGGACTTCCAAAGACACCCTAGCCAGCTCCAGAGGGAGCCACTTTCCTTCACCTTTTGTGGAACAAGATGAATGACACACTTCTGAGTAGTTAACCAAGACTAGAAAAATCCCAGGAGTATGTCTGCAGGATTTAGCAAACTTGGAGTGGAAAATGTCCCTGAAAAAATAACAGCCAAGCTTCATCCCGCATGTTTGTTTGTCTTTGCATCTTTCCCTCTTGCTCTATCTACCGCTATGTAAATTATTTATGTACATTAAACTTTCCATGTCACATTTCAGTTCCTGACTAACATCCTGTTTAACCACTCATTTCACAATTCACGTCACTCTCTTCCTCTTAGGATTCTTCCCTCTCTGGCCTCGTGGGGATTCAAGGAGTAAAACCCTGAATATTGTACTTCTGCCATCATGCACAGGATTCATAGTGTTAGTTGGAGATGGAGAGAAAATTGTTAACATTCTTTCTCCAAACAACCACAGAAAGCAACAGAGAAGAGAGCTTTTAACTCCAAGCAGGGCCAACAGGGCTGCCCACAGCTTTACAGAAGTCTGCATCATGATCAATAGTATAGCAACTTCACACCTATAAGGTGCACCAGAGTATAAGGCGCACCTGCAAGTTGCCAGCAAACTCCCTTACTTCGTCCATATATAAGGTGCACTGGCCTATAAAGCGCACTTCCGGGTTTGGATCAGAACTTCAGTCAAAAAGGTGTATCTTATATGCATGCAATTACTGTACTAAAACAATCCCTCACTGAAAAGATCTCCTAAAAAGTCCTAGATTTAAATAAAAATTCACTACCCTTGAATACTAGCAAGTCAGCTCTTAAAAGACCCAAGTCTTCAGTTCTGGTCATTATCTACATGTACACAGAATAAGCAAAGTCAGAAGAAGGGGAACAAAAACAGGAGGTGAAAAGTGGTGAAAGGTCAGAATTTTCCAGACTCTTGAGGGTGCACACCTAGACCCGACCTACTGCAGCCAACAAAGTAAAAAATAGCTTTAGCTACCAGTTTCTCACGCTACCAGTGCAAGTGCAGAGATCTCACAAGTCCTTCCTCCAGCCCTAATTACAGAGACAAGGTCAGAAAATACACAATCTGCCAGCATGAGCTGCAGGAGGTCATATGGCCACTCTAGCTATAGAAATATTTTAGGAGTAGTTCAATCAGTCAGGTCACTTAACTGCCTTCATTCCTGTTTGTTTTTTAAACAAGCAGCAATATTTTCCCTTGCATTTTGTGCATGGGAGAACAGGAAACAGGGTCTACTCCTTAATCACCAGCCTAGGATTTCAGTACACATCACTAACAATGCCATGGAGCAGTGATGCCTAGCTATGTTTTATAGATCTAAATCCACCAAAAAATGCCAAGAAGGAGCCTTACCCCAACAATGAGAGTGGGTCAGAACACAGTCAGCTTTCAGAAGTGGTTCAGATCACAGGAAGAAGGCGGGTGCATTATCTGCACTGCCTCACAACAAATCCACACGTGACAGAAGCTGCTCCAGCTGCACATCAAGAAAGCAGCCCACAGTTCTCAAGCTTTCTTCAACTCGATTAATTCTAGGGCAGTCTCTTCTGCTTAAGGCTGATGAGGACTCCAGTGGGTTTTCTGACCCGCAGGCTGCCTGAAGACCCAAAGAATCAGCAGTTTGAGGACTGCTGCTTATTGAAGGTGGCAAGAGACCAGAAATGTGGTAAGAAAGAGTTACACTTTCAGTTCTAGGAGCTGGGACTTCAATTCTTGCAATTCTTCTTAAGAGGATGCTTAAAAAGACCCAGTTCTTGAATTCTTTCCACCCTCTTCAAAATGACGGTTGAAGAGATCAGATTTCACTAAACACTAACAGCAGAGTGCCATCAGTACCCAGCTCACCTGAGCAAGAGTGGAAATGCTACAAATGGCTCAAGCTGCAGTGCTCCTAATCAGCATGAGCTACAGCCCATAAAACACTGACTAATTCCCAAATAGTCATATGTGTGCACATTCCCCCACAGCTCTTCTAAACAGACTTCTGCAGTTTGGCAAATGGTCAGATTAAGCAGAGGATATATGAAGTTAAGTAGAGAATGTTTTCAGTATGCAGCAGTCTCTCCAGGTCATAGTGTTTAAAAATCTTTGCAATTCCTGGGATCAAAGCAGCTACAGCCATGAAAGACCTAATAGTTCATGAGGTCCATCACCCAGCCAAAGCAGGTTACCCAGAGAAGACATGACAAAGTTAAAGTAATGTGTGCAAACAAGCCAAGTACATTTTTCTTTGAAAAAAGCTGCTAAGCAAAGTCAGATATGTGAACTAGGTCCAAAAGTTAAAGTTCAGTTTTGTTTTTAAGAAATGAGCAAGCACATTTCTACAAGGCAGCTATAAGATGCTAACCCATATCTAATGATGTGGTTTAGCTATGTAGCCCAGCTCCAGCCCCTCTTTCTCACTCTCAATTGCAAATTTCCATCTCCAAACACAAATGCCTTTTTACCACACAGTTCAGTAAGAAAATTACTTTGGAGCCCTGGTGCTGAAAATGCATCAAAGCACAATCTTCAAATTCTCAACTCCCCACCCCTCAGCTCCCAAAAAAAGAACGAAATCAAAGGATAAAGAGTAAAGACACAGTTTGGCTCCCGCTGGCCTACAATAACAATAATGATCATAATCTAGCGATCGCAGGAGGTTCGTCTACCCTCCATGCCAAGTCAATTCGCCCCATTCACAACTGCGCATAATTATTCCTGGGACTGCAAAAATTACTGTCTTTTCACTAGCAATAGAATTGTAAAAATGCTTTCGACCTCAAGCCCATATTTATTAAAACAAAACTATTTGCTCTTTTACGGTTCGTGTTAGGTCTGGCATTTCTGTGCAGAGGGTCAATAATCCAGTCGTTCAAAAAATAGTCACGAAAGACGTATTAACATAAGCTGTGCATTAAGACACTATTATTTATATGCCTGACAGTAATGGCTCTGCGCTGCGCACTGTATCAACTCTCAGATACTTTAGCAGGAAAATAACAACACTTTGGGAGAATTTCTGCTCTCCCAAGGACAATTAGCATAACGCTAACGCTGAAACGGGAGAGCAATGAGGACTGACAGAGCAATGCTTCATCCCAGAGTCTCCAGAACAGCGGTGCCTGTCCCTAAAGTTTGCACCCATCACAGCACGTTTCCCTCTGCTCAGCACACACAGCCCGTGCCTAATGCTTCCCCAGTCCTTAGATTAATGACATACGAGTAAAGCAGTTCCAAGATGCATTATCCTCTGCCACCAGAGCTCCGGGGCGCGGGTGCCCAGCGGGACCGGCCGCGCTGCCGCAGGCGAACCCTGCCTGTCCCCGAGCCGAGGAGCGGCCCCGGCCCCGCCGAAAGTGTCCTGTGGCAGCGGGCACTGCCGGGGGTGGCGGGCGGTACCGGGGGGTGGCGGGCGGTACCGGGGGCTCAGCCGCGCACAGGGCACAGCAGGGCGCAGCGGCACCGCCAACAACGGGACGGCGCCGCGTCCCAGCCGGCCCCGGAGTTTGGAAACTCTCGGCAAACCCGAAGCCACCGCAGCGCCCGCAACTTGGCCGGGGCTCGAGGGCGAGTGCCACCAGAGAGATATCGCCTGTCCGGGCTGTGCGGAGCCGCGGAACAGCCCCGCAGCGCCGGGAGCGGGCTGTGCCGCCGCCTCCCGCCCGAGGGAGCCGCCGAACCGCGGCCACACCGCCCCGAGCGATGCCGCGATGCTGCCCTGGCAGGGTCTCGACACGGTGACAGCGGCGGGTCCCCCGGCCCCCTGCCCCTGGGGAGCGAAGGACACGCCGTGCCGGCGGCCGTGCCTGCAGCGGAGCGCGGGGCTGCCGCGGGGCGCCCCGGCTCATCCCTCAGCCCTGCCCGCCGGGATGCCCACCCTTCACCGCTCCGCCGGACCGGGCTGCCGCACCGCAGCCACCAGTTGCGCTTCCCGCTGCGGTACCTCAGGCAGGACGGGATGACAAGTCCGCTCGCCGCCGAAGCCCTCTCCTAATGCAACAAGTGCCCGCCCGGGCGCGGCGGGAGGAGGCGGCGCGGGGGCGGTCGCGGTGCCGCCGCTCAGCGCTCGGGGCGCCCCGGCTGCCACTCACCGCGCCGCGCGCCCAGCGCCGCCGCGAGCCCGCCTCTCCCCCCGCGCGCACGCGAGCGCGCGCTCTCTTGGGCCGCCGGGGACGCCGTAGCGAGGGCCGCTACCATCAATTACCACAGGGGGGAGTAGGGTCGCTCAAGTCGCCCGCCCGCCGTGTCGGGCCGGCCGGCGGCGGCGCGGTTTCCCCCGGCCGGGCGCGGTGGTGGCGGCCGGCGGCCATCGGCAGCGGAGGAGCCGCGCGGTGGGAAGCGCTCGCGGGGTCGCGGAGGTGCCGGGCGGGAGCGGGGGCAAGGGCGGGATCGGGGCCGGGCGCTCGCCTCCGAGGAGCCCTCGGGACCGGGCTCCCGGACGCCACAGCCGCCGCCAGGCCGGTGCGTGCGGCGCGGGACAGCGCAGCCCCGAGCGCACGGTGTCCGGTCGTCTCGCAGAGCTTTGACGCGGTGTTCGTGTCGTTGCAGCCACAGCGCAGAAATGATCATCCCGGTGCGGTGCTTCACCTGCGGCAAGATAGTGGGCAACAAGTGGGAAGCGTACCTCGGCCTTCTGCAGGCGGAGTACACGGAAGGGTGGGTTTTATTTCTGCGTTCTTCCACTCCCGCCCTAACTTAGGTGCGATGCACAGTGCGTGCGATCCCAGACCTGCGGGGTTGGAAGGGAGCTCTGGAGATCATCTCGTCCAGCCCTCCTGACGAGGCAGGGCCAGACGCACAAGTGCAGGGTCGTGGTGTCATAAAAGTCACGTAGAGAGGCTAAAAACCACTGGTACGTTCTGAGATAGTTTAACCAAACGTTGGAAATTGTAACGGGCAACAAAGTACTTGTTGCCAAAAGTTGCCAAGTCACGGCCCTTGTACCCAAAACTTTTCCCGAATATGTAACTTGTACACATTTGCTTGTTTCTTTGCTTCGCCTTGCATATATCCAACTTTGACACCAACGTGATCAGTTTCTTAAAGGGACAGAAGGAAAAAAAGTTACAAGTGTAAGAAGTGTTTAGAGTTTTGGGGTTTTTTTTTTTAAAGCATTTTAACCAAGAGTTGCTAAGCTTATTTTTAAGTATTAGTTTGCTGGAGAAAGGAAGAGTTTTAACTGTTTTAGATACTCCAGTGATAGTGCTAACAACTCTGTATTCAGAAGTCTGTTCATCCTTTGCATAGCCAGAGTTTCTGCTAATAGTTCAAGGAGAGTGTAACTATGGTGACGCTGCCTCAGAAGCTTTGAGAAGAAAACTTGAGAAATACTTATATTTTCATCAAGTTTAAGTGTGAAGCAAAAATATCCATGGACGTTTGCAATTCAGAGGATTGGAAAAGAAGTTAGAAATTTAAGTAATGTTGAAGTAAAAAGTAGGTTTTAGGTAGAAAGGAAATAATTTGGTTTGCATTCAAGTGGTTGGGGATCCAAACAGTTTTTACAGGTAAGTTTATTTCATATATGGAGTAAAAAGCATTATAATACCATGGGTTGGTTTTTTTACTCAAATTGCAGTTCTCCAGGACTTTTTTGATAGTGCTTCTGACTTACATTCTGGCATTACATTTTAATATTTTCCCCAACTGCATTATTCCTCTGATTTTGTATAGGAGTTCTGTGGTGTCATTGACAAATGCTTACTTGAAAACAATTGTTGTGGCCACTGGTTTGATTCTGGGGTGCTTGTTCAAACTAATGCAATTATGGTGTTGTAAGAAGTTGAGTTTACAGATACCGAACAGCTAAAATCTTACAGTGCAGTAGTAGAACCACTGTTAATGGCGGCTTAAGAAATTGATGGACAAAGTGGAAAAACTTGTCTAAAGAATCGGTATTTTAAAAAGACACCCACACCATTCTGCTTGTCCCTTAAAAGTGCTCTTTTTCCACAATTCTTGGAAGCTGGAGGAAAAGGTAAATACAACTAGAGTTGTCTTAAAGTATATGGTATGACCTTGAAAACTGTGATTAATGTTTGTGTTTTGCATCTCTGACAACTGCATGTGAGAGTTCAGAACTCTCCAAATAGCTCTTAAAATTTATCTATCAACAGACATCAGATGCTTTTGTTCTCAGGTGTTTCAGAAAATAAACATCCTTTAAAATGCCCCACAGTGTTCTTATACTTCTCTAAAAAAAGTTTTGCAGGTGCTGTCGTGGAATGAGCAGCCCTGCTGCACTATCAACAGTTGCAAGGACTGAGTGACATCAGAGAAGCTGCTGGAAGTTGTCCCCTGCAGTTAGGCTGTACTGCTTGAAGCCAAATGACCTTTTACCATGGTGCAGCTTAGGCAGAGGCTTGCTTTCAGTCAGTTGTATTTTAGGAAAGCATCCATTGGCTTATTCCTACAGGAGAATTACAACTTCCAGGAAATTAATTTTGTTTTGAGCAAACACTTTCTTGCACTGCATTAGATCAGTCTGAAGACCTGACTTCAGTCATGTCTCATGAACGTCACATTCTGAAGGGGTATCAGACTGGCTTTATGGTTCATGGGTTGGAGCTGAAGATCTTGGTAGTATCATGATCTTTAACAGGTCTGATAGCCACAGCCTTGGAAGACACACGCAGTGGTCTAGGCGAGGATGACTCAACATCCTCTACCCAAACATAAGAATCTGGAGCAGTCACTCTGAAGGAATTCAGTGGAAAGACTGTAAAACACTGATTTCTGACCAGTCTGCACATACTTGTATATATGAGGAGGGCAGGTTGTGTAACTGAGTGCCTTCTCTAATGGGAACTGAGAAGGATTGTAGCTGTCCTCAGAATTAGCATCCCTGTGTGGGGGAGGTTGCGTTCCAAGTTATTTTAGTTTCTGTATATCTCACCTTTTTAGAGTGGCTCAGATCTTAATTTTATCTTGTGAAATAGGCAAGAACTATCCTCAGTTTACAGAAACATGTTAAAACAGTGCCCTGTGAAAGCTGTGGCAGCTGGCAAACCTTCTCAGCAGCAGATCCTGTGCCCTGGCCAGCTGGAGAATGGGCAAACACACTCACCAGCACTGAGTGGAAAAGGGCATTAACTGCACATGCTGAATTTCTGACTATCTTTAAACTGCAAACAAATTTTCCTCTATGACTAGCTCAAAGTAATCAGTGTGTTGCTTAGGAAACGCTTGCGAGTGGTTCTGACTCACTTCATCCGTTATGTTTTTTAATTGTTGTTCGTTAATAGAGATGCCCTGGATGCCCTTGGCTTGAAGAGATACTGCTGCCGCAGAATGCTCCTCGCCCATGTGGATCTGATTGAGAAGCTTTTGAATTACGCACCCCTGGAGAAATGAGATGGAAAAAGCACTGTGCTGCAAGCCATGTGGAACGTATCTCTAATTTAAACTTGAAACTGGACTTCAGGCAGTAAAGGATGAAAGCCAACTGTAGTACAACCATCAAGAGATGTTTATCTTCTGGATAAAATACTGCCCCAAGCCACTAACCTCTTTCAAGGAAACAAAGGAATTATGAAGTCCACTTAAGCAAGATTTAGAGATTAAAATTTGGATGCTTCTTCCTTGGAAGCATTTGGAGTTGTGAACTACTTCTAGATGCTTCTGCCAGTAAAACCAAATGTTTGTTCATGTAGAAAAACTATTATATTTCATTAAAATGTTGAAATAAAGGAGGTTTCTCCCTTGTAGCCTTCCCACGGTTTCTGGATAAAGTAAAGTGTCTGCTTGTGTCTTGCTGGTTACCTTAAGGTTTGAGGTCCTGCTGAGTACCCAGTCCAGTGTCCTGCACTAGGCAGGCAAGGGTTAGAAACGCTGGACTGAACTGTGGTTCCAGTGACATGGAAGTGGGTAAGTTTGTGGGGCATTGCTCCAGAAAGCTGCTGGAGCCCACAGAGAACACTTCCCACCACAGTTAAAAAGTCAACTTGTGTTCTCTACCCCAACCCTTACCAAATACTGGGGCCGCTGTATCGCAAAAACAGCAATTCAGATGGTGCAGTGCCTGCATTTAAGCAAAACATGTCTGAGTGTCTCCACGGAGAGCACTGGATGTGAGAATTGAGGCGTGCTGGTGTGAACAGGATCAAAGTGCTGCTGCTGCCAAGCACCTGCACCCCTCTGTGGCTGGTGCAGACACTTTCCAGCTCCTCATTTCAGTGATTTCACGTTGCGCTGCGCGTGTGCTGCGGTGCTGCCCAGCCCAACAGAGGGGATGAAACAGAGAGGGCAGGGAGCTGCAGGGCTGGGGAAGGTCACCACACCCAGACAGGCGCCAGCCGTGCCCCAGGGTCTCACCTTTCTCTTGCAAAATCGGATTTTAAATTGGATCATGTTTTCACTCTGTTCTGTGACATGCAGAGGATGCATCGTTGCACATGGAGTGTGCACAGGCAGACACACCCATTGTACCTGAAAGTGAAGGAAGCCCATTCCTACAGCCATGTGGGTTTGGGATTCTGTGCAAATGCAGCATTAGTTCATCATTACAGCAGCCCAGTAGAGAATGGGCTGGAAAAGGTGATCATTCCTTAGGATGCAGTCTGTTGCTCCTTGGTGCAGTTAAACTTTTGGCACTCATGTATCAGCTGCAGGCTAAGAAGTAGTTCTGTGGATTCTTTTCTGTAATACGAAGAATCTGGTTTGAACAACCCCTGAGATTACAGAAATAGTAATTATTTAATGTGCTTACTGGGTCAAACATACCCACAAAGCTTAAAACTAGATTGTCTCACAAAACAAGAGGCAGGACTGCTGCTTGCCTTTGGCTATCGCCCCACCAATCTTTACACTTGAACTTGCTTTTCAATTTACTGCAAGGCAGGAGTAGATGTTTCTCATATTCAGCAATTCTTCACTGAAGACATCTTAAAACCTGCTTTATCTTAAAATTGTACTTTGACCTAATGCAAAGAGAACTAAACAATTAATTCTAGCATTTGATTCATAGTTGGTTGGGTATCTTATGTTCTACATGCCTACTGTATTAGCAAGCTGAACGCACTGTATAAAAACAAACCAAAGAAAGCCCTTCCCTTCTCTCCCAGGCTATTTTGTAAAAGGGACACCCGTGAACCAGAGGATGGCCTTTCCCACGTCTCTTCCCTGTCAGCAGGGTGTGACACAGCCCTGCGTGCCAGGCTGTTCACAGATCTATCTGTGGGCCCCGCGCTCGCTCCGTGAGCTGCGCTGGGAGCGCAGCAGCCCAGACGGGAACGTCTGGCAGAGGCAGCCGTGCAGGAATGCCGTGCAGAAAGCTGGCCTGCATCACTGCCAAGGAACTGGATTACATGAGCTGACAGGACTTGGTTTCTATCTGCAAAAGCAAATTTCCAATCTCGTTTTCTGCTTTACAACAACATGTTTCTTTTCAAAGTGGGTGCCAAGTTGTCTGATATGAAAAGTTATGGCTCCTAAATACTTAATAATGAAAATGCAATTTGCAAAAAACACAGCAGGCCTCGTTCAAAAAATGTGAAGTAAAAAGAAAAATGCACCTTGGTTGCTCTCATTACTATTCTCAAAACCAGAGTGCAGTGGAAGCCGATGACAGTGTGGTATCACTCCCTCAGACAGATGTTACCCGAGGAGCCATAAAAACACCTGAGCAGCAAGACTAAGTCACAGCAGGCACTAATATTAGCTCATGCAGCCTTTGACATCCTATGAGCATCACAGCTTTTCCTCAGGAGCTTGCAAATGCAGCATTAACCAAAAGAGCCATTTCTGTAATGTGGCAAAGCAAAAGCTTATCATGATCATGTGAAAAGTTATCTCAAGAGTTTTGTCTTTGGGAGGGTTAGGAGCAGAAGCAGAGCTTAAATCCTGTTGCAGAAAGAGTCTGAAATTTTCAATGGTTTTCTGCAAAAATCCCATCTTTCACCCCTGCTCATTGGTAACCAGGAAAGTAATTCCCTTTCTGCTGTCACTTCTCCTGTGCTACCTTCTGCAGCAGTTAATAACATAAGAGTATTGGATCTGCTTTCCAACCTGCCAGATGTCTTTGGAAAGAACCATTAAATATGCTCACAACAACCACACTTTTTCAAATCAATGTAAAAGATGTGTATACACAGAAGAAATAAAAAAGCCTCCGTTTTCCCTCAACCAGAGAAAGAAGCCCTTAGCAAAATCAACAAATAGGTAGCAGTGGGGAAAAAAAAAAGAAGATAAATGGTACTGAACATGCAGTCTTTAACAACATGAAGAATTCTGTCAGTTGGATGGTTTTTGAAAAATACAAAAGTCCCACCACTCCTCTGCAGTCACTTATTCACTTTACATGTAAAAGATTTTGGAAAATTTTCAAGTCTGTCTCGATAAGCTGCTGCAGGGCTCCCACTAACCCCAGGCAGCAACCAAGCCCCACACAGCCACTTCCTCATTTCCCAGCAGCCGGAATGATTCTCTCTGGGGAGAGAATCAGAAGGGTAAAAGCTGGAAACTCGTGGATGGAGATAAAGGCAGTTTAATAGGGAAAGCAATAGCAACACACACAAGCAATGCAAAGCAAGGAATTAAGTCGCTGCTTCCCATGGGCAGCAGGCGCTCAGTCGTCTCCAGGAGAGCAGGGCACCATCAGGTGTAACAGTTTCTTGGGAAGACAAATAGCATCACTCCAAATGTTTCCTCCTTCCCCCTCACTTTGCATACTGATATAATTTGGTCTGGAATATCCCTTTGGTCAGTTGGGGTCACCTTTCCTGGCTGTGTCTCCTCCCACCTTCCATGCAGCCCCAGCCTCCTCCCCAGCATGGCAATACAAAAAGCAGAAAACACCTTGGCTCTGAGTCCTGGTCAGCAATAACAAAAACATCTCTATATTACCAACCCTGTGTTCAGCACAAATCCAAAACACAGCCACGGTGAAGAGAATTAGCTCTAGCCCAGCCAAAGCCAGCACACCTGGTATTGGGAGAGCAAGCAGTCACAATCAGAAGTGTGACAGGAGACCCTGTGTCACCCAAGCCACAGCCTCCCTTCACACATCACAGTCATACTGAAATAATGAAGTAGTGCCTGTGACACATGGTGGGAGCTGAGGTCATGAAAGTACAGAGGAGCCTGCTTCTGGAGCTCAGCATCCTGCTTCCACCTGGAGCATCAGCACCAAGCTGTATGTGCTTGGAAAGCTTTATGTTTCTTGAAATCACAATTTTAAGAAAAAAAAAAAAGCCTCTTGATCATAATTCTGAGTCCATCTGCGGAAAGGAAATGAAATGCTTTTGTGCCGATCGGTAACGAGCCTCAGGTTTTACATCTCAGAAGGAATTTTGCTCTGAAAAACCACCTCTTATGAGGGTCTCGCCCCAGAGTGATTTACTGAGAAATGTATGCTGGGCTTTTGTTCTTCCCATGACTTTTCCCTAAATGCAGCCTGGAATTAGATACTAAAGTCTGACTTCTTGTATATGTTTCTTGTCTATATAAAGAAATATGAAAACTCTCAAAATCCTAATAAAAACCATCACACTAAACCCAATAGCAGTGTATTTCCATCAAGATGTCTAACTACCCCTGTGGCTACAAAGCTACATTTCACTGATAATAATCTGTGAGAATCCAGAACAGGAGCTACCTCTTTCCCTGCAGATGGCCCTACAAGAAAAATCAATCCTTGCCCTGACAAAAAAAAAAAAAAAAAAAAAAAAAAGCAAATAGCCTCTTTGCCTCTAAAATCAGTTTAATTCAAGTAGTTTCTATGTTCAGTATGGAGCCTAGTAAGATAATAGCATCTCTGCTTTGACTCCTCCCAGAGCAGACCCACGTACATCCAGTTAAACTCAATTGGCCAACAAGATTTTCTTATTATTGAAACTTCTCAATTGAGACATCTCCAGGATAACATTGCTTCCACCTGGCTCTGACTGCCCAGAATGCGAACATAGATTTGCCTTCCCCTTCACTGCACTTGCACCACAATCTACACTGTGGCTTTGCTTTCAGCTCCAATTCTTATTCAGTTCCTCCAGCCAGCAAGAAAGCATTTTTAATTGCTCAGTGGGGACAGCACAATAAAAATGTTTGAAAACCCAGGACAGTGAGCACATGACCAAGGCTTTGGCTCTGCCATGCTGGATGGTTTAATGCGTTGCCCACTGAAGTCTATGGGAGTCTTTTCATTAACTTCAGTGTGACTTAAATGATCTGGTAGCCTGTGGTGCCCTACACCACTCGGGTGCCCAGGATTAATTCATTTTGTTAAGTTTTGCTAAGAAAAGCTGTTTGAGGTGCCCAAGCCTTAGGCATTCAAAGAACTTTCAGATCTTGCTGCATACTTCAACCACTGCACCTCTAGCACATAAGGTCATAGAAAAAAATGAAATGTAAGAAGTTACCTTCGGCTGCAGTGACTCCTGCCATTCAGGGGAAGCTGCAAGGTTTTTCTTCCAGCTGGTGTTTGGAAGCAACACAATATTTACATGGCAGTAAGTCTTGTTTAAACCCTCATTGCTTTCTCCTTCACACTCCCTTCCAGAAATATATGGGGAACATAGAGCCAAGTCATGCAGAAAATGTTAGGGTTTGCACCCCAACCGAATTTCTCCTTCTCCACAAAGACATCTTCCAGACTGTCAGTCATCCTTTGTGGTGAGCTACATCTTGTCTTGTGCTGTAGAGCACAGGTAGCAGGGGTGAAGCCACCGAGATCCCAAGCATCATGAGTTTCCCCACATTACCTTCAGGATACATCTGCTCCTGTGTTCAACAGTGAGTCTTGTAACAGGCAGCCAGAAAATTCATGCAGGAAAGCCCTTCATTTACCAGGAAAGCTTTTCATTTATCCCTCCCAAATACGATGCAAGTGTTCTAATAAAATGGGTTCATTATTTCCTCCTCTTTAGGAGATGAACAACTCAAGATCAAAGAAAGGCATGGAACAGCTGACAAAAAGATAAAAGCCCACAGACTTTAGGGAGCTCCAAAACCCTGGCAGTTAACGAAGCAAATGCAAAAGGCTGTGGTCAAGCCTTTCCATAGGCACCAATGATTTTGAATTAACACGCTGCCCATGCCACAGGCTGGATTCAGAGCTAGGAAGAATAAATACTGAATACACTCTCTTTGGGAATCGGATCTCCTTTTTTTAAAAGCAAGTCTACTTGGAGAACTCCAAGAAGTGAACTACTTCTAAAAAAACTTCAAATAAATCAGTGCCAAGAGTAGGACAGCTGTGCTCAGCACCCACTTTTAGATACTGACCTTTTGTGAGCTACTGCTTTCCACGTTTTCTAGCGGTTCACCACAGCTGTACCTACAAGCTTTGAATTTCTTCAGAGATTACCTAAATGTCACTTTCCTTGCCAACATCTCTCCAGAGACACGTTCCAAGTGCATGAAGCTTAACAGGAATCTTTCCTGAAGTACTTTGGGTCCATCCTATCCCACTCTCTCTTTGCATTCTCCAGGCTGGTCCACAGCAGCAGCAGAGACTCCCTTTGCCCATTTCCATGTATCATATTGCTCGTGTCTTTCAAGACAGAAAAAGGCTTCAGCTCATGGTGTGTGCTTAAGACAGGCCTTTAAAACAACATATAGGCTAGTTACTGAGAGTTTTGGGCAACCCCTGCCTCAGTTTCCCTTTCTGAACCTCTGGGATGGCATATCCCACTCTTCAGAAACCATCAGAGATGAGCAACAAGGAGCAGTCTAACATCACCCAACCCCTGGTGTCTTCTTGCATCCTTTTTATCAGCAACCCCTATCATATATCCTCAAATCTTAACAGTATATTTTTAATTAGATTTTTAAAAATTACTTTTTGACACTAAGCAAAGTCCACTGTGGGAACCGCTGATGGAAAGTTGCTGCTCTGAGCTTTTGCAGCAATTTAGAGATCAGAAGCACCACTATACCAAGCAATCCAGGTTTATAAGAATACAGTTAAAGGCCAATTATCTCCAGCTATTTACTGAGAGCTGCCTTTAAGTGCCTCCCCACTTCTTTCTTTCCTTCTTAATGAAGCCTTCCTTCCAGCAGTGTGTGTGAAAGTGTGCTCCTTCCCAGGCAGTGATAGGAGGGAGAAGGGAGAAACATCCACTTTATGGAACAAGGGGATAAAGGCTACTCAGAGCAATGGCACCAGCTCAGGGCTAAAGGCTGTCCTGATGAAATGGGATGTGCTCCTCCCAACACTGAGCAGCCCCTATCCAGCAGCTGATGGGCTCTGCCCAGCTCCTCACCAATACCACACTGGGTGCAGCTGAGCCCTTGAGCCTCCTGTTTCCAAAGACAGTGGGAATTCACAACTTCTATGGCAGAGTTTATAAATTCACAGGCAACAATGCAATAGCTAATGCTCAAGCTGGAGATAAAACAAGAGGTTTTGCTGAAATTCCCTCAGAAAATTTAAAAACAAAAATCAGATGAGTGCTGCTCTAGGCTGTAGGCCTTTCCTTGTAATGAGGTGTGCAGCTGAAGCAATTACTAACTTCAGTTTTTTAAAAAAAGCAATAGCAGTTTGACTAGGAGGTCTTCCTCCAGGAATGAGCTAGTAAATGAAAGCATTAAGTTAATAAGGGCTTGAGTGCTTCAGATCATTACAGAGATGGCCTACAGCTCCACACCTCACCAACTTGATTTTTTAAAAATATTATTGTCAAAACAGCTTAAAGAAAAGCCCCTTTGGATCCACTCAGCATTAAAAGCAGCCTAGACAAATGGCTACTTTCCTCCATTAAGCAACATTTTTTTAAAGTAAAAATCTAATAATTAAATTCCACTGATAAAAAATTGCTTCAAATAAATAAAGAGAAACAGATGCCATTGGCCTTGGCAGCTTTCATGGCAGTGACCTGAGCTGCTACTGAACCAAACAAATGTGGTGCTACAGGAGCAGGGAGCAGCACCATGGAGAAAATCCCATTTCAGATACAGCCAGAGACATCTTGGGATCTCATTCCTGGTGTTTGAACAACTGCCAGGGCAGCTGTGGTTCCTACCAGCCTGGCATCCCCACAGTTGAACGCCTTTATCCTGCTTTCATCAACCACCAATGGGCAAACTTGCTTTGCTTTGGGACAGGTCCAAGACTGGGATCTGTGCTGCCCAGAACATAGCTGCAGCCTGCAGCCATGATCAAGGTGGTCACGCACTCCCTGACTGAAGGTTCTTCAAAACTCAAACCATCTAAAACTTATTCTAAACTCTGAATGTGATCAACTAAACGTTACCAGAAAGAACTTCAGGCCTTCACTCCCTTCCATACATCCACTTCCATGGGGGTTCACAGAATCAATTAGATTGGAAGACCTGTGAGGAAGATGAAGTCCAACCTGTGACTGAACACCCCATGTCAACAAGATCATGGCAGTGAGTGCCACATCCAGTCTTTCCTTAAACACCTCCAGGGACAGTGACTCCACCACCTCCCTGGGCAGCCCAATCCAGTGTCTAATCACCTTCTGTGAATAAATTCTTCCCTATGTCCAACATGAATATCCCCTGGCACAGCTTTAGACTGTGTCCTATTGTCAGTCGCTGGTTGCCTGGGAGGAGACCAACCCCTACCCGACTACCACTTTCTTTAGGCAGTTTTGGAGAGTGTTAAAGTCACCCCTGAGACTCCTTTTCTCCAGGCAAAACAACCCCACAGCTCCCTCAGCCAAGTTCCAGAAGCAGGGAAGTCATATTGCATATGAGGTTACTGCAATATCACAAACTTAAGCTGGTTATTTCTTTTTTCTTTATTATAAAAGATACAATATTCAGGTAGCTCAAGGAAAAACAACGTTTGGATTTTGTCTGCTCATAAATCCATCACAACAGCTTGGGGGAAAACAGTAAATAAGATATTGGAAGAAGACCACAAGAGGCCAAAAGAAGAGCATCTGCCTCTGGATGTGCTATTTGCAACCAAAGTCAGGTAGCAGGCTGTGATATTAGTATGTGGTATTGATTTGTTCTTAATCCAGAGAAATGCCCCTGTAATGAACTCTGCTGTGCCCTTAATGATTTCATATTGAAGGATGTTAGGTGCCTTGTTCATAACAGAGTAACAGCAATTCCAAAAATAGCAGTCCTCATAATAAAATGTTATTGAGAATTCTGAATTTCAATATAAAAGGGACTCTGCTGTACTCAAGGGCTTACAAGATACAAATGCATGCTTTAAAAAGTTGTATTAAAGTCATGTTGGTACCTGAGTTACAGAGACACCGTAAGATGCCACTCCAGGGAGCAGCTGAGCCCCAGGTCCCCAGGAAACTTTTAGGCTGATGTAATACAGGCTAGATTTAATCCCACCAGATGATTGGGGCTGGATGTCTAGAAAGGGCTGAGATGCTTTTGCGAGCTGCCTGTGAGGGCAGGAGAGTGTGGCTGAGGTGCTCCTCAGCAGCCATCAGGGACAGCAAAGGAACCGGGTGCTGGGCCAGGTGCCACCTGCCTGGTCCTGGCTCTGCTGCTCATCCCCAGCCTCTGGCAGATGCCCCTTCCAGAGGATGACCACCAAGCTGCCACTGCAACTGAGGCAAGAGAGGGTGGAAGCCACCAGCTTCCCAATAGGAAGAAGCATTCCCACCAACATCTGGGCCACCACAAAGAACTCAAGAGCTAGGAGCACCAATGTCTAAGGCTGACCTCACTTGCAGGTGATTCCCCAGCCTCAGCTTTGTCAGTGCTGCAAACAGAAACCCCAAATTAAGCCAGCTAGGACTCCCAGCCTCTATCAGTACAGAGCTCGTCCTGCCAGCTGGCCCAGGGGGCAGGACCCCAGTGGCTGGAAAGGATGGTGGCTCCCCATCTCCCACCACATGGTTGGCGCCAGAGCCCCTCTCCTGGACTAGAGGAGCAGGAGGAAAGACTCAGCCCTGCAAAGAGGTGCTGGGGAGCAGCTTCAAGCCTTCAAATAACCCTCATGCACCAACTGACCCCATTAAGACCAACCAGGGGTATCTCCTGCCACCTCTAGCAGGAATGGAGACAGGATTAATTAGCTGGAGGAAACAAAGGTGAAGGTTTGCCTCCTACAAGCCCCAAAAACAAGCTCAGAGCTTGGGTTTTAGGTTATCCAGGATATAGACGGGGAAAAAAAAAACATTATCTCCATTATGCCTTATTAAAACCATAATTGACTCAATTACAGCCCACTGCTCCTGACCCCTGCTCAGAAGTCGATGTCAGCCAGGCTGCCCCTACCTGCAGGATCTGTGTGCGGGGCTGTGGGGCAGCTGGGAGCACCTGAGAGGGCTGTGGATTGCTGCCTCCTCCAAGACCTGTTCCTGGGGGAAAATGGTATTAAAAACTGGGCCAGAATGGTGAACTTGTTCCCCTGAACTGGCTCTAAGCAGGTGAAGCAGGAACTGTCTCCCTCTCCTCATAACCCCAAACTCCCTCTCTGCTCCAGCCTAGTTCCTGCTAACAGTTAACCCACAGGCTGGCAGCACCTGGTCCTCTCCAGGGAGACAAGCAGCATCCTCGGACCCTATCTCTGAGAAAGACTCTGAATCCTAAAGCAGTGAAAGAAGAGTAGCAGTGCTTGGAGAACAGAAGCTATTTGCATCCACGTTCCAGAAAACCTCTGCCTGCAAGAGCAGAATCAAGTTTAGTCAAAGCTCCAGGCTATGTGAAACCAGAAAAAAATGAGCGACTCTAAACCAGAATGGTTTTAGAAGAGGAGTGCCACCAGAGTTCAGCAGTTTTGTGGGGTCGTAACTCCTTTGGAGCAGTATTTTTATTGTTACTCACATGCAGAGCTGAAAAGGTGCAGCTGTGACTGGGGCTCTGTGGAGCTTGGCACAGCTTGAACAGGCACTAAAAGGAAGTTTTCAATCTAAGAGGACAACAAAAAGGAAACACTGCTAGGAATTAATTTGTCCATCGTGCTGAGCAGGCTCTGGTCGGGAGCTGGAAGATGAGAAGGAGCTCAGCTCTCACTCAGGTGCAGGATGGACTTTTCCTGCACTGCTGTCTGCTCCTCCACTCCCTTCCAGCACCAGCACCAGTAAAATCTGAGTAGCTGCTCATTTCAATAAAGGGGTCATGAGCTCTGCCAAAAACCTGGTACAAGAGATGTCCTCAAACCTCCAGGCAGACTGGAGACACAACTCCTGTATTCCAGTCAGATCTGTAACCACATCCCCACCAACCCACCGCTCTGCTTGTGAAATGCTGCCTCTTCTCGCCCACGTTTGTTTAAATTCAGTTCACTCCCTGAAGGCAGAGTTGGTTTTTTGGTGTAAAGGGCGCCAAGAGCCCACATTTGTTGGAACTGTGATTTTAATAGTCTGATCCCATGACCTTACCTGTGGTAAGTGAACTGTAAAATACACGTGAAAAATGTATTTAATACATATGTAACCTTCTTCACTGCTCCGTGATTTAGGGCTATGCTCCCTGTTTTGGGGTTCAGGATTTTTCAATCTGGAACTGGAGACAAACCTCAAATGTTTCTTTTGAGTAATCCTGCCACAACTGCCAGCTAGAGCCTAAACAACTGAATCATTCATGAGCCCATCCGCAGAGCACGAGGCATTCAGCAGAGGAAAGAGCACATCAGCCTTTAACTGGTTGCTATTAAAAACCTGGAAAAGGGCGGTGGGAGAGGGAGGAAGGAGGAAAAGGAAATAAATTATAATGTTGATCATGTTTGTGGAATGATGATGGAAGAAGGATGGAAAACACAAGGACAAAATGTGAATTAGCCTGGGATATCTTAGACACGTACATTTAAATGGGACAAAATTTAATTTAGTTGAATATAAAATAGGTCCTAATGATGCTCAGTATATAACAGAGGAATAACACACAAGAGAAGAACCAGAAGAGCTGGATGTGGAGGAACATGCCTTCAGATGTCATTTTGTAGTGACATTAGCTGTTATTTCAGTCTGGAAGGAACTGAGCTGACATCTTCCAGGATGAAGATAGCAGCTGAAGTTCAAAACCTGAGCCTGGTGCCTCACATTTCAGGTCATCGTTGCTTAATTCTCATCCCAAAATGGGTAGCAAGGAATAAAAGCATATAAAACAACATGGGAAAGCAACTAGTCACTAAAAAGCTGCTTGGGAGGGTAAAAAGCTGATTAAACAGGAAGCTCCCCCAGGAAATGGGGAGGAGGGAGAAGGGAACCATAATTGGAAGGATCAAGCATATTTTTCTGGTCAGACTTTTGGGATAAAGGGGTTCCAGCCCTTCTGGGCAAAGTAAGAAATGCAAACCTCACCTGTAAGGGTTTCTGTGAGCAGTGGAAATCCTCCAGCGTAGCAGGAGATCTACAGATGCACATACACACACACAAGGTCAAAGCTATATGAAGTGTTACCCCACACCTCTGCACCCAGTGCCAGTGCCTGCTTTGGTTGTCTCTGACCCCAGGGGTGCAAGAGGCTCAGTGTGACCCTTACACTCCCCCCAAGGCTGCCAGGGACACGTGTGACAGCTGTCAAAGTCACATCTGGAAGTGCAGGAGTCAGGGTTGCCTGTGGCTGTCCCAATCCAGGGAGAGAGCAGTCGATGGCAGGATCAGGCCCTGCCAGGGCATGGAGCTGTCCCTACAGTCCACGTGGGTAGAAACTGCTCTTCTCTTCAGCAACATAATTCACTACACAGAAAAATGAAGCCTGGAAATGCCTTATGTTCAGCAGCTCATTTTTGCAGAGTGGAGCTGTAATCAGAAAGAAGGAAAGCTGCTGATCCTGATGGCCTCGACCCGTGCAGCTTCCTTTCTGTTAATGCAGAAGGAGCAGCATCCTTTGAGGACTGTTAAGAGACTTCAGAACCCCAGAAGGGGGCACTTGGAATGATACTGGAATGAGTCACTGAATGCATTTGGGGGGCATCAGTATCCTTGCTGCTCATGTGATTACAGCTCCTTTGAGAGCCTTACACGCCCTCCCCACAAGGAATTTGTCATCTTTGAAGGCACCACATGAATCTGCTCCCCACTGGCTCCGTGGCCTGCTGGGAAAGGAGAGAGCATTCCCCTTTGCCATTTCCCAAGCAGGCTTATTTGTCCTATCTCACCAGGGAGGAGAGTATCACTGCCTGAGCCTCGACTTTCCACTGCTGAAGCCGTGCTCAGTCCCAGTCCATCAGGAAAACAAGGACATTGCAATCACCATGAAGGGAGGCTTCATAAATGGCAAAAGAAAGGAGCACCAAGGCCTCCCTAGGGGGGAAATTCCCCCCAGTTAAAAGGCAGAAGAAAGGGCATGTCTGTGAACTGGTTCGGGGTTAGAAGCAGACTTGTAGGCGAGCATAAAATACTCATCTTTTTTGAAACAACAGGAACAGAGTGACTGCCCAAAGTTGGACCCTTGCAGAAGCTGCTTACCACTGCAGCTGTTTTCCCTTTCATTCCTGAGCAAATTGTGCTGAGCACCTGGCCATTCCAGGAGTGCAGAGCCTGGGCTGAGCTAACTGCTGTGAAGGGCAATGAGCACCGCTGAAATCTCCCGGTCCAAAGCGACACAAGCCGAGAAAGAGGGGGAAGCACCCAAGAGACCCGAGGCTGTGGGGATGCTGTCAGATGGCAACTGCACCTTGATCACGAACACTGCAGAAGCCCTTCCAAAGAGGAATTGCTTTAAAGCAGTAGCTTCATGCTTAGAAACACCGTGCTCCAGGCGTCAGACACCACCCAGGACAGTACTGCAGAGAGGGTGCTGATTTCCCTCTGGGGTGGGAAAGGGTGGCTGTGGCCACACGGCACTCCTAAGGACACAGAGGGGAACAGGAGACCCTCTCCTTCTCGGTTTGTGCTCCACCTTCAACTCACTTCTCCTGGAAATGGGGTCTGGGAGGAGGTCTCATAAATGTACACAGTCACATTCCTGTCTTACCCAGTGCATCCCAGGAACGCAGGGCAGTCCTGAAGCGGGGCACTGGCTCCGCTCGCCACTCCCGAGCCAGCGGGTCCGTGTCCCCTGTACAACACACGTGCGGGTGTTTTCGGCAGAGCCGAGAGCAGAACAGTTCAAGCTGCCAGCCTGTTCTGCCTGAGCAGTGCGGTGCTGCAGCCCGAGGGCCGGCCGGGTCGCTCCCTCCCGTGCGGGATTCCCGGAGCCGGGACACGGCCGCGTCCCCATCGCCACGGCCGCGTCCCCATCGCCACCGCTGCGTCCCCACCGCCACCGCCGCGTCCCCATCGCCACGGCCGCGTCCCCATCGCCACCGCCGCGTCCCCACCGCCACCGCCGCGTCCCCATCGCCACAGCCACGTCCCCACCGCCACCGCCGCGTCCCCATCGCCACCGCGCGGCCGCGCCCCGCACTGCGGAGCGTGCCACTGGCATTCCCACCCTGCATCCCCACAGATAGGCATAGAAACGGCATCGCTCCGCTCCCACCTTTTACCTGACCCTGCTCAGCTCAAAATCACATGGAGGTTCCAACAGGACACATTGATACTCTTGTGGCAGCTAATAATACACTAATAACTACCAATACTAACAAATTTGCTATTCATTCTAATAAATAATAATAGCTTTAGGTTGCAATAGGTGATTATACTACTGCATCCTAAAACATGATACTGTAAATAGAATTTAATAGATCCCAACAGTAGAATTTTTGGTAATTATTTTAACAGCTAATACCAATACTGTAAATGCTAATGCTTACAGGAGATGATAATAAACACTAATAAAATAAACTAATACTACTATTTAATAATAAATATTAATAAAGCTAATAACCACCTCAGTCACTACCCTGAAAAGACAGAGGGCAAATGATGGGTGACACCACAGCCACTGGGTGACCCTGAGGCCTTGGGCTCCCCTGGACTGCACTCGCGGATTTTGATCCATTACACCAAACTCATTAGGCCTAAGCTCATAATAATTAACCCATGTTCTCATTTGACCCCTTCATCAATTATCAGAGCCTCAAATGCCCTCAAGTAACCCCTACCATGGACTCCAATGAACCTCAGGTAAGCCCAAATGATCTAAAGTATCCTCTCAGACTCTCCCCCAGTTTCCTTCCTTCCCTGGTCCCTCCATTCATTTTCTTCTCCAGGAGTTGGCTGCTCAGCAGCAGGGTCTGAGCAAGCCAGAGAACTCACCTGAGAATGGTAGCCCTTCAATTGTGCCACACACAGTCAGTAGAGTCTTAAGCTTTATTTTTCTATTGGCCAGCAACTTAAAACTGGGTTAAAAAAAACCAAAAGCAATGAATATTGTTACATAGAGAAAAAGTATAAAACAGATCAGTGGACACAAGCCAACTTACTGTTCATGTCTCATTCTTCCTGGCCTCTCCCAACCCTGTACAATGTGTTTGAAGGGAATGGGCAAAGGCAGCTATGAAGATATGCTTAAGAAATCAGAAATATTGCTTCAAGCAACATGCTCAATATTTTCCTCTTAGTTAGTAATCAATACTTGTTAAGGAACTTTACTATAAAACAAGAAATAATTTAGAGATTTCTCCTTTAGATCATTACAGAATAATTTAGATTTCTTACCTCTCTTTTTTACTGTTGTGGAACCAAGGATACACCTCAGTTCCTACACCTCTCTTTCTGCATTAGCTGAGGATTATTTCATAGGACTGATAATGGAGGAGTTTCAGATTGACCTGCTCTGAATTTTAACATGTTGCCCTTTAGCTGCAGTCCACAATTTCTGCTCTGTGAACTAAAGCCCCCACAATGCTGCAAGACCCTTTACTGGTCTGGATGATTCTGCTTATGTTCTGTCTGCTGCCAGGGACAGGGCTCAGCCAGCTCTGCTAAAAGGCCTGAAGAGGGAAGAAATTTATTTAGGAAAGTCTGAGCTTGTCTTCACGGCTTAGAAACACCAAACTGCCCTTTCTGCTGCTTCATGAGTGTAACAGGCATACCAGGAAAGAGGGAACAAGACAAGAGGAACACAAGATCCTGTGAATTCAGGCTACGATTCTGAGGCCACCAAGACCATGGCAATGTCTGTGTCCTGTATGCATCCAGGATTCCAATGCAGAGACAATATTTAATTAAAACCTATTCCTCAGCAGCAAATAGCTAACCCAGCAGTAGAAATTTACCAAGTACACTGGGGCAACTGGTTGAAATTGACTCTCCTGACTTTCTTGGCAGTAACCAGTAGTGAGCTTCCAGACAAAGCCAGAAAACCCTCAGCTGATTAACAACCTCTTAGGTGGCTGAAAAACATTGGTGTATATTCATTTCCTGCCAAGGGAGGCAAACCTGGAGGTTTTAGTTAGAAAAATCAAACCTCTCAACACGTAACAGATGAAAATGGTATTTCTACTAACTGAGCAGGCCAAATGGTAGCAAGATATGGCAGCCCCACAAAAAGACCAGTTCTCCATCAAACCTCATCAGGGGATAGGGAGGTGGAAATAAGACTCCTCACTCATGCTAGAAACCAGTCAATAAAACAGACTAGACCCAAAAAAGGCAGTCCATCATCTTTGCTCCAGAACTGCTGGGAAGCAAAAGGCCTCTTGTGGCTCCTAATGGCACTCTGTTAGAGGAGGCTTCAGTGAAGAGGAGGAAGAATTGCTGTCCTAAGGCACCCACAATATCTTGGCAAGATGAGGGTCACAACCAGATTTCAGCTGCACCAAGTTGTGCTTCCAGTCAGCTGGGCAAGTATGTCCTGCCCCCAGTAACCAGGCAGGGATCCTCTCTGGTGGAGAACAGCTGTGTTAGGACATTGGTGCACACTTGGGAGGAGGGAGAGAGAGAAATCTTCCATGTATGAGAACCTCAGCTCTGTCTCCAGCTCAGTGCAGAACCTTCATCTGTCCTCACAGTCAATAATGCCTGGTACTGCTGAGCCACTTCTGAAGAGAGCAAACCATGATTCTCGTACAGCTTCATGCTGGCTCGGGAAAGCCTCAAGGGAAATGGCCTTGGATAAATCTTGCTTTGTAGTTATATCAAGGGACTGTTGTGATAAAGCTTCTAGCAGAAATGACCAGCTCTTTTGTTTCTTCACACTGAAGAGGACCCACTGAACTCCCAGCTGCCTTGTACACAACAAGGAGGGTGGCTTTCCCCGGAGGGGCAGGTAAGGCAGTGCATGGTTCTAAAGGCATTCAATTACAGAGCCAAGTCCTCAAGTTACAGACACTTTTGGTGGTGGTGGAGAGTGGTCAGGTTGGCAGGTGCTAAGGGAAGTGGCAGAGGGAGAGCAACAGAGCTCTCACAGGTATTAATACGGTTCTGACTTTAAACTCTTGTACAAGCAGCAGGTGAAAATCATCCCAAAGATCTACAGGGTAAATAGAAAAAAGAAATACATGAAAACCACAGAAAGGATGCAGTGGAGTCAGCAACTTGAAAACGAACAGTTCAGACCCACTCTGGAGTGTCAGCCAGCTCCTGCCTGAGGATAACACACTCCAGCTTGCAATAGGCAGCAGGAAAAAACAATCTGTGCTAATCCTTGTAATTAATCAGTAGCTTCCTGGGGTATAATTTGGCTGCTTGCCAGAACAAAGGGGAAGATGAGGAACTCCCAGACACATCTGCATCATGAATAAGGAACATCCCGTGCCCTCCCCTCTCAAAATGAGAATGCAAGACATTCACATTCCACACCTTTATCCCTCACCCTCTTGCAAATCATCACAGACCCACCGGGCCGTTCCTCAACATGACACAGCTGAAGGAAAAATCCTGCATAAAGAGATAATCCTTAGGATCCCGGGTGGGAAGGTCCCTGCTGCGGGGCGGGCAGTTACAGGACACAGCCACAGGAGGGCTTCCTCGGGCTGCCGAGCCACGGCCTCCCACAGCCCCGGAGCACAACTCCTTGCCCGGCCCTGCTGGGTACCCACGTCACCTGCAGGGAATTCACCACACCGGCTTTTGCTTTGGACGTGGTGAATCCTCAGGTCCCCGAAGTACCTGGCAACTTCTTGCCAGGCAGGGAAGAGTAGTACCCCATCTATTTTCCATCCCTCAGCTCAGTTCAACTTCTACCCCAAAACTCCCCTCAACCCTTTTTACCTGCACACAAGCAATGCTGATGCCCACTGCCCCGATAATTTTCAGGTGCTCTTGAATGAAGTTTTCCAGCTTGGTAATGCAACCACTCTGCAGGGTGAAAGGAGGGACATGGAAAATCAGCTTCGTTTTAACCTCTTGCTCACTTTAATCCAATGTCTGTGACCCTTGAAAGCAGCACTTTAGAAAGTGGTGTCTGAGTACAATCTCTTCCCTCAGTATCTCTGGAAAAGCTAAGCAGATGATGCAAACTGCATCATGCCTGGTATTGCTCAGGATCAGCTGGCTCAGGAACCTCTGAACAAACTCAAGGTGGCTGCTGGCAGTGCAGGAGAAATGCAGAAGAACCGACCACACCACACACAGAGTTCATTCTTCTCTCATGTATGTGGAGAAAGATTCCCTCACTCACTGCCTAGCTCCTGCCTGGAGGGGATGTTTATTCCTGTGAGGCCAAAAGGCCAAGGAAATGCTGCTAAGTGCATCCAGTATCAACCACCCTAACATAACGGAAGCCTTTTAAGAGTAAATTCTTCCCACTGCTATTTATTACAGCAGTGAGTTTTGGTGTGAACCTGCAAAGCCAGGCTCTGTCTATCTCTGCCTTGCAATTGTCAATCAAGAACCAGAAGTATCTCCATTTGCACCTCACAGAGTAATTCCAACCACAAGAAGCTGTGTCAAATGTAGGACTTGCATCCAAATCTCTTACCAGAACCAACAACCTCTCCTGCTTCCTCCCATAATTAATGCACCCAGTGGTAGCAAACATAATTCATTATTTTTCTCTATATCTACATATTAAATAACAGTCAATAAAGCTGAACACTCAGCTGAAGAAATGAATTCTGCATTCAAAGGAATGCTACTGACTTTGAAGCCTACTGACAGTCTGCAATAATAACCCAACACCATCACTCCGTGCCCACCTCCTTTACACAGTGACAGGTGGCTCTGAAGCCCTTCTGCTCTTTACCTCCTTATAGATGTTGGAAGGATGGTCTCTTCTGCCACACAGGTCAGTGATCGTCTTACAGCAGCTGTCTGGGACTTTCCTCCCACTGGCCTCAGAAGATTTGATCCACAGGCTGTCGGCCCAGTCCGTGTAGTTGTTGCTCCCACAGCACTTGAACTGCACACACAAAGAGCAAAGGCTGAGCCTGTAGCACTGCAACCTTTTTTTCTCCCTCCAGCCTCCCACATCAAGCCCTGGGCTTCACTCTCCTTTGCAGACACTCCAGCTATCTCATGGGTTTGTTTTTTTTACAATTATTAGTGACTTTTGTGTTAAGAGTTTCCCAAATGGCCATTTAAATATCAAGTTCATCCATCCTTCAGCAGCTGTGACTTTTGTTTACTGCTGGGACAAACTGTAACCAAAGTGCACCTGCAGCTGCCTCAGCTCATAACTGCATGTTAATGATGGCAACAGGGTAAGTTTAATTACCAGTTACCATCACAAATGCACCTGCTATGGCACTATGTAGTCCCTGTGCTTTGAAAGTGCCCATGCACAAGGGCCTTTACTGTGGAAAAACCTGTCAGAACTGTGGCAGCCCTAACCTGAACCACCCCTGAGCCAGGCACAGCAAGCAACAGTGGCAGGAGAACTCCTCTTTCATTACATCTTGCTCTCTAGGGTACTGAAAAGCTTAATGAAAAATGACAGCAATTTCTCCAAAGATTTGAACTGGGAAAGGAGAAGCAGCTGTCAGAGTGACTTGGCAGCTCCAGTTCACTGGGAGCAAGTTCAGATATCATTTCCTGCTGGTCATGCACTTCAGTGATCACAGCAAGCAATTCTGCCAGTTGCATGGCTCAGGCCCTGCACCTCACCCAACTTTGTCTTGAATCAGAACATACACTCAGCCTAGAGAAGTAACCTGTAGGTTACTTCTTCATCAAGAGATGCCTTTTGTGTGCTTGGCTTTAAGCCCTGAAGTCCCGTTAGTTCTCCTTGCCCTCCGAGACACCCACCTCCTGCTGCAGTTTGTCCACTGCACTGGTAACACTCTCTTCTCCCTCCCTCCGGTACTTCTGGGTCATGGTGTTCTTCAAATTTTGCTTCAGCTCCAGGCTCAGCTGAATGGAAGAGACAAGTAGGATAAAATCACAAGGCAAACTCATTCCTCAGAACAACCCAAAGCCCTGCATACATTCCATTGCCTTTGCTCCAAGAGGAGGACAGAGAACCTAGTGGAAACTACAGCTTCCTTCAAGCTTGTCCTCCAAGGCTGGACTGGACAGGCTTATTTCCAAATGATTACAGATCAGGCCTCTGTTTTAATAACTGCAGGGAGCTGCTTTGGGATCAAATTTCAACCTGTGTTACACATCCCCACATGGCCTCTCACCTTGAATATGCAAGATTGCCAAGACATGCCTGCAATGAAAGGGAATATAAAAGTGTGCCTGCTTAAACATGAATATATGCCTGTGAAACCATGTGCAGTCTTCTCCCTCTAAAGCTTGTAAAAAAATACTAAAAACTCCATTTTTGTAAACAATACAAATCACTGTACAGGAGCAGGAAGAAATCAAGAGTCCTTGGAATGATGGACTGAAGCCACATAGACCAAACAGCTCTTGTATCACCTTGAAAAAGGATGCCACAGGAGGGAATTGTGTGATTGCAAAAATCACTGCAAGGCTTTTCTTGATATTAGAGAGACAAAGTCTGATTTTGCAAGAGCAAAAATTTCTGAAAGCATCATCATAAACCACTGGAATGTTCAAGTGATTGGATTCAAACTCCTATTCCTATGGAGACTCTTTTAATCTAGCTGAATTCTTCTCACCCTTTGGTGACAGCCAAGTGTCAAAAAGCCAAATCCTTTTTTGTTATCCTGGTTGCATCTCTCTTCTTTTTCATACTGGTTCAGGCAGCAACACTTCATGAAGGTGTCTGACACCTTTGAAATTCCAAGTTTACTATACTAATAAACAATGCCAACACGCATTTTAGACAAGGGGAGCAACAGCTGAGTAACCTCTTTATTTACCTTTTATTCTACATAGTAAGTAGTAAATGAAAGGTCAAACATCTGGTTATGCTAAACTGCGCAAAATAGAGTCTGGAGTTTATTCTCCCTTTAAAACACTGCTTTCTGCAATCCCAAGCCATCAGATAGGGACAGCACCTACCTCACAGAGATGGTATCAGTCGTCATTCATTAACATTTGCAAAATGTTTTGAGATCTTGGGCTGGGAAGCTCTATGGAAATGCAAAGGACTTAGCATAATGGGAATAAAGGAAAAGATTCAGCAACTGGAAGGCAGAGGCAAATGAAGAGGAGAGTCCATTAGCAGAATTATTACTTGGGAGAAAAGCAGTTACCTGTGGGCTCACGGGGAAGAACTGCAGCATGGAACAGAGATAAAGAACCAGTTTAGACACACATGCAAGCCTTAGACACCAATGCAATGGCTGAAATAAAAACAGTGGCAAGCAGAGCAAGCAGCCTGCAACCAAGAGAGAAGCGAGATTTATCAGCCAGAGGGCAAAGGGATGTGCAGCTGTTGATCAGAGACACACTCAAGTGATCTAAAGCACTCAAGGGTACAGTTCTGAATATGCTGTTCCTTATTTCAACCCGGGGAGCAGCTCCTCTTCATCCACTGTCACATATCAACCTCATGCCTTTGCACAGATGGATGGACAGATCCTGGCTTCCTGCCTTGCCTGCCAGGATTGATCTTTTCCTGTTAAATATGCACATTCATACACCAGATCCCTCCTGGCAGGAGCCAGTGCAGCTCTTTGGCTCCTTGCAAACCACCAGTGCCCATCCAAGGCAAAGCACAGAAGGTCCAAGAGAAAATGGAATGGCAAGGAGTCCTGGCAGTGAAGTCAACAAGATGGGATGTTCAGCTGCTTTTCAGACAGCCATTTGATAACAATCCTAATTTGCCACTTCCAATCAATTTCCAGACATAGAGCAACTTTGCAGGCTGTTTGTGCCTTGGCGGTTAAACTCCCTTTGAAAGCAAAGTGATGAACTAAGCTCTGCTCTCAGCAACTGCAAGAAGTGCCAAGCCAGACCTGCAGCTGTTGGGAGCCTGTCCTGTTTCTCCAGTCCCTCAGCTGCACTGCTTAAGTAAAGCTCTCAAAAAGTTCTTGACCTGAAAGGACCTCTCAGCTGGTCCATTCATTATCTTTGCTGGATGCAGCAGGAATTGTTCCTGTGTCCTAAACACACTAAAGTGGCACTAACGTGATTTCAGTTGCTTGCACTATGCCCTGGAGGCCATCTACTCAAAAACCGTCTTCTGCAAGGGTCTGCAGAGAAATAGGGCACAGAGTGTACCACAGGAAGGAGCTGAGCAGTAGGGCTGAGCAGCTCCTTGGGGTAATGACCATCACTTTGTCAAAACCAGTAAATAATCCAAGGTCTTCTGTACATGGAGGGGAGTGAGTAGGTGAACCACAAATAGACCTATGTCCCGAGCATCCAGGCCACATTTTGGCTGGAGAAATGGGATAATGAGCTGTTCTCTCTCCCTTGTCTGAGTCTCTGAGGACTAATGTCCACTCACCTGCTGGTAGTAGATATAGGCCAGGATTCCTGCAATGATCTCCAGGAGAAAGATGCATAGCAACAATATAAAGTACTGTAAAATA
Organism: Sialia sialis; assembly: GCA_009812075.1. Classification (NCBI taxonomy): domain Eukaryota; kingdom Metazoa; phylum Chordata; class Aves; order Passeriformes; family Turdidae; genus Sialia; species Sialia sialis. The sequence goes on along the minus strand of VRYO01001269.1, from coordinate 30,425,754 downwards.
ATGGGGAAAAGACATTAGAATAGAACATAAGGAGATGCCAGGAGGCAGCTTATAAAAATTATAAGCAGATATAAAAAAATAAAATACATAATAACTGAAGACAAGGAGCAGCAAGTGTGAGTTTAACTCACATAGCCAGAGGGATATAGAGAATGGAAAAGTGCAGGCAACCAAGATAAGATCACTGTACAAAAGAAAGTGGTTGCTAGATAACATAATGACTACATTCAGTATCACAGAAAATATCTGATTCTGACATCAATAGAAAAAAAATTAAACTTTTGCTTGTTTTGACATTGTTTAGGGCATTTCACCAAGTTACTAAGGAGCAATGTATGTTATAAAGATGATTCCATAAAGGCACAGAGGGCCCGTTTCACCAAATATACAGCACAGCAGCTAAGCATAAAGCATCATTTGTGCTCCCAGTAACTTCTGCAGGGCTCAGCCGCAGGCTGAGGGACACTGTTGAAGTGGATGGACTTTAGCACTGATTCACACTCAGCACTGGGACCATACATACTCCTGAGCTGGCATCTACATGGAAAAAGCTCAGCATCTCAAAACCAAAGTGAGAACTCTTAGAAGACTAATAGGACAACATGACTATTTCTTAAAAGAGCTTAGTGGCAATGAAGTGAAAAGGGTAAGCCCCGTGGTACAAGGAGAATCAAATGGGTAGTACAGAAAACTGTTTGGGATCCCTGTTCTATTCACAAACAAGTAAGAAAGCCAAACCCATGAGGAATATGTGCAGTAGATTGAAAGGACTCAGCAGGCCTGAAGAGCCAGGTGATGTGTCCACTTCTGCTTAGCATCCAAGACAGCTTTTCAGGGAGAATCCCTCTCCTGACAAGTAGCCCTGCCTTGCTCATGGTCAGCAGTGAACAGTTTCTTCACAGATCCAGGCTGTTCTGTGAGTGATATTAAATTAATCTTTCTGTAGATAAAGCTGAGGAGACCACAGCTCCAGCCATAACAAGGACCTCAAGCTAAGTTCCTGTAAGAGCTGGGTTCTCCAGGACAGAACAAACTAAGTATCTCCCATTTACTGATTTACCCTCAACCTTTAAGGAGGTCTGTTACCAAGAGACAAAGAACCAAATGGCACCCCTACAAATGTAACTGGACATCAAACCTCCATAAGAAAGGACAGTGAAGATCTGGACACAGCAAGGATGCCTTCTGTTGCACAAGGATTACACCCCTACTGTGCACTCCTCTCACTAGGTATTTCCCAGCTCCTTCTGCAGAAGTAAAATGACACACTCAGGCTTCCTCTTTCACCCCTGCTGGGCTTCAGCAGCTGCAAAGGAAGGACAGCTGGGTTTTGTCTGCAGACCGGGCTTTAATCTGAGCACACAATCTCGGCCTTTCACTCCCCTGCCCCAGGCTCTCCCCCGCAGCGATCCTGACCATCTCTGCAGCCGCCTGCACAAGGTACCCATTCATCCCAGGGCAATGAGTCACCCACTGGAGTGCAGGATAGCTAAAGGCTGCTCCCAACACTCCCAGGAGCTTGAAAATGGGCAAGAAAGGGTTGGCAGTCCTTGACACAACTGCTGGCTCTCTTTTGTTGGGATTCTGTTCTGCCTTAACTGACCTTAACATCATTTCTCTGCCAAGGAGGGGCAGGAGGATGGCAGGATGCTGAGAACAACCAATGGACTGGAAAGCTTATTTATTTTTCCTTGCTCTGTGTAATGTCAGATGCATCCAGGTAGAGCTAGAGTTATGTCACCACAAGCTCTCTGCTCGTGGTGCTGGCTTACAGTGGATAGAAACAAACACGTATCCAGCAGACCTTAACAAATCTGAGTCACAAGTAAAACCCTGTGAGGGACATTAGTGCATCCACCACTCATGAACCCAACCTGTCTCTGCTGATACACTCCACCATTATTACTCTCATTATTCCCTCTGGGCCATTTATACATATCATGCTGATATAGGGGAGCAGCAGCTTTTACTCTGGACACACACAGAGCACAGGGCTGCTCTCCCTGCCCTTCAGCTGTAGCTGCAGGGCTTTCTTAGAGGTCTGCTATGGGAGGGGTAGGCCAGCTCTGGCACGGAACTGTAGGGACATGCCCTATTCGTTTCTCAAGTCAGAAATGTGTGATCACCAGAAGCTTTCTAGCAAGCACATGCCTGGACCTGGGTGGGCTCTAAGCAAAATTTACCCTGGCTCTGGCTCCAAGACTAAGTCAGGTCTATTGGGTGTCTCCTCAAGATATAGAGTCCAAATTGCTTCCATCCAGTTCTGAGTGAGGTACTAAGTGTTAAGTGTGTTTTCTCTGAATAACACAAAAAATGGTTCAACATCCCTACAACCCAAATAATTATTTGGAGACAACTTTCTACTACCTGAAAAGGAGACAGATAGCAATGATACTCCCAAATCAGCAACCTCACTTTAGAGGGAGGGTTCCAGGCTGAAATGCAGCAGAAACAGAAATCCTAATCCACATGTGTTCCTTTCTCCCTGTCCAAGGTAGCTGACTAGAAAAGACAGTGAGGGGCCAGGCCTGAAGAAAGTTACCTTCACTCTTTACAAGCAAGGTCTTCTATTTGACTCCTGCTGCATTTTGACTGAAGTATGATATAATAGTGGTATGTGTCCTTGTAAAGAGCTAGACTCTAGCATCACAACCAGCCAGGCTTGCTTGCTTATGGAGCCAGAGAAACTCCACCTCTGCTGCCCAGGCCACAGCACAGCACATGGTTAAGGAAGGCAAGTAAGAAATGACAAAAATGTAGCACAGCTGTGAGTGATGAGCAATGAAATACTATGAAAAGCCCTGAAGTGGGCTCATAAAACTCACAGTTACATCCAAGGCAGTAAAAAAGTTCACAGCTTCCCAACTTTTCAAGAGACAAACAAACTAAAAACCAGATATACATTTTACAGAGAGCATCCAAAGCTGTCAGTAATCAGTTTTTAAAAGCACCAAGGCAGCACTGGGGAGAGCACAGCTCTGTGCTGCTTACACTGCTCTCTCCCATATTTACATGGGTCTCTTGTACAGAGGGAAAGTGGGACCAGCTGGCACAGCCCCTGGGGTGACTGTGAAGCTGTCAGGATTACTGTCTGAGCTCAGAGCTGGCAGAGGCCCCCAGCCAGGCTCACCCAGCCCTGGCAAGCACAGCCCTGTCTCAGATTACTCAGGGCAACCAAAGCAGAGCACAAGCAAGAAGAGACAATAGATCTGTCACAAGGATGCTGGTGTAAGGAGACAGAGTGACCTTTTATTCCCAAGAGACAATTATTAGTTTTCTATGGCAGAATAACAAAGAAAACCCCACTGGATTTTCATACGTAGCTTCTGGCTGAGGGAAGAAGACAAAGGGAGATCTTTTTGGCATGGAGAGTCAGTGAAGCAAGGCCAAAACCAACTGCTATAGACCAGGAGCTTACTGAACAAGAATCAGCAATGCACTCACTATGTCTCCCTCTATATTTGTTCTCCCTCCCTGACTCTACTCTGCCTCTCAGGGATTATCAGGTGGACACAGCAGTGAAGCATCAGGCTTGCTCACAACTCTTATTTCTGCTCCTCTATCCAAACTAAAGAGGAGAAATGGGGTCAGTCAGGTGAAGGAGGATTTGCAAAGGGAGGAGCTGGCAGCTGAAGTATCTTTTTTCTGTACCTATGAAAGCTAAGAGCCACTGATTGTTATTTCAATCACTGCACTCACCACTGCAGCCCAGACACTAAAACAGAGTGCTGCCACACTCCAGACTGAAAGGCAGATTTGAGAGGGAGCAAGCAAAATAGAAACCTCAGGGCTGGTAAAAAACTTCAGTGTAGGTGGGTGAGCAGGGAGCTCAAGAAGTAACACAGAGAAAGCTGTAAAAGAAGCAGCAGATTATCAAAACAGCATGGTTCTTTTTTGTGGAAGCAAGACTAAAGTAATTTTTTTGCTACTGAAGTAAATATTGGAAATGTTCTGATCTTTGACAACCAAGTGAAAAAGTGTATTAATCTGGCTTGAACCTAATGTCATTGAAAGCTAGTTTTATTACAGGTCTGTCATATTTTTCTCCCTCTTCCCATTTTCCAAAACAGAATATAGAATGAGCAAGGAAGAAGGAAGAGACAAAAGCCACAAGATTTTGTTTTGAATAGATGCTCTCACATGAAGCTTAGGTATTACAACTACCCTTTTTACTCTTGAACCATGCAGTGCATTCTTTGTGTGGATGAAAGAAAATGCTCTGCAGTAAAAGCTGTCCCCTGGGACATGGACAACAATGCTGTCAGGAGCTGGAGACCTTAGTGATATTTGCTCTAGGACAAACAAATAAAGCTGGTGCACAACACAACCAAGATGCTTCCCCTGAATAAAACAACCAAGCAAAACTCACCACTCTTAGCAAATTTCGCCGCTCTTTGAAGGTGGCACAGCACCCAAGGATGCCAGTGACCATGACCACCACTCCAGCCACCACCAGGATATAAGCAGTTGCAGAGTATGTGCTGGAGGAGAGCAGGCTGATGTAGTCACTCTTCTCAGCCAGGGTCCAGATGCCCACTGCCATCACAGCCCCACCAGCCAGCTGGACAGAGAGAGAAGCAAAAAGATGAAGGGTATCTGAGGCATGAACTTCCTCACCTCCCAGAGCAACTGGACAGGGACAGCAGGATGTACTACAGCTCCATCAGCTAGCCAAAGATGACCTACACTAAAGGATGGACTCACTGGAACTGGAGCAGGTCCTGAGCTTCAAGGCACCCAGTTCAGCACCCCAGGCAGCCTGAGATGGAAGCTATCTAAACCATCTACCTGGGTACAGCAGTTCATACTCAGACCAGAGTCTTCCCAAATGCAGCCACACTGGGTTTTGGGCAAATAAAAAATGTCAAATCTGTATCACCAACCTGGCTGGCTAACCTCTAATCCTTCTAGCAAGTGAACACAGAGAACCCAACCACATCCCTAGCAGTTCCCCCTAAGTCTTCAGCTTCCAGAGGGTTTTAGGCAGCATCTGGCAAACTCAGACAGATTTCCTTAAGGGTCTGACCTGGACACTCCATTGTTCTGTCCCATGCACCAAAGTAAAACATAATCCTTTGGCATCAGTAACTTTCCCAGTGGAAAATATGACTCTTAGAAGCTCTAAAGTGGATCAGCTGCAAGAAGGTTTTTGTCATCTGCCAGCACTCCCTCTGCCATTTTGAGAGGAGGAATGGCAAGACACAGGAGCGCTCAGGCTCCTAGAAAAAGTAAACCAGGTGAAAAATCAAGGCTTATTTTCAGGCTTCCTGTATTTTTCTATATTTGGTAACATGACCTAGAAACAGCCATGTGCTACAGTGTCAAACCATAACTTCTGCAGCCTGGGCAGCCAAGTCCATTTCACCTAGCTGCGTCCTAATAATGTCAGTACTTCTTCCCAAGGACTTCATCATGCCCAAGATTTCTGCACCCTGACACCAAAATCACAGTGCCATCTCATTGCCTCTGACACTGAGTTTTCTTACCCAGAAAAAGAAGTTGAAGATGAAGAGAAGGTACTTCAGACAGATGGTACCGCATGTTTCCTTCTTTTCTGTATACTCACGCATCTTTCTGGTTCACCAAGTTCCTAAAAAAAACCAAATCCAGAAAAGCTTGAGTGAGTCAGTCATCACACCATTTCTTCCAGAAGGCCAGCATTACTACTGTCCTTCTGCAACATCTAACACCTGCCATCTTTTGCTGCAGTAAACTGGTGAACAAGTCATTCAGCTGACTTCAGGGACACAAGACAGTGCTTGCTCAGATAAAGAGCTCTCATATCCATTTGGGTGACCTACACACAAGATGTTGCACAATCCCAGGCCTGTTCTCCAGAAAATCCCAATGTGGCTCCTGATTACAACCTGTAGCTGCTGTTCTGAAGGCGGCAACAGAAACCCTAGTCTCTGATATTTATGGAATAATCTGTCTCCAAAGAATACTATTTTCTCTCTGGCATTAGTTACAACTACCTTAAATAGATCCTCCTCTAAGTTTGGGCTATTTTTGATCTTTACAACTGTTACTGGGAACACACTTGTTATTTGTTCAGATGTACCATCCTTTTTGAACCCCAGCAGCCTGTTGGAGTAATTCTCTTCTTCACTGCTTACTTTCCATGGCCATTCTCACTGGCTAGCTGTCCCTCAGGGCACTAAGAGACTGCTCCAGCTACTAAGAGGAAGAAACACAACCCTTGGCTTTAGATGATTTGACAGCATAAAATGCTCCTGCAGATATGTAAGGAATGGGGTTTTGTTGTGAGTCAGTCTCAGTGCAGTGTTACATATCTACTGCACCCTGGAGCACGTTTCTCAGAAGTGGATCTGCAACAAGCACAGCTCCATGCTACTTCACTGCCTGTTGTTCAGACCTCAAAGTCTGAACCTCCCAAAAAAATATTCTCATCACTGCCTGACCAGGCAGACAGTACAAAAGTACTGCCCAGAGTATTGCTTCCAGCATCACCTGTGTGAGGCAGGATGCAGAAGTGCAATCAAACCCTCACCACTTACATTCAATTGAAAAAACCATCCATTTCCTCTCAAGCAAGGAAATTATGCAAACATTGTGCACCAACATCAGAATGCAATGTGTTCCTAAACTAGCAATTTCCCTGGAAGCAGGAAGGCAAATAGCCTCTTCATTTTTCCAGAGGCATGGAGTCCACGCTTAGTTAAATTACAGAACTTCACACAAGTGATGCAAGCTCCCTCCAAGGAATCCACTGCAGCTGCACCCAGACCATGCAGTACAGACTCATCTACCTTGCTAAACACTTGACAGCAAAGAAAGTAAGAGACAGGTACACACAGCCAGGCTGCACATCAGGCGACTATCAGCATTATCTGTACCACCACACTTCTGATGTCTGGCTTTAGAACCAGATGAACCAAGGCTGGGAACAGCAGCTGCCCATTCTGCAGCATAATTGTGTTTTATTTGCAGGAAACTATTTGCTTGTGCTTCATGCCAGCCCACTCAAAATCCCCAGCCAGGCCTGCACTTTAGAAACTAACAAATGAAGCTAACAACAAAAGCAAGAGTGTGAACATGCCAACAGTCCCACCCATGCCTATCCCCATCACCATTTCACAAGAAAACATTTTTCTCCAGAATAACATCTGGCAACAGCAGTTGGCAACAGAATGCTGCTTCACTGGCAAAGGGAGCAGCTCTGAGATGGCAGCACGGATCAAGGAGAACAACTCTTCACAGTTATCTCTAGAAGAGATCAGAACCTCCAGCAATGCTCAGATTAACTGCCATATTGCAGCACAAAAAGGCCCCAGGCTTTGGGAAGGAATGGATGCTGCTGGTACTGCATGCACTGACCAGGCTTGCAGATTATTCTCCATGAGAAGACACCCAAGAACACAACATTCATGGAAGGTGACAGATTTACAGTTCCCAGAGGCTTCGTGAAGCCACAGAACAAGAATGGCAGCAGCAAGGCAGCCACACACACCTGCACAACTCAGAACAGGCACCTCAGCCCAGATGTGAGAGATGCCTTCTAGTAGCAGGTCTTCTGCTCACCCCTTCTACCATCAGGGCTTTATGTAGAGAAACGTGCACTGCAGGCTTGCAGAGATTGACCAGAGAATGATAACCACTTAGGCTCCTTGGCCCAGTTTCCCTCTTGCTCCCAAGGATTCTAGGAACCTTCCTTCCTTCCCCTACATACTGCCATAGAGCAGGTGCTAGGCCCTAACAAGGGATACTAATTTGCCCCTCCTTCTCATCCAAGACTCAGAAATCTCAATCACAGCTCCATCTTGTCCAGGGTGAGGACTGGGCAGACTGCACTTGCATCAGATGACAACAGTCTGAAATCCCCCAAGGCTGCAGGTCCTGCTCCACCCAGCACTGGGTACAGGCAGCCTGGCTTTGCTGCTGGCAGAAGAGGATATGTCTGTTTCCAGAAAGCTGGCAGGGAACAGCTGCAGGTTTATAAAGCAGGGTGAGTCACCAGGGATGGCAGACCATGAATCAGAAAGCAATCAGGGCTGTCTCCTGTTTGATCTATCCTTCCTAGCCAGGAGCAGAGCTGATGGCACTGGCTGCCTCTGCATGCTTAATGACTCACCCAGCCAACTATTCAGGGAAAGGCAGCTCTCTAGACCCTCTTGTTGGAAGTCGTGTTTGTGCTCCTTGCCTCACACAGGGTGATCTGCTGCCTCCCATCACCTGCAAGGACAGGGTCAGGCTTCAGGGAGCTATCCTGATCTTCAGAAAGCAAGTGAGGGCAGGAGACTAGAGTGAAATGTTTTTCCCAAGGAGCCACGGCAGTGGGAGAAGGGAACCACAATCTGCTCCCCAGGCTTAGGGTCACTTCAGGCTCTGAACCTCACGATCCCAAAAAGCACAGAGGTGTTGATCAGTGTCACAGCACCAGGATGAAAATGGGGGCCTCATCCTGAATTCACTGACTTAACCAGGGTCTCTTGCCTTCATTCATCCTTACAACAAACCCTCAGAACTGATATGAATCACTCTTGAAACCGGACAAGAAGCAGCAACAGTAATTAAAACACATAATTCTGTTCTATTTTAGACACTGAGGCAAAAACCTGTTCTGAATCACTATCAATAATTACAAATGAGCTCTCTGATGAACAGGAAATGGCAAGCTCTACCACAGGGCTATATTTACAAATACACAGAAGCATATTAATTAAACATGAGCTTCATAAAGGGAAATACTTTGCTAACTGAAAAAGTGGTTAGAAGACTAAAAGTACTTCCAAGTACTTCCATAATGAAGTTTACTTGGTCCAGTCTAACAGACAGGAGCTTCATCTGCAAGTTAAATTTCAGCAAGCAATCAAGGAATATAGGCTGTGAAATTTAGTCACACAATGGAAAGAAGTATTCTTATGGAAATCACAAGAATCAACAAGAGGTTCCTACTATGCACACACACACTGCAACAGAAATGACGTAGAGAAATAATTCTCTAGGGAAAACAAAATGCATTAAGCTGAGAGGAAAAAAACATAGATGAAAGGGAGGAGTAACAGTCTGAAGATTAATTCAAGAAATTGGGAGTTGAACAGCTTGAATCCAGCTTTCCACTCTGACACAGACTTTGTGCATAGACTTGGGCAAGTCCCTCAGTCTGACCCTTGCCTCTCTCCCTCCCCAGTGCAAGACCCTCATCATTCTCTCAACCCACTGACTTTATAAGGATCTGCACTGAGAAACTGCTGATGGAGGAATGCCAGCTGAGAGGCATGACAGGCTCCAGGTGACTGACAAATTGGCAAAAGCCTGACAGCAGTATGTTTTCACAGACTCAAAAGTGTTTTTGCCAGCAAAGATTATTTCAGCCAGTGAACTGGAACAACCTCTTTCATGATTAGTAAAATACATACTTATAATGAGAGGAATGCCTGGTAAAACAATTTTGGCAGTAATTTTTGAGGCTTGCTGGTTCAAATATATCGGAGATTGAGAGAGGCTAATAATGAAGTATATGAGTAACAGTGGAATAACAGTGAAGCAAGGAGGAACTTATGCAAACATCTCAAAAAGATAAAAAAGGTAAAGAATGAGCTCATCCTGCCCTGTGTGGCTGCAAGCCACAACCTCCTAGGAAGGTAAGAATATACAGTGTATGACTGCCAGGCAAGGCTGGGATCACATCAAACCTGAAACCGTTCCATGGTCTGATTTTCTTGGGCTCTCATTCTACTGTGACTGAACCCTTAGGACAAACCAGACCACAGGAACTCACCAGAAGTTGAGCAGTATGGCTCCAGTTCTGGGTGCTGAGCATCTGGGAATACATGCACTGCACAGACAACTGTGAAACCTAAAATTTCAATGGCAGGACTTGCTCTGCATGTTCCACACCACACCACTGTATTTTTCTTTGCAGACCCAAAGGCACACATAGGCATGCACACATTGCCCAGTTCAGAATGCAGATGCCATGCACACACACACACTCCTGCTGGACAGACATTCATTTAGTCATCCCATACACTACTTGGTACATTTGCCTCAACTTGCACAGTAACAGCACTTAATTAAACAGCAAAGAAAGCCAGGCCTGCAGGCTTTTTCTGCACAACCTGCCCTAAAGCAGCATCTGACAGATGGGGAAGAAACAATGCCAAAGAAAATTAATAGCTCCCAGGCCATTGAAAGTATCATTATTTAAAAGTATCGATTTTTGAGTGATAGCAAGCAAATTGGGATCCAACACATCAGTGACAATTATTGCAGAGATAACTCACACACCACAACTTTCATAACTTCTAATATATTTGCCAAAGCACACAAGAAAGACTTGCTCCAGGAAATCCCACTGCACCTACGCTGTAACAAAGTGCAACCACTGGGCACACTGCTGGCCTGGGGGGAAATATTCCACTGGAGACTATCTGAGCTGGGCCAGATAAACCTGGCAGCCATCAGCAAACAAAGCAGACGTCCTTCCCTTGGTATGTGCAGTGCAGGTGTGGGCCAGTAACTTTAATCTTCAGCAAACTCACAGACATTCTTTGTCAAGGCTAAACTCCAGCCTTTGAAAGCATGACCTCTCGAGTTCCCTCTCTGTGAGATGAAAACATTACCACTGATGCTTTACCTACCCCACTGAACATTCTCAGAAAGGGCCTCCAGCAGCTTATCGCCTGCCAGAAAACAGCTAAAGGTAATTGAAGCAAAGCCTTCCCAGGAGAGGAATTCTAAAGCTTGCAGGTAAAGAGCTCAAATTCACACTGTGTGCCATTATCCACCCCAAATTGACAGCCAACATGGATCAGCAGTCTTGACACTGACCTTTCACCACCAAAGCAGGTGATAGCACCAGTGCAAATGTTCAGTCCTCTTCAAAGGCTTTTTTCCACTCCTTCTCTTCTTGCTGGCTCTAGTCTGCTGCTGGATTTAAGAAAGCAGAAAGCTCAACAAAAAAAAGAAGAGAGATGCAGAGAATCATGAACTATGCCAAAGATTATTCTGAAATCAATATATGATTATATGCTTTGCCACCAAGTCCTTTAAGTAGAGAGCACACAATTTCAGAATACACCTTGTGAATGAATTTGATTAAACTGCAAAGCGTGCACTGGATAACAGGAAAGAGCTAAACTGCAGTAGTGGGGAGCATGAACATCTTCTGCTGGTAGAAAGCTGTCAGGACAGGTTTGTATTTACTGCTGCATCCTGTTAATGCTGCTATCAATTCTGTCAAGGCTGTGTACACAAAACGACAGCTCATTCTGGTGCAAAAGGCCTGAAAGTAACTCCATGAGAAAACTCAGGAATATCCTAGATCCTTCTGTGCAGTGTGAAGCCCTCCTTGGTGTTAGGGCCTTGAAGGGATCAAGTCTTTTACCTGGTCATGGGCAACCCCACCCTCTTTCCTTCCTCAGCTCTCCCTTCTGACGAAGCCACTGATAGCCACACTCCAGTCACAGGATTCATCCCATCAAGATTCAGTCACGGCAAGCAGGTTGTGGCTTTCTAGCAGCACAGAGGCTTCCAACTCCTCCTTTTGTTGCCCACACCGAGTGTACCAGTGCAGACACACTGGGCTGTCAGACACAACACCTTTTTAGAGAGATCCTCTGGCGTACCCAGCACATGGCAGAGGAACAGGACCCTTGCTCTAGTCCTCTAACCTTGGTGTGTTATCCCAAGGCTTATCATTTCTGTGGAGACAGCTAGGCTGCATATAAGGCTGCTGTACTGGAAACTGGCCTCTAGCATGCCCTCTTTTCCCTGCTTTTCTAAGGCAGAGAGTCCCAAACCTTTTGCAATTGCTTGTACTGCCACAACCTCATCCATCTCACCTTCATCCTACAGCAGGTAGGTCTGAATCTCCCTGCAAGGCTTTCACTAGCACTGCAGGCAGCAGGATGGAAGGGGAAAAGAATAACATGTCTTCCTCCTTACCCTGTTTGGATACTGAATTAATGATCCTTTGATCTACACCAGGACACCAACTTACTTCACAAAGTAAGCCTGAGGCTTAAGCTCCTATCTACTGCCCAAAGAGATATATGGAAGTAGTAATACTTCCTGACTTGCCTGGGTGGGATAATGAAGCGTTTGAAAACCACTCGGGAAGAGAAAAAAAGGTACTTTTTATTAGCAGATCAAATTTAACAATTCCTAGCCATTTTAACTTTTTATTATGTTCAATTAGGGTGTTGCTGCAGGCCTTTACCTAGCACAGTATGGAGGACATATCTTCATTTATAACTAGCTTGGATTACTCCTGCTTCCATTCCCTATGAAAAATGATGCCAATACGAGCCAGAAACTTGTTAATTCACATTACTACATAGACCACAAAAACATATCTTCAGAGAAACAAGTGAAAATTCTGGTTCTTGTGCCACTGGAAAGCAGGCCAAACAAAGTTCCTGGATTTGTTAATTAAAAGTCAGATAAAGGAATTTTCTGAAGAAATAGGGAGAGGAGAAAAGGCACAGCAACAGTTCTTAAATATCCTCCTGAGGCTGGGCCCAAATTCTCCAACACCAGCCCTAGTGCCCTGCTCTTTATTCATCTGCTTCATGCAGCTCCCACGCTCCTGGCTTTTGAGAAGGCAAAGCTGACCCAGGACACAAAGCTCAATGCTTTGCTTTCCATCTCAGCATGTCGGAACGTGCTGCAAAGTCAAAGTACTTGTGCCTCGGGCTGGGCAGAATGCAAAACACAAGTCAGACATCCACCGAGGAGGAAAAGCTCCTTCTAAGGAACTGACATTTAAATTTGGGGCGGGGCAGGCACACAGAACAGATTTTGGCTAAAACCCCTCCTCCCCGACATCTTTGGCAGACCCTGCTTGACCCTACCTCTTGACTGGGAGAGCGCTTTTCCAAAGAGCTGAGAAGGGGTAAGTTCCCATTCTGGGAGTCTGGGAGGATCTCCTATCAACACTTTTGTGCCTAGGCAACATGTCCCCGGGCATGTGACAGCCTTGCTGTCACCCCTCAGGATCCTTGCCAAATCCCTCCTTTCTTCTGCCCTGGCTCAAGCTGCTGTGTTTTCGCTCAAGAGGATTGTAGCCCCCAAACTCCTGCTAATTTTGATGAGAGCCAGGTATCCAGAGAGGAGCTGCATGCCTAACAGACCTGAGCAGTCACCTGCTCTTGGAGACAAGAGCTGTCTGCAGAGAAGAGCACTCAGCCCTCTCACTCATATTTTCAAGACTCTTTACTCCCCAGGGGAGGGGCTTACTGAGGCATAAATAACAATAAGCATAAATTTCAAACGCGGCAAGGATTTACATGTTCAGCACCACCCACATACCTGCAAATTAAGTGTTTTATGAAGGGGTTAGCCAAACTGGGTGAGGGATAACAAGGACCTTGGCATAAAACCAATTTTACAACCTTTAAGAAAAGAAAACGTGAGAAGGAAAGATAAGAGTGATCAAGCATGCCTGGGACTGTGTGTGTGTACTCCAGCACTGTTTCACTACAGAGCAAACAAAGAACCCTTCCCTGACAAAACATTCACAGTCAGCCCCAAGCTGAGAGCAGAAAGCCCACATCTCGTGCTCCCAGAAGTGAGTACGCAGGGAAACAAGCAGCCCCTCCAAGCACCTCGTCCCCATGAGGAGCTGGAAGGCAGGCAGAGACCGGCACCCACTGTGTGACCAAGGGAAACTCCTTCTGCGTCAAACAACATCCTCTTGTCTCCCATAAGGCCTCCTTTATCCCAAAGGATCCCAAAGCACTTTACGCTATTTATACACAGGAACCACTTCACTAGTCATTGAACTGAGGAGAGGGACAATAACCCTCTCATTTTTCTCACTGGAGGCAGCAGAAATCAGTGCCTGGCTGTGTTAGCAATGAGGGTTTGACACAACAAGGAGCAATAGTTCAGATAGGTCAGGGTCAGCCAACAGACAAGGAAAACTCTTCACTGCAGCCTACTATTGGTATTTTAAATGCTGTTTTCCCAACTCTGTTCATAGGCATTGTGGGGTTCTTTTTGTTTGGGGTTTTCTTTTTCTTTTTCTTTTCCTTTTTTTTTTTTTTTTTTTTTAAGCAGGGCTTTGTCTGCACTGGAGAATTTACCAGTAGAATTAAACCACACTTCTAAACAAAACATTTTGTGCCGAATCAGCTTTCTGCCTGATCCCTTCCTATTCATTATCTTCCTATTCATCCCATTCATTTTGAGCCCAGCGCTCAGAAGCGAAGCCACTGGGTTCTCAGTGTTTTCAGAGAGTGCTCACACAACCTCCCTGCCCTGCAGCCGTGCCAATACTAGAACCAAGTCAACAAGCACTAAAAGTCCTGGGAAGATAGAAATCCTCCCAGCCTCCACAAAGCCTATTCAGACAACTCTGTACATGAATTCAAAGCACTCTCCAAATAATGTAGCAGTGATAACAATTTTTTCACTCTCTACAAAGAGTGGGTTTTTACACAGTGGTTTGAGCTGAGGGCAAAGACTCACCAAAGAACACATGCTGCATTGTAGCTACTACACAGTCACTCAAAATTTGGCTGCAGTTCTCACTGCAGTTTTGTTCCCTACAAATCTGTACATTGAAAAGGTGCTCAGGTAAAAGCCAGTAGATTTTCTACCTCCCCACAGTATCAGGTGCATACCCCATCCCATCTTCACTACACCAAACTCAAACAAATCATGGGGCTTAAAATCCCACTGTCAAAAACATACACAGCAGCTTTTAGAAGAGAGGGCAGGCAATTGGTGTGTCACCACAAGGTACATTTCTAGCCTCTCAATCATACAGCGTCCTACTCTCACTGCCTGAAAAATCATCTGCCTCCTCAAAGTACCCCAATAAAGAAAAAAGGTTATAATAAGAGCATAGAGAGAGATTAAGTGCCTCTCCCAGCAGAGAGAAGGGCTGAATTTGCCCTCCTCAACATCCATCCTCCAGCAGCCAAGCTGTCCTGTCTGCTGGAAGACCAACACAGAACACAAAAAGCTGTAAAACACTAAGTTTGCAAGTTATTTGTTAGCACTGCCTTGCCTGTGCCCAAGACACCTGACTAAAAACAGCACAAAGCAAGAGGTGCACAAAAACCCACACCAGCTTTAGCTTTTGTACAAAATTTGTTTTGTTTTGAGTGAGTTGTTCCTATTCTCACTTTCTGTGGTGCAAACAAGCAAAGTAAGTCTCTGAGTCATACCACACATCTTTCCCAGGCAGCCTGCCTCAATGTGAACTCCACTAAAATAATATTTTAAAAGCAGCTGACAAGAGATTTGGCAGTGGAAACCAAGGTTAACATTCTTACTGCTTCAGACCTATTGCTGATTAGCTCAGGACTGGTGCCAGCCATGCCAGAGAAAACCTCTGAGTATGTCAGCAGTGGACCAGGTGCCTGCAGGACCAGGAAGGGGGTGATGCACTTTGCAGTGCCCTGGCACACAGACAGAAAAGGGAACATCACGCAGACACAGAAAGGGGCAACAGCAGCTCTCACCTCATCGTGGTAGCCACAGATGCCAGTGACAACTTTCTACCCAGAATATCCTCATGTGGGGACACTCCCACCTGGAAATACCCACTTTGCTAACAGCAGCATCAGGAAGGGCCAAGAAATCTCTTCTGACCATCATTTCTTATATAGTCCCAGTAACTTTGTCTCTGGAGGTACTCTGAAGTGGTAATTGAACAATCTGAGGAGTTATATTCCTCTCCACAGCTAAAATCACTTTATTAGACTCGGATCAAATGTCAAGCACAGTGAAGGTTAATTAAATGGCATTTCATTTCCCAGAGCTGTAAGTCGAAGTTCATAGGAGCTGTCTCTCTCCTGTTGCTATAGGAGCAGTGCTGGAAACAATGCTCAATCCACACGCTGCATAAAGCTGCCTTGAAAAGGATCGTTCTTCCAGTAAAATTAAACAACTCCCAGCCAAAAATAAAACATTCCTCCCGCTTCCGCCCTGCCCTTGTGTAGCACGTTTTAATGACTCCACCAAAACCATTTACGCAGCTGTTTTTGGAGCAGCCTGCGAACTTGACCGGGAGGCACCAGCATGTGGATAAACAACCGGAGGCAAGGGCTGCCTGCAGGCAATTACTTGCTGGCCCTTCACCAGGCTGGCAGCAGGAGACAAGATACAAAAAAGTCCCTGGTTCCAAAGCACACACACCACGAAGCTCCAAAAAGAAATCCCCTAGCCCCATGCCAACAAGGCTTCCCTGAAACACCTTGATCTGCCAGTTTAACGGGGAGCTGGGCTTGCCCTGGTCAAGCAAAGGCAAAGGGCAGCTCTCCATGAAGGGTACGGAGCCATGGTCAGTACAGCAACTTTGGTGAGTCTGTCTCGGTGCACATCCTGGTTCTGGCTGGCACAGAGTCAGTGTTCTCCTTAGTAGCTGGTCAGTGCTGTGGTTTGGATTTTGAATGAGAAAAATGTTGATAACAAACATGTTTAGGTTGTTGCTAAGTAGTGCTTTCTCTAGATCAAGGACTTGTCCCTTTCCCACGCTATGCCATTAAGGCGGTGCACAAGAAGGGAAGGAGCACAGCCAGGACAGCTGATCCAAACTGGCCAGAGAGATGTTCCATACCACAGAATGTCAGGCTCAAGATATAAACTGAGGGGAGTTGGCCTGGAGCTGCCCATCACCGCTGAGGGGACAGGCTACAGAGTTGTGTTGGGCATCATTTGTGTTTCTTGGGGTTAATTCATCTCTTGCTCTCCTTCTCATTACTGCTGTTTGTATTATTAAAATGATTACTACTATCATTATATTTTACATTTGTTCAATTGATAAAATGCTCTTATCTCAATCCATAACTTTTAATTATATCAATTTACTGATTCTCCACCCCATCCCACGAGGGGAGAGGCATGAGGGAGGGGTGGCTGCATGGTACATAATTGCTGGCTGGGGTTAAACTGTGACAGTGTAATCATCCACTTCATTTAGAACTGGCAAGGAAAAGAAAGTGGGAAAGGGTTCTAACAGATGCCAGCACAAAACAGCTGGACTTCAAACGAAGCAGGAAAATGCTGCAGGGGATTTCTCCACCAAACTACCCTCCTGTTAACTTAGCATTCTATGAAGAAGCTTCAATAAAGGAAAGCCTAAAATTACTTTGAAACTTAATCCTCCCTGCAACCATCCCATCCACCTTGGAAGTCAATTTTCAAGTCAGGAGGAACTATTATCATCTCATCTGATCTCCTATTATTTTAAAGGTTAACATTTAGAGGCTAAAAGCAGCTCAACTTTATATTCTACAGTAGCACATTCTAGCCTGGGATAACCCTCAAATACCAAGAAGACTCAAGAACACTTCAGGAGATGGGAGAAACCATACTTTGTTCCCTCAGAAGCCTCTAAAAACATAACTGGCACATCCCCAGCATTCAGACTTATTTGAGCTCAGCAGAAAGCAGCAGAGCACTTTGCTCGCTGTCTCTGGGCAGACTCATTATCCATCTTCCAATTAATCCAATGCCATTAGTGAGCAGGAGGGAAAAGCAGTCCACAGCATGGCTCACTTGTAGATTAGGATTCTCAGTAAGTCCTTATGTATTAATAGCAAAATGTATCCAAGAGAAAATCCAAGAACAACACAGAAGTTTCTGAAGAAACCAAGTCTACCTATCTATCTTCGATACTAAATGCCCACTGTGAAAATGAGGTCTCTCTAGGATAGAGGAACCCAAAAAACAAAACTCATCTTTGCTTTTGAAGAATTTAGAAAAAACTCTAAAATCCATGCTGGATATAACCAGGTCAATGCTAGCACAGAAAATATTCCTCCTGTTACTCAACACAGCCAAAGAGTGTTCTAGCTCTGACTGCCCGGAGCAAGATCATCAAGGGAGAAGGGACCAAAGCTGGACACACATGGTTATCAGTGTCAAAAATTATAAGGATACTGCTGATCTACAGCAGTTGTGCCCTCATACACAGGGAAATCAGCTTCCCACTTATCCCCTTGTAAATCTGTTGTTGATAAGAATCACACTGATGTAACTACAATAATTTATGTCTAAGTTGGCTTTTCCCCCTCCCCTTTTTTTTTTTCTTAAAAGATTGTTACAATTCCTGATGAAGTAGCAAGTGATAAAATCATTTTTTTCTACAAGGGGGTTCTTTTCCACGTGGAGACAACTGCAGTCAGAGTAACGCTCGGGACCAGTGAAAACAGAGGTTTCCCTCCACAACTGTCTGTTTTTCCCTCCTCCAGGCTTCCAGCAGCACACCTGTGAGTCAGGATCCACATTTCCACAGTGCCTGAGGGCAAACAGCCCAGTGAAGTCAGCAACCACGATTTTGTCCAGGTCTAAGCACAGTGGATTTTAAGTTCCCTTTTTAATTCCTGTCTCGGACACACTGCATACACCAGAGGTAAGCCCTGGGGAGTGCACAATGGACAGAACAGGCTTTTGTTTGGCTCTCCAGAGCCCATCTCTGAGGCTGAGCACAGCCTCATTCCTCAAACATGAGCTCAGCCAGACACCTGCAATCTTTCCCTGCTCAGGAGAAGGAAAAAACCCAGACAACTGGGACTCAAAGGTGCAGGAACCAACCTGACAGATCTTTCTCCCCAAAACAGATCTTCCGCCCCAAATATAGGAAGAAGTCCTCCCAATAACAAGAAATAGGTCCTTTTAAAAATTATTCGAGTGGACAAGGTACATTGGAGACCACACCAAATGTCTCCTCAGCTCTGGCAGACTTCTTGCCTTTAGCCAAGTCTCTCAGCAAAGATGGAAGAGGGCTACTCCATGTAGCAAGGGGCAACCTGAAACCAACCACAGGTCAATTCCTCAGCAAGTGGTACTTCCACACAGGACTGGACTCACCCTTTCCATGCTTCAACAGCCAAAACCACAAGCATGAAGCCCAGCACTTTCCCATCCACACATTCCTTGCACAAACCACTTGACCATGAGACTCTTTCCTGCTCCCACATGTCCCTGTGCCTGGCTTCTACACTCACTGTACACCCTTGTGATGGCACACACAGCTCCCACCACCTCCCTGGGAGCTCTGCAGGGAGCTTACAGTGACCATTGAAAAAAAGAGCCAACCATCTCTATTCCCAGGGCAGTGTGGGGGTGAGATGTGGGATATGAATTCCTCCCTTCTGGATTCCACCAAAGCTAAGAAGAAATACTGACATTCAAAAGCCATGACTCACACGTGCCTTGTCAGGCACTACAAAAGTCCTGCTCATAGGCTGGCATGCCAGAAATGGCTGCCATCTGCCAGTTGGCTCTGATAGCAGATAAATTTGACCAGAACAATCCTTCCTCCTTACTTTCTTTATTGTTGCAGCACGGTGGACAATGAGGGTCAGAGTACTCCCTAAGAACCACAGAGGCATTGTGGCTGCTAGACCAGCAGATAACAGGTCATCGACACACTCCAGACAAAACAGAAACCTCTCCCACAGTAATTCCTACCTCCCACAGTAATTCCTACCTCAAACCACTCTTGCTCCCAGTTTTAACTAAATTTCATTAGTGAAGGAGCCAATGAATTCATTGTTCATCCTCCAGCTATGCTGGTAAGTCATATGCTTGTACAGCAAGAGCTGCCAAGGACTACTTTCAGTCTGTGTTGAGCTGATTGCACTTCTGTCTGAGATGCTCCTACCAAGCTGTACAGCACTTTTCTGGCTGGGACTGGAAAGTCCAGCAAGATCAGCAAGATCCAAACACAGCCCAGACTCCAAAACACACCTGTTTTTCTGCCATGCAATGCCAATAGTGCAAAATAGAAATCATCTGCTTGATCTTTCTCCTGCCCACTTCTTCCCCATAGGAGGTGTGTTCCAGGGTAAGGTATCAGACACATTTTCACTTCGTCCATTTGCACAGCACAGCAGATCTTTCTCACACAGCATCTCTAAAAGGTGTTTCTTCCTTTAAACCCATCCCTCTCCTAGAGTGGCAAAGACATCTGAGAAACATGCTGCAAATTTCAGCCCAACTCTACTGTTTCTTAAGAGTGTCCATCTTCCACATCACAGCTAAAAGGACAGATTTCACCAAAGCACAGGCACACGCAACTCTTTCCACTGCCCAGCACCCCACTGTTGCTTTCTTTCTCATAAAAGTAAAGAAAACCTGGATTGAACAAGTGAACTTTGCTCCTTTTTATATTCTGGCACCAGCCACAGATAACAAACAATGGTCAATGCCAAACATTTTATGTCACCGACTTCTGCCTTGGCTTTTCTTTATGAAGCTTCATTACCACCGCCAAGAACAACCCATGGGTCTGAGCAACATCCTCTCTTGCACCTCCCCTCCCACACATATTACTTACACCTCTCTTAAGAGGCTGTGCCACATCCCAAATCCTCCACGCCGCCTCTCTGGGATAGACTCACCTCAGCAGGCAGGAGAGGTAGCTCCATGGCAGCCTACAGGGATGCAGGCAATGCAACATCAATCAAGAGTTGCCCAGCGTGTATTTGCTCGGCTACATCCTGCAGACAGTGCCTGTAGATCAGCATCTAACTGAATTTTAACAGCTGCCAAGGACTCTCCCTCAACTGCTGCAGAACAGAACTCCTGCTGTCCCTGATCCCAGAAAACGAGTATCCTGCCTCCAATAATGTCCATGACTACTGGCATCAAAAGCATGCATGAAATACATACACACACACACACACGTACGTGTGTGTGTGTATATATATATATATATATATATATGTAACTCCATGAAAAGCCCAGCTGGCGTGTCATGGCATCAATTCATGCTTGCATGCTTCTAAGGAGCTGGACACACTTCTACAGAGCTGCACAGAAGTTTTCCAGCTTGGACTAGTGTCATAACCACCTGACCAGCACAAGAAACTCAGGCTAGAAACATGGACCAAGCTGGTCACACCCAAATGCCCAGACCCCAAAACATACCTCTTACTCAGCCATGAAACTCCAGGAGTGGAAAATAGTCATCACCCTCCTGCTCATCTTGCCAAGAGTTGTATTACTGCCAGCAGCCAGGACACAGGACTCAGTAGGACTCCCTGAATCTATTCCCCAGCATCCCAGGGTGTTGAGATCACAACCAGAAGAGTCTGGCAGGCAGGACAGAAAGGAAGAGAGAAGCCCACGAGGGCAGATCCCTGCCAGCAGGGCCTGGCAGCCAACAGCTTCTGTCCTGGGGGGAGAGATGGAATGAGGCACTCTCCACAGAGCTGACAGAACACCTCATACCTCATGCCATTCCTCATTTCTCCCTCCACACCCTGGCTTCAGACACAGGGTAGCAGGGAAAAGCACATTTCTCACAGACTGGAAAGATGGTCACCATCCCAGGGAAAAGCTCTGTCAAAATGCAAGATTAAAAAAGGATGGGAAAATTATTTCACAGTGACATTGTTGATTTCATTTCATCTTTGCTGTAGCAAAAGAAAAACCACATTCAGGGTCTTAGGATCTTAAAGGTTTTTAAACAACCAGGGAGACTTAGGCTTCTTTTCCTCAAAGCCAGAGAAGCTGAGATGAGCTATCATTTCCAGGAGCCCCCCTCCCTCAGGCTTTCCATGACCTCAGCTGTCAGTGCACATGCTCAGGGAGAGCTGGAGATAACCCAGTGTTGAGCACAAGAGCAGAAAGTAGAGTTGAGGGGTAGAACATCCTCTCAGGAAGCTTGAGGAACAAGGATGATGAGGCGACTGGGGATAATAATAGCAAACTGAGACATGAAAAAATACAGCTACCCTTTTTGTTTTTCAGAGGCTGCCAACTTTTTTCTTTCTAAGCTTCTGCCTTAAACAGAAGGCAGAAGAAGAACAGAGGGGCAGTGTGATTGCTGGAAAAATTACCTGGAAATGCCAGACAGGATAGTCTGCCACAAGCAGGTACACATGGTGATACAGATATCACACAAACATATATAAATACACATTTTCCTTCCATCCATAACCAATACATTCCTGAGCATAACCAATACATTCCTGAGCAAAGAAGCTGAACTATGTAGAAGGAACAAGTAAATTTGCCAGTGGGATGACCTAGCTAGAAGAGACACAGATCTCTAATCAACCCCCTCAGGGTTGTCTCAGGAGCAAGGGGGTTGTTGCCTTCTGTGCATGTGTGATGGAAACAGTTCAAGCCATGATACAACTTTCATTTGCTGGGAATGATAGGCCTGCTGGAAAGTTCCTAAGAGGAAAGAGAGCCCTTCATCAGCCACTCCCACCTAACATTTTTGCTTGACAGCAAATACAAGCAGCTTTCTTCCACCCCCTTATTGAAGAATGTATCACACCCAAAGAGAGAAACCTTTGGAGGCTGCATTGAAAGCAGCAAATAAAATCTCTTTAACACACTTGCTTTGAGTTAGAAGAAATAAAACACGTTTAACTCTTGCAGAATGTACAAGAGGGAATAACCACCTCAGACTCCAAATACAATGAAGTGCCACACATAGGACATTATTTCAAGCACTCATTAAAGGTGTTTTCTTATTGTTCCTTGAAGTCAGCATACTCCCAGCAGGGAGTGCCAGGATTTTTACCAGGCAACTGTGAGAGTCATTCTCCTCCACTGCAGAAGCCACAGGACAATGAACACAAGCAACAGTTTGAAATAAAACACACTTTTTGCAGAAATACAGCACGTGACCAGAAGTAAATACAGGCCAGGAACTAAAGACATCATCAGCAAACTACTACAGAGCAAGGATGTGATTTGAGGTGAATTACGTGGAGAAGCTCAAAAGCTGCCACCTCCCCCAGCTCAGAGCTCAACCTTTCCAGCAAGGGCATCTGACACAGAAGTGCTGGCACAACCAGAGCAGCTGTAGCAAACCAGAGCCCACCTGTGCAAGCCAGCATTGTGCCTCTGACAGGCACCTGTCACCAGATGTGTCACATAAAGCGTAATGATGCTACCCCAGCTTCCAACAATCCACAGGCTGGGAACTGCCTGTCCTAGGCACACAAAATGCTTCGGAGAACATAAAAGCACTGAAACTTTTGCACTGACTTTTCTAGTTACCGCGAGCTCAGCAACAGCTCAGCCAAGCCAGGCAACCTGCTCTCTCCACCACAGACAGTCCTTTGACAGCAATGACAGTCACCCAGGAGGACTGAGATGGACATTTGTCTGACTGGTGGCACAGCTGCTAAGATCATCCATCACACCAAAAGCTTCCCTAAGAACCTTAGCAATGGCCATGAAGGTTGCAAAGGAAATGTGCTTTCTCAAAAGGGACTTCTTCCAAAACTGTTTGAACAAAACTGCCTCTGATGGGTGATGCTTTGTCAATCAACCCTTGTTTTAGGAGGCACCACATGAACCTTCAGAGAAAGCCAGAAAGTGCTGTAGGAGGACAAAGGAAGTGAAGCAGTGCAGAATTTGAGGGATGATATAGAGTAGCATAAAATAAAGACATATCATTGCTAAAATTCAACAGCATACTACAACAAGTTGATTACAAAAGCCGTCACGAAAAGTCAGACTTTAAAAAAAAATTACTGTAGTTTATGTTCTTCATGAGAGGACAGGAAGAAGCAGCTACTTGTAAAGATTTCTCATGGCAAGCAACACCACGGTGCAGCAATAATCCACAGCCATCAGCTCCCCATATGATGCAGCTTCCAGAAAAAGAAGGGAAGAGAACATCGCCTGGACTGGATGGTAAACAAGCGCTCGCTCTCTCCCTCCTCCCTCTCCAAGGGTCCTACAAGCCCATCGTAAAGGCCAACTCTTTATTTGTACTACAGGGAAACCTGACCGAACAAAAGGCGGAGGGGGTAGTAATCGTTTCACCAGAACACCTTTACCAATTCCACGGGCTGTGCAAGTTTATGACACCACCAGCAACAGGTTAAAACACTTTTCTAAGGAAAAAGAAAGCAGCAAAGCATACAAGGGCCGAGCCCCTGCGAAGCTGGGCAATGCCATAGGGCGCTGGAGGGGAAGCAGAGCAGTGCTGCGGCAGAGCCGGGCTCGGGTGGCCGCGGCCGGGTCCCCACGGGTGCTGGTGCCGGCAGGATCGGAGGGAGCGCCGGGCCCGGTGCCTTACACGGGGCCCGGGGGCCGCGCTCTGCCCGGCTCTGCCGCCCCAGCCCCGGTCCCGCTCCCCCGGGCCCGCCGCGCCCCCGCTTCCCCAGTCCCGCCGGTGCCGCCATTTCGGGCGCTCCGCCTCACCCTCGGCCGCCGCTCCGCGCCGCCGCACGCCCCGACCTGCCGCGCTGCCGGGAGGGAGCAGGCGGGCAGCGACGGCAGGCTCCCTCCGCAGGGGCGGGAGGGGGGCGCGGCCGGCCCGGCCCGGCCCGGCCCAGCCCAGCCCGGGCCACCTCCCCCGCCCCCGGCCGGCCCCGCTCGCCCCTCGGCTGCCTGTGGCGTGCGGCGGCGGACGCGTCTCCTGCGCCTCACGTCGTCCTTTGCATTGCCGCAGGCAACACCTTACAGCCAACTCCAGCTGGAGCGCTTTTTGCTTTTGTTTTTCTTTTAAGGCGCCAGATCTGCTTGTTAAAAGTATTCTCCATTAAACACCCTGTAAAAGATCAAGATCAAGCCCTGGCTGACACATTGCCTCATCCTCCCATTACCTCACTTGAGCCACAGCCCACGTACTGCTGTGCTAAGCAGCAGCCCTGTGCGAGGGATGCTCCCAGGAAAAGACTCTCTCCACGGCTGAGTGGCCTCACACGGTTTTTCAGGAGTGGGAGGAAGAGAGGAGATGTGGGCAGGGAAGGGAAAAGCCAGTTTAGAACCTCCTGGGTGTTTGCCTTAACCTCTCCATGTGCCCAACACAGAAATCGCTCATCCTTCCCAAGGAGTAAGCTCACTTCAGCCCAGGACTGCCAGAGAACCAAGTGATCAAATAGAGCCTTGGGGGGATCAGCTTGCTTGCACACTGACAGATTTGTTGCAGGCAAGATGTGGCAGAACCTGGAAGTTACAAGAGCCCCTGCCCAGGTCCTGGCCCTCCTTGGTGGAGCCCTGGGTAGCCACAACACTGGGCCACTGCCTCCTTGCCATGTCCAGGGATTTCATGGCCAAAAAGGAAACCACATAACCCTCCCACCCTGGCAGATTTGGGTTAGCAAATGGGCAGGAGCAGGCACGAGTGCTTCCTTGTTCCTGGGAGAGCCTGCAGGTAAAGGGGAAATACACCACAGGACCCCCACCTCCCCATCCTCAGTTTATTGCTGGAGTAATAGATTTTTTTTACTGCAGATACTTGTTTACCTTGAGGAGATTAATTTTACCTGATCAGGTCTCCTGTGGACTAGTATTTTCAGAAGCCCACAGCTACATGCATTTGCAGCATCTTATATATGTACATAAACATGCCCTGCAGGCTGGAGAGGCTGGAGCTGGGTTGTTGTAGTCATGCCAACTGAAATTTCCATGTGGCTCATCAACAGCCAGATAAGTAATGAGCTGAGTGCCTGCTAAAAAAGCTCTGAACTGCAGGGCTGTGGGTCTATTGGCACTGAACGGAAGACTGCCAAACAGAGCATCTGAAGGTGTATAATGGGCTGTGAGATACATTTATAGTTGGAGATGAAGTACTTGGTCAATATATATATTTACAGTCTGAGCAATCAACAAATAAAAAGATCATGAAAAGACACAAACAGAAGACTGACAGGATAGAAAATAACATGTAAGTGACTGCATGATCCCCATAGCAGGAACTCATTAATTGTGTGTAAATGGAAATGGGCTCTTGGAGTTCAGGCTGCTGGAATAAAGAAGGCAGTAGAAAACATCGCAAACCTTGGCAATTCCTGCATTTGTCCTGTGGAAAAGCTTTAAAATTAACACCGTGGCTTAATGCTCTCTTTTCAGCCCTGTTTTGGCTTTTCAAAGAGATGCTGTCAGCCTAATCCTCTTATGCTTACTCTTAGCATATTGACATGAAGCAGACAAGTGAAAGCAAAGCAGAGCGGGGTCCCTTTGTTGGCCTGCAGAGATTTGTGGGACCATGGCTACTTATCAGAGCAGCTGGCTTTTTTGCTTTTGCCCCTACACCTGACTGTGTACACAGGTGCACTGTTGCATGTGCCAGGATACGGCTTCTCAGGCTGTAAGGAGAGTACTTTCTTGTGATGTGATTCCAAAATACCTTACAGATAATGTGCAAAAAGTCATTTATTCACTAAGAGGCTGGAGCCAATATGGTGAATATATAAGCCCCCAGGCAGTTTTATTTTGCATCCTCCCTCATCTCATGCCCCCTCAGGATATCCCATTATTTGCATTTATGCTGCAGTTTCCAGCAGTCACTTACAAAGGGTGGCTGCTCCCAGAGCCTCCATTTAGAGGTAGGAGAGATTCTTACAAAAGAGGAGGATATAGTAAAATGAACTTTTTGGAAATTCTGGTCTCATTTAGGTCTGATATCAGACAGGCTTAAAAACTAGCAACATGCCCCTTGAGACTCTGTCTGGGTCTTCCAACAGGACATTTAATTATTGTGCTGAGAGAGACAACAAAGGACCTTCCAGTAATAAACCCCACCCTGCTGCTCACCGTTGTCCAAGCTCAGCCTGCTCAAATTCTGTGCCATTTTGTCATCTTTTAAACAAAAATCCACCCTTTCCTGCTTACAAAAAATATACGTTACAATTAACTACTTGGGCTATCAGTTTATAGCAGGGGAAATGAGTAATAATTTGTTTGGTCAAAACTGCAGAGTGATTAGTCCTGTAATGCATGAACATACAGCTGGAGCCATGCCAGGGCACAAGGATTAAAAGCAGCCGAATTGCTAACTCCAGTGAAAAGGATGCATGGGACATGAATAAAATAAAGGTTTAGTTCTATGAATACAGGTAAGAAGGTGAGAATCTGTTCTCTCTGAAAGCACTACACCCCCAGGCATTGGGGAAGTGTCTCACCTTTTTCTCCTCGGTGCTCTGCCTTCCCTAGTCAGCTGGACTCCAGCTGCTAAAAGGAGGTTAAAAAAGACTGGAGATGAATTTCTCCTGAGCTGCCTCCAAGGTATGGGTTCTTGGTTAACTCTTTCCCTGTTTGTCAGACCCCGTGTGTACACGGGGGCGGTGTGACAGGCCCCTTCCTGAGCAGTGAGGAGGAAAGATCACTCTAGGATCATCAGTGATGGGAGGCTGAATCTCCTGCAGTATCTGAAAAAAGTCTCTCACCCCAACCACTTGTAAGACAGTATTTCTTTATTGCCCATACTATTTGCACACTAAGAAAACATACTTAAGGTTGTACATTAAAAGAACCTGATGGCTCTCGCCATTGCAGTATGACAGCACTGATAAAGGTAATACACAGAACTAGCCCATATTTGTGTGTCAGCTGTATTTCACACCTTTGTCTCGGGTGTGCTGTGTACAGAGCGTGGGAGGTGCATGTTCAGAACACCTTAGCACGGATTTCCCTTCCCAAACGTCACTTCTTGGAAACACAAGCAGTTCCCCTGGCACACCACACCAGCTACCCTGGTTCCTTCAGGGCCTTTTGTAGTTTTCTGATTCCCAGTCTCTGGAAGGCTTTAGTGCAGTTAAACAGTGTGAGCCACAGCCCATCAACAGTAAGGACTGAGCAGGATCTTACTACTTTTAGCTCTTCCTTTTACTCAGTAATTCTGCTCTTCCAGAGAAAAACTTCTTCTTTCCTATCAGAAGGGCACTAGGAGGAACCATGGAAATTCTTTGTAATGCTGATGGTCTGTAGGTGACTCAGAGCACTTTTCCTGCCTGGGATTTTCCCAGCGAAATTTGTGCAATAAATAGACATTCAGAGTAACCACCTCATCCCAAGAGAGGAAAGACTGTGGACAAGTACAGACCTTCCCTATGCTGCAAGTTTGGGGGCTGCATAACAGCTGCAGTATCACATCTTGTACCTAAAATGTCAGAGTCACATACAGAAGCAGCCTCAAAGACAAAAGGGGAAACTAACAAAAATCTCCCTTAATCCCAAGGTTTTGAGAGCCAGAAAGCATCACACCCCAGAAGCCCCATGCCCAGGCACCATGGCAGCTTTGACAACAGGAGCACTTTTGGGGACAGCTCCCACCTCTGCCTGTGCTCCTCCTTGTCCTGCTTTGCCCCAACCCTTCATGACTAGAAGGCCCCTTCCCAATAGGAACAGGTTCAGTTCAGCTCTTTCTCATGCCCTTCACCAGTAAAGTGAGGCTGTTGTTCAAGGTCTCTGCAAGAGAAAAAAAGTACATTTCACATAGGTAGCTGCCTTGTAGTTCCAGCCCACAATCATTTGAAAGCACTCTGGTGGGATCTTTCATGACATTGGGTAAGGCAGTTCCAAGTTGCTGGAGATTCTTCAGGAAATCATAAGAGAATGGGAGGAAACAGGCAGCATTCAGCCTTAAAACAGACTATATATGGCTCCCCTGGTTTGGGCAGCACAGCTCCTGCAATGGGCTATGAATCAGCAGCACATGCTAGCGCCTGCAGGTCCCAGGGCAACTGCTCTGTGTTCTGTAAACACACACTAAGACAATGGAAAGGTCCATAAGGGTGACAAAGCCATGAAAGTCATTGGGATGACTTGTCCTATGCATTCATACAATAATCACATATGGAATCTGTTAGCTACAATATTGACAAGTCCAACCAAATCCTGCAGTAAATCCAGATCCAGATCTTGTAGGAAGTGGTAGAAGCATTCTCACTCACCACAGCAGGCTCTCCGCTGAGCACTACTGCTGCAGAACCAAGAGGAGATGCTTTTCTCTGAGACAGATGGATCACTAATTAGAGCTAGTCCAAATTTAAAATTATTTCTTTCTCTCTTACACAAAAATTCTATTTAATACAGACCCACTGTGTCCTCTGCTCTCTGCTGCTAGGCCACGTCTTTGCCAGAAAGACAGGACCAAGACTTCATCCCTTTACAGGGGACCAACATTTCCAGACAGAAGGCCCTGCTACGACCAGCCAAATTCCCCCAAAGAAGCAGAGGCCTCGAGATACCAGGGCTGCATGCAGACTTGTAAAGTAGAACAGTGCAGATAATATGCACATTTTGGCCTGATTTATGCCTCAAATTCACAGACTGGGAAAAGCTGCACCTTCCCCAAGTCTCCAGAAAGCTGATACCATCAAATTCAGCTTGCTTGAAAGGAACCCCCAGCTTCATGACACATCATTGGCACATGTCTCTTGCTGACACATTGATGTGCTTTATGTGCAGCACCCTTTCCTCCTGCTGATATCCTCCAGCTGCAGGGCATTCTCCCTCTGCCTGTCTTCTTGTGCTGTCAGCAGCCTGGAAAGAGCAGCATAGATCAAAAACACAGCATGGTTACTGAATTCTTCCTGCCAAGGCATTTGCCTCTGCCCTTTGCTCTTCACCACCCATTTAGGATTTACATTTAGGATGGCAAGAAGCAATAGGCCCAAAGACTGGACTTTTCTGGAAGTTGAGCTAGATAAACCACACACAGAGAATGAGCATGAATTTCCAGGAAACAGGGAAAGAAACTGGACACATATGAGGTGGGGGTTACCATGGCTTAGTACCAGTGTGAGTGGCCTGTGCCTTATTCCCAAGATCCCCCACTGATGTCAGCATCCTGGGTTGTTTGCTCCAGCTGTCTGGGCCATCTTGGGCAGCACCATGGTAATAAAGCATGCTGAAGGCACGTGCTATGGGAGATGTGATTCACCTAGCTGATAAATCCTCCCAGTTAATGAATAGCTATGTCCTGCTGTGGCTTTAACAGAGATGATGCAGGAGGAGGTAAAGAGATAAAAGAAAACAAAAATGATAGTTTTCTTGTGAGATTTGAAATGCATTTTTCCAAAAACTATCTGTTTGGGTTTTTTTTAACTAAAATTTTTAGAGCAAATTTCTTTCAGCTGAACCATATCTTACCTCCTTTTAATACTATTGCCACTGAAATAGCTCAGTCTGTACAGTGCTTATTAAGATAGATATTAAGAACCCTTAGAGCTGCATGAAGACTTCAAACTGAAAACACCAGCTTAAAATCTGGGACAGAATGCTAGGTTTTTGTGATGAAATATTCAAATTAAACTCCTATTCTTGCAACAGCCAGTTATACCAGGTGAAGCTTTCTGTGCAAAGAGTCCAGTCTACACTTGGTGCTCTCCAGGCACAAAAGACAAGGACCTGGAGTCAGGTCTCTTTTGGGATGTGACCGGAAGTCAAATCTCTTGACACCTCCCTCTTCTTGCCCATTGCCCAGGAGAGCCCACACCAGTCACCTCCAGTCCCGGTGACTGGTGCTGTTCACTGACCTGGCCATGTGCAGCATGGGCTCCATGATGTTGTAGCCAGTCATCGCACTGCACTCGTAGAACACAGCCTTATACTCCTGCCAGAGAGCACAGCAAGCACCCACGGTGACTACCAGCTCTCCACCATCACCATTCACCCATAGCCTTGGGAGCTGGCCCACCCTCATCCCCAGGAACCCTGCCAAGAGCCACTGCAGCCAGGAAGGTGGCTGCTACCCTGCTGGGGTGTACATCCTGCTCACCAAGCCAAGAGAAGGAGATGCTTTTTCAGCACAGGGGGCCAAGACAGAGTGTCCAAAGGGGAGCACTGGGGGAGTTGTTTGGGAAGAGAAAACATCTGTCCAGGGTACTTTGATTCTCTTATCTTTTTGTTGTGAGTCCAGAAGTCAGGAAACACCTTTGAAACCCCATTTCCCCCCACCCAGGGGCCAAGGTGCAAGCAGGCAGCCAGACAAGGGAGTGAGGAAAGAGGCAGGATGATGTGGCATTAGGGAGCCCTCAAATGGGAAATCAGCCATGCATGTTCCCCTCAGAAAGACTGCAATAGGACATCAATCCCAAGAGAAATACATGAGCCTGTCAAGGGCCATTGTCTGCAATATATAGGCCACCACCTCATCCTCCCTTGTACCAGAGCGACCTGGGTACATGTCCACATTGGAGAAGCTGGGGGTGGGAGGAAAAGAGAAGGTACCGTAGTGGGAAATGGCTCCAAGAAGGGCTTTCTGCCAGCCAGACTGCCCTGCTCACAGCTGGAGGGTGGCTGCAGAGCAGATCAAGAAGCAGAGCAATGAGTCACACCTTTGCCAGCCTTTCCCCCTCCATCCGGGGGACGTTCCGGGTCTCTCTCTGCGCAGCATCCAATTTATTTCCAAGCAGAAAGACCACAGCTCCGTCCTCTATACCTTCCTGCAATAGAAATAAGGACCCCTAGAGACCTGGCCACTCAGAGCAGATCCTTCCAGCTCAAGCAAGCAAAACATTCAGTGGCAGCAGGACCAGGCTCATTAGAGCATTAAAGGGCCATTCCTTCAATAGTCCCAGGGATTTGTGAAAGGAAGCTTGAACAAGGGAAATGTTCCAAATGTTTGGTGTGTTGAGCTGGGATGGTGAGAGGAGAGACAGGACATAAGTGCCTCTCAGGAAAATAAGAAGCCTAAAAAAAAGCATCTTGCCCTATAGGTATTCTGTGATCTGGCAGATCTTCTTAATAAGGTCAGTAGTTTTTGTATGTGCAGTCCTGTGTCTACTGTGCTGTCCTAAACTCAGTGATCCCTTGCTGAAAATTCACTGGCCAAGCAAGTTAAGCAACCTTCAGCCTTGTAAGCTGTCTCTGTAGGAACTGTTATTCCTAGGCAATTCCTGGAGCCCCTAAGGGGCTCTGGTCAAACTCTGTAGTTCCACTGGCTCACTAGAACATGGTCAGAGTAAGGACAGGGCTCAAAGTTTTGTCCCCACTCAAGTGCCCTGGATGACATACAGAACCCGAACAGGCTCAAAACAAAATAAGTACACAGATGGGGAGAGGAAAAGGAGAGATTAAAATATGCAGATTTCATGTGGTTTGATTTTCTGTGTGCTCAGTTTAACCTTCCTCCTGATTTTCAGAGGCTGGTTAGTTTTGAAGACCTTAACCTTTGATCTTTTAAGACGTTAGTGGCTGTTTGTTTGTTTTTTCCCCAACAGACCTGTGGAAAATAGCAATATTAGAATCCTCCAACCTATACTTATTCATTCCACTGAGATCTTGAGTTTTTCAGACTCAGCACAATCAAAACAAAAGTGCCCTTGAAAATTTCCCTTCACCTCTTGATCATCTACACACAACTAATTTAAATTATAAAGAGGTGAATAAATGCTCTTAGTTTTTGCACAGATAAATGCTCTTATTTTTTGGAAATAAAATAGAGGGGGAAATTCAACAGTATTAATTCATTGTTACCAAATTTTAAAATAAGAAAAGGAAGTAAAAAGGACCACCTCCCTTTCCTGTGCCAGACATCAAGAGATCTCCCTGCCTGAGCAAGGTGGGATGTGACCACATTTAGGAGATGCACACAGTTCACATGGGTTGCTTATAAACCCACACTACTGTTTTGGCAGGTTCTGCCAGAGAAACAGCCCTCCCTGATTTAATGGGCTACCACTGGCTTCATTACCTTCAACACAAAGCCTCTGGTTCCAAACTCACCACCACAGGCATCTGCTTTGATAATTCAATTCACAAGGTCAGCAGGACTTCCTGACTGAAAAATGTCACCTGCAGACAGACTGTTGGAGCTGGTGTGGAGCAGGGGAGCACCAGCAGCGTTGGAGCCCAGGTGCTGCTCTCACCTGGATGCTGCTCATCCAGTTGCGCACCGCCATGAAGGAGCACTCGGCCGTGATGTCGTACATCACCAGGATCCCATCTGCCTTGCGGAAGTACTGCTTGGTGATGCTCCGAAACCTGAGCCCAGACACAACAAAGCACTCTCAGAACCTCGGCTGTGCAGTGGGAAGTGACAGAGTGGGATGATCTGTATGTCAGTGCAGGATCTCTGCATGGCCTGGTGTAATGTGTCCCCCTGGGCTGGTGTCTACACACATGGTCCCTGCACCCCTGAGACAGCCCAGGCACCTGTGGGTAAGCAGGAATCTTGCCAAATGCATGGTGCTGAGAAAGCAAGAAAGACCTTTGCAAGTCAGGAAGAAAGAAGAGGAAGAATCTATTTGGGTGGGATAAGAAAAGGTAATTTCCATTAAAAGGGAAACTGATGGACAAAACATGATCTTTCTCTATAGTCTGGAAGAATCTGCAGACTAAGCTGTACCGCAGTACAAACTAGGCATACATAATATTTGCCCCAGGGCTGCCAAAACAGCAATTAAGAACTCAGCATCAGTACAGTCTGTTTCCACTATTGAATCTATAAATCAATGCCTTTATACATAAAAAAACGGGAGCTAGACACAATTTCCAAGAAAAGCTCCTGCCAGACATTGACTTTTTCCTATTTGTAGTGTTTAAAACCACAGGCTTGTATTTTGTGAATAAATTCCAACCAAAGCCGACCAAACAACAAACCCAAACCTTAGAATCTGTAAGCACTTTGTGACAGAGCCATGATATAACCACTCTGATTGCAAACTGATGGGATTAACAATGTAATTTTGGAATTAATAAATGTAACTAAAGTCCTGAAATCTCAGAAGAGAGCTGTATATTTCCTACATAGAATTAACTCTCCTATTACAAGCCAAGAAAATCTACAGCTGTTATCCTCCTGTACTCCTCAGATAGTTGCCTGAAGCTGTTCTTTCTCATTACAATAAGGACACAATATTCTGGCACCTAACCAACTGAGAAAGCACAGGCTCTATCTTGGCAGTCAAGGTGCACCTCTGGAACTGCCAGCCAGGCAAGATGCACAGAAGAAACATCATAGATATCATGCATCAGCCTCAGAAAAGTCACCAAGGAGTTCTCCTTGCATGCTCCAAGGGGTTCTTCCATCTCTTCCTTAGATATTTACAGTTGGACACCTCTAGTTAGAAGTAATTAATATTTCTCCAGAAGAAAAAAAGGCTTCTTCTTCTTCCCAGGTCTCCTATTTGGTATCAGCACTGAGCCAAGCTCTCTCCTGTGCTCACACATCTAAGACCTGCTAGTACTGCAGGAGCCTCTGCTAAGGGTCCTTCTGCAGAGACAATATCTTGAATTTGGCCTCTGATGCAATCTGGCCTCAATAAAATGTCACATTTTATGTCACAGCAACTTCCCTTACTGCTCAGTTTCAGCATCAAAGTAACCACAGGAGTCCCCTCAGAAATAATTATTTCTTCAGCATGAAGTCTAATTTTGGAAGAGAGAATTGCTTTTCAATAGATTCTCCTACTTAGTACATTCCCACCAGCTCTGCATGGTCTAGAGACAGACAGCATCATTGGCACAGTTTAGGATTAGAATATTCCCATGACCTTGGCTGCCCCCTGAAGGCCTGCCCCCATAACATATTTAGCTCAAAATATCCAGTGCTTATTTTTGTCAGGCCCTTGAGGTTCATGGCCCTCTTGAAATAGCTTTTCTTCTTAAGTTTCAAATTATATCCTACATAAAATATAACTCACGAGAAGGCAGTGATGGGCCTTCATTTCTAGTAGCAGAAGAGGGTCAAATGTGTCCTCTAATACTCACCAACACTGCTGGTGACATCTAGACATATCCCATGCTTTTGATGGGAAACCAATGTTCAGCGACACAAAAAGCTGCACAATCCCTCTACCAAGGATTATCACTTCCACAAGTCTATCAGCAGAAGGGACAGTAGTGAAAAGGGCCAATAACCTCACTGACAGAGTCCAGCAGGGTAGCTCAAATCACCTTCCCCATAGGTCATGCTAATTCAGCTGGCTTTGACAGCTGAATCAGATCTGGAAAGGTTCACAGTCCTTTCCACCCTTTGAACCCCAAGACATACATCTATGGACAGACTGCTTGGAGCCACAAGCATGCAGGTCAGACACATGGAAAACTACTTTTCTGTCAACCCTCAGAACAATCTCCCCAGGCTCTGCTTCACAGTCACAGCTTCTAGAGATCCGTGGAACAGACATTTGCTGCAGGTTCACCACTGGAATAGCTGTCATGACCTGTCTGGTCCTTCTGAAGCTGATACTTTTCCCAGGGACAGAAACCACCTGCATGCACCCTTTCCTCCACTGAGCCTGGCAGGAATTGCTTACCTCTCTTGTCCAGCTGTATCCCACAGCTGTAAGGCAACCTGGGTGTTATCCACCATTAGACTCTTCACCTGATAATCAATACCTGTCAGGAAGGTGACAATGATTATGAGGACAGAGGGAGCAGCTTGCCATTACCATGGCCAAACCAACTCCACTTAATTCAGGGAAATAGCAAGATTGATTCATTATTGGGAGAGGGATCATCTTTACCTCTAGCTGGGCTATAATACAGGCAAAAAAGCATTTGCCCAGGCTGACTTTCCCACCTTCCTTATCCAGGTGAGCTAGGCACCCTGTTACTTACCAATTGTTGCATTGAGCTCAGCCAAGAACCTGTCATAGCAGAAGCGGTGGATGAAGGAACTCTTCCCAACACCAGAATTCCCTACAAACACCACTTTAAAGATGCGATCTGGGGAATAGCTGGCTGGTTCCAGTTCTTGGAGCTACAATGGAAGAAAGGCATGAGGTTTTGAAGAGCCCAGCTGCAGGCAGTGCTTTGATGTAGGGATTGGATCCCTGCACTGTAAATCTGTGAAGCTGAAGTTGGATGGGAAGAGAGTCAGACCCTCAAGTCCCCAGCAGGTGTTTGAGGAGTAACCCCAGGTAACTGCACTCACCCTGGCTTCAGTGCCAACAGGCTGGGCTCGAGGAGGGAGTGGAGCAGCATCTAAACCATCTGCATTTTTTCTGCAGTCAGAGTCACCCTTCAAAGTCACCTTAAACCACTCAGGATCTGATGCCAAGGGCCATCTCTCCTCATCTCTGCTGTTCTCTCCCAAGTTTGTGCTGTCTCCTTCTCCTGTCTTCATCCATACCCCAATGCCTGGGAAGTATTTACAGTTCTTTCTGTTGGGTTCTTCCACTGCCACATCCACTGGGAAGGAGAAGGGAAGGTCCGCAGAGGCCAGTTGTCTGTATTAGAGTCCACAGCCAGCACAGACAGGGTAGAAGAGGGTGAGGAGATAGGGAAAGGAGGAGGTTGCAAATTCCCAACCAACAAATGCAGTCCAATTAGTGTATGAGAAGCTCTTGCAAGAACTCTATTATATTCACTCCCCACACTCCCTGTGAATAAAGCATCAGTGGCTCCCCTAGGGAAAGAGAGAGTTCACCAGAGCTATGCTGTACTCATATGTGCTGACAAATATGTCAATAATTTTAATAAAAATAGCCACTTCAGTTTTTCAGGAATTCTTGGCCTACTGCTTCCCCCAGCAGTGAAAAAATGAGGCAAAACATACAAAATGAGAGCTCCTTTAAATAAAACAAAACAAACAAACAAAAAAGCAGCAATAATTATCCCTGTATTTTTATTACTAAATACCATACAAAAAGAAATAACAGATTGTGCCCACACAAGAGCAGCCTGATGCACTGGGGGCAGAGCTGATGTGGTAGTTGGAGGAACAATCTTTAAAAGAACATCTAAAATAACCAATTTAAACTACTGGACTCACTGCTGAGGGGCAAGGCAACATCACGGTTTTCTATGGTTAAACTAAAGCAGCAAGACTACCTAGTATTAAGCTGAAGAGATTTATCCACCACAGATGTTTCCATTGCTTTCACTGGTCAGCAGACTGCATTTGGAAGCAAATTAGAGGGACCAGAGCACACTGCAGTCAGTCTCTTCAGAGACAAGACATCTCACCCCACTCTGCAACATTTTTCTCTTTCTATTAGTGCAGGAATCCAGACAATTCTTCTTTCTCACTCCAGTAAGTACACTTCATCTGGGTTGCAAAATTCACCTACTGCCATGCCTACACTTTTTTCTATGAAAGGGAGCTCACATTCCTGGTTGCCCTCCCTGCATTTGCGTCAAATGCCAGTCCAGAGCCAGGCCAGCTGGAACTTCACCCTCTTAAAAATGGGCACATAGTCTCAGACTCTTGGGAATGGTGCCCATCTCCCAGGGCTGGTAAAATCACACAGTGAGAGGTCTCAAGACCCTCTTCAGTGGGAGCAAAGGGACAAACATAAAACTCTGAGCAGTGACCCCAGACCTAA
>VRYO01001269.1:30330654-30387855 GCA_009812075.1 Sialia sialis | reverse complement strand
CATCACCCTCACTGCCAAGCTTCAACTGTTAAGCCTTTCTAGGAGGCTTATTCCAGTAGCAGCTAGAAGAATCTTTGCAAGAAATAACTGGGGAAGAAGATGTGAGAACTTGGTTATCTGATTCAATGGACAGAAAGTGGCAATCACACAACCATGAAAGAGCTCTGCCTCAGAGCTCTGGGCTCAAGAACCAGCCCTCCTCCACAGTCTACCATAATCTATGAGCCAAGGAGCCTCGAGATAAATCCTTAAATGTTACTACCAGAACTGCAAGCATTAAGGGTGAGTTGAAGCTGGAAAAAACTGTGCCTAGACCTATGTCTTTGGCTGGCACCAGGAGAAACTGGGGAACAATGGAACTTTGCAGAGACCTGGTAAGAAACAGGGCAGCACACTGCCTTTAAAACTTGTTTGGGGCCAGCAATTGCAGGTGAGATCCAGCTCCAAGCCAGGTCACTGTATATTCTGCATGTAGAGTGGGAAAAAAAAAAAAAAAGAAAAGAAAAGGCCTTGGCCACACAGATGTGCTGCCTGCCCTGGCTGAAGGGAGGTCTGGTGTGCCAGGTGAGCATCTGCATAGGTGTAGAGGGAGATGAGCAGGATGAACCACCTGGAGCCAGGTCCTCTCCTCAAGGCTTTCAGCTGCCAGAAAGAACCCAACCCTTGTGCAATTTCTACCCTCTCTCATGCCCCAGGGATATGGACTCTGGCATGAGACACTGGTGGACAGGATTTGTGCCTGAGGACAAACTGGCACACTTGGGAGTTGATCCAATACTTTCAACAGAACTGTCTAACTCAGAAAGAGGCAGCCTTTGTGACTCCCATCCCATTAACAATCCCAGACCTTCTGGTTGATATTTAGATTTCTTCCCCATTGCTGCAGGCAGAAGCAGCAGCAGGGCTACCTCCCTGTGGAAATTAGTCAACAGTGTCCTCAGCTTAATGCTGAGCCAACGCCACCTGATGCCGAGAGACAGCTAAAGCCACAAAAAAGCTGCACCTCACCACACCCCCAAAACCAGCCAGCACCAAAATGGGAGAACCAGACACAGGACACAGCTTGACTGACAGGGTACTGCAGTGGGCACAGACTGACACCAAGGACACAACACAGACACCCATCTAACCGTTTGACAGGCTTGTCCTCCAGCAGGTAATTGCCTAGCACTGACCCTTTCTTCAACAGGGGCTTTGTGTTCTGAGGCACCTGGAAGTTGAAAAGAGAAGGAACGAAGAATGTGATTACAGACCCAATTCAACCACACCCCACCTCTGTAGAGCACCTTGGGGAGGCAAGGCTGGAACCCTGGCAGCCCCACACCGTGCAGTGGTAGTGCCTCGCTGGAAGGCTCAAGAGGTGAGCACAGGGCTTGCTTTTCTAAGTTCAAATAATTCCTGCAATAAGCCATCACTGTTGCTGCTTTCTCCTTCACTTTAAAATCCATCAAAGTGGCGATGTCCCAAACTAGTCAGCCAGAGATTTTTCTTCTGTGGCTTGTTCTCCACTTGGTCCTATAGCTGAATCTCTCTTTCCCCACCTGCCTCTTTCTTATGCTGATGTTTTGTGGGACAGACCAATTGCCCCTTCCTCAGAAAAAACAAGTACCCTTCCCTGACCTGTACTCACCTAGAGCAGCCCATGACCCACAGGAAAGGAAGGAGGCAGCTCAGGAAAGGGTGATATCCATGCTCTGCCTTACACCAACATCCCTCTTTGTGCTTTCCTCTTGCTTACCACAGAGACTGAACACTTCCTACAGCTCCTCAGAGGAGAGAGCGGGACAACATCTCTCCCAACCTCCTTCCCCCCATACAGCAGCTTTGCCATTCCCAGCAGTCACTGCTCTGGCCACATACATAAAAAATGAAGTGAGAGACAGCATGGAAAGGTGCCCATCACATCAGCACTGGGGGAATATCCCATGAATACTGAGGATGTATTCAGTCTATGAATCTGAGGATTTCTAACGCGTCCTTACAAGTTATTTCTGGGGCAAAGGTGGAGGGGGAAGGGTTTGCAGTCTGCCAGATCTGCTTCTCACAGCAGTTTTGAACTGAGCAAACACCTGCCAGCAGCTCTGGACAGGCCCTCCTTCATGCTTTTCACAGCCTAGAGGACTACAAAGATTATTTCTTCAATAACCCTTATTGAAGATTTATTTAAATGGTGAAAAAATTAAGAAGCTGTTCTGTTGGTCAGAACTTCCAGAACACCTTTAATGCAATGTAGTCTAACAAAAGGAGACAATCTGGACTCCACAGAGGGCCTGACCCAACTAGGAACTTCGTGAGGAAAAAAACCAAAGTATTTTTTATATATAAAACTGATGTTCAAGAGAACCTCCAGCTACAGAAACAATCCAGCACTGAGAGGCTCACAATTGTGGAGCACAAATCTAAGGCAAATGACCCCCAAGTACATAACAACACTCCAGTCAACACAGCCAGGCTGTGGCACAGACTACCAGTGGTTGGTTCTCCAGCAGGCACAGAAGGGGAAGTTTTCAGTGTTTGAGCAGCTTCACTCAAGGGCACCCTCTAGCCACACATAAAGAAGGAACTTGTGTTACAGGCCACTGGAGTTGAGTCACAACCTACAAGTCACCTGCAGAGCAAATGGACTCCCACACAATCTGCTCTGCCACCACCTTACCTGGAGAGGGAACAGCCTGCAGAGCACATACTTGGGTAAGAAAGGAGGAACAATGGGACATGTTTTGCCATTGGTTCTGCCATGCTTTATTGGCCTGCCAGGTTTGTGTAACATTTGGCTTTTCACCAGGATGATAAAGGGATAGATGCAACATCACAGCTGTGTAAAACATGATGACAAAGATTCCACAACAACACATGTACAAGCATTTTGAATGGGAAAGATTCTGGTTTACCAGTGAAATAAAAACACATGTCAGATGTAGTCAAAGTACCAAAATACTCTTCTCAATGAACAGACATGAAATTTGCTCTGTCAACATAAAGCATGCAAGCATAACTCCAAAACCAGATGGGTCACGGGTGTGAAACTGAACCTGCAACCCCTGGGTCTTAAAAATACCCATCAGTGGTTTGCACATAGACAGAAATAGCCACATGTGACCCAGCCTCTCTTGCTTGGGACAAGAGAGTGCCCCCTAGTGCAGTGAGGCCAGGGTCTGCCTACTGTGGCAAGGCCAGAAACTCTTATGAAGAGCAAGGTATTAAGCTGGGAATTGAGAAAAGTAAAGGAGCAGTGACTGGGTTGCTATCAGCCACATACAGCCCAACTCCTCCTTCCAACCACTTCAAAATCTTTGCTATGAAAGAAGCTCTGTTCACCACTTCTTCATTTCACGGAAATAACTCTTCCCAGCACTAAGAGAGGATATTAAGGCCTTGGGTTTCTTTTTAGCCTGTAAAAGCACTGATAGTCTTTGTCAGAGAGTGTGTTGCACACTAGGGATCCCCATCACAAGGCTGGACTCTCGATTTTGCTTCTGCAAGGAAGTACTGCCATTTTCTCTCCCTCTTACTGTGAGATAGACTGGGGAGCAGACCTTCTGCAGGTATGTATATGATGATAGCAGCATCTCTGCAAGTCCTTGGAGTCCTGCTTCCCTGTGGACTGAAATGAGAGCAGCCAAAGGAAAAAAACCTTACTCCAGTACAGGCTTCAACTGCCCAGCAAGACACAGCCTTCTTAGATACGCAGTAGTGGTAGGAGGAGTTCACCGTGTGCCTCATTCCCTGCTGCCAGTGCTAGGAGAAGGGAGAAAGCAGCCCCTCTGTGCTGTGACTCTCTCTGCTGGGCTCTCTCTTGGGTCCACCTGCAGCAGCAGGTCTTAGCAGGGGAGCAGGACAAGAGGATAAAGAAGCAGACAAGCTTTGCACACACAGAGGTACATAGCTGAGCTATGGTCTCCACAGGCCACCTACCCACCCATAGGAGCCCACAAGCTGATGAAGCACAACACATGGGAGGAGGAGAAAAAAACATTTTCTTTGCCTGCTTGCCCTGGACTCTGCTACAGAGTGACTGTGTTTATGGCTTTTCCAAGAGGGAGCAGGAAGCTCTGGTGTTCGTCCACATAGCTAGCAGTCTTAAAAATGAAGATTGAAGAAAAAAAAAAATCTTCCAGATTTTAGAAACACATCGCTCACCTCTACCCAAAATTGTTACTGACATCATTTTATATCAATAAAACTCTCCAGGAGCTCTCCACCTGGAGAACTCAAACCTCTGGGTCGAGCAGGGCATTTTGTCTCCCATATGGGCACAATCCCTGTGTTTCCTTCCAGAGTCCTTTACACACCAGTCAGAAAGGCTCTCACAGCCTTTCCTCCCTGCATGTCACCTACTTCCAGATCTTCAGGTGGAGCATGATGGCAGAGCAGGCAAAGACATGGTGGCAGAAATGGGTCCAAGAGGGCAGAGCAGCTGTGTAAATGACATTTGGGAACACAAACTTTTAAATTAAAAAATAATAAGAATTAAAAATAGACCATATATCTGTGCTTATCTTGGTGACTGGGAAAGGCCAGAGATTGGCAGTTCCAGATGAGAGAGATCCTGCTTTCTCCTAATTCTCTGATACAAGGCTCACTGCTGCACCCAGTAGAGCTCACAGGAATGGGGAGTTCCCCAGAGGAACCTCTGAAAACCTCTGCTACAAACTCAGGGAGTCAGAAAACACTCCAAAATCTTCCTGTGCCACTCCACACCCAGTCAGCCAGCAGCACATCTGAGATTCCATCTTCTTCCTCACCACCCAGCTCCAGGATGCATCCAGCTTCTCTCCCCTCCTTGCATGTGCCTAGTGCCTGGCACAACACACAGACCCCACATGTGCAGCAGGCAGCACCCACTGCAGCCCTGGACAAGGCTGTGTGACAGTCCCCAGCCAGCATGCCTTGGCTTAAATCCAGGCAGCTGACAGCAGCAACCAGCAGAGCTTGCCTCCAGGAGGGACACAGAGGTGCTGCAAAGTCTGTATTAAACACAACACCAGGCCCCGAGAGCTGTTGTCATTGTCCCCCGTGGAAGTGACAGGCCCCCAAGTGGTGACAGCAACAGCAGCAGATGAAAGGAGGGTGGTTGGGAATAAAGGTTTTCTTTCTTAGACTAACCAGCTTCTTGGCTTCAAAAGCATCTCGCTCATCTCGAAGCTTCTTGTTCATGTCTCTGCTCCAAAGGAAGACACAGGAAAGACACAATGAGATGTTTGTCAAAAATTAAGTGAACCCCAACATTTGAAAGTGAGAACAGAAAGAGAGCTTGGGAACAGAGATAAAAATGTTGTTTATAGCCAGACAAGTGATTTCCATGTATCCCAGCTGAGGTCATGGGCTCTACATGGTTGCCTTAGCCAGCAGGAAAGACTAAATTCCTCCAGAAGAGGGATTACCTCACGAAATAACATAGCCTGCAATGTGCCAGAGCTGGCACAACTCTGTCTGGACCTAGAAAAACAAGCAGAGTCTAAACACTGCTTGAATACAGTCCTGTAGCTTTCCATGGGAGAAATGAGCACAGTGCTGAAACCTCAGCCCTTTACATGCATGAGAGCTCAGCATTTCCCTCCAGCCTACACCACTTCTCACCTGAGGAGCTCCAGCTGCCGAAGGAGGCTTTGTTTCTCTTTCTGCATGTTCTTGGAGACTCTAAACACATCCCTGGGCAAAAGGTATTTTAAAATAAGGTACTTTAATATTAATTTTAATAAATTAATGGGAGAGAAAATACCAACTTCCCTCTCTCAGGCGCACTCGTGGTATTCTCAAATACAAGGGCCTGCCTTATGCTAGGAGAATTCAGAGGAAGCAGCATTGTTCTGGGAGCTGGGATGATTGGGTTGTACCAGAGCTCTCCTGCTCTCCTCCAGCGTGAGAGCAGGCAACTCATCATCTCTACTTCCTCAACTGCGAGAAATGGGAAGGATGCTCACTGCCATCTGGATTTGAAACCTCTAATGTTTCATACAGGTATTATTAGACTTAACACAGAAATAGGAATTGATTAGAAGAGGATATTTAAAGAAAGCATTACAGAGGGGATGGTGAACTGGAAAATACATGAAGAAGCCTCCTTTAGGCTGAGTAAAATCTGTAATTTTGAACTGATTTTCTAGAACATATTCCTTTCCCACAAAAGTTAGGCAAGAGGTAGCAATATCACTCTCTGTTTAGGCCCATAAGACCATTGGGATGTTGTTTCTTTTCCTCAAAAAGAGACAGACAATCTTCTAATGAGACCAAGGCTCCTAACTAGGGATACTTTTTCTTTAACTGCTTGCCTTTTCCTTCTCTATGTCTTTGCCCTAACACACCCCCTTTCCTGTTTTTTCCCACCTGTCCTTTTGCTCTTGCTCAAGCTGAGCCTCTTTCTGGAGCTTCTGTAATTGCCCCTTCACTGCCTCTAGCTCCCATTTGCTTTTCTCCAGCTCTTCCAGCAGGTTTTCATTCAGGTGCCGAAGCCTTTCATTCTGCACACGGGTCTCCAGCTGCTCTGAGTTCAGCGACTGTAGCTGATGTTCCAGCTGCAGTGGGAGAGGAGGAGGAGGGGTTAAACACAGAAGAAGGGTTTTGTGCTACAATCACAACTGTAAAAACAAGCTGAAAAAGCAGATGTAAACAATGAGGCAGAAGGGTGAACTGGAAGGAATTCTCTCCCATCATGCCAGCACTGGGAAACCAAGCAATGCAATTAGGCACAGCTGAGAAGTGCTTCAGGCAGCATGAGGAGCCAGATGCTGTCAGGCATTATAGGAATCAGAGTTCAAATGGGGGTCAAAGCAGGACTGGCAAAATTTGGGTGGAAGCAAGGTTGTGTATTTCATGACTTATTAAGAAGAGTTGTTGAAATGCATCCTCCAGTTTAGGGGATTCCATGGCAGCTGAAAGGAAGATCTATTGAGGTGCTAGGAGCATCTCACACTACACTTAGAAAGTGGGTGGCCTTTACTACTGCTAGAGACAGGACCTTGGGCTAGAGATGTCATTTAAATGCCACCAGGGCACGGCTGCATTCTAGGCAGCACAAGCCCCCAGCACAACTAACAAGTCTGATTTGGGAAGTTTATACCCTGCTGCCATGTACTCAGCCAGCAACTCAGTTCCTTACAAATGGCTGGCATAGTCTGGGAAGGAGTCACAGACAGATGCAGCCCTAAAGCTGCCCATCTCAGATGACAAGCAGGGCATTCCAAGAGGGATCACAGTGGCACTGCAGTATCCAGCCAGCCACACCAGCTAACCAGGGCCCTCTGCTGAAGCTGCTGCTACACAGAAACTGCA
Organism: Sialia sialis; assembly: GCA_009812075.1. NCBI lineage: Eukaryota > Metazoa > Chordata > Aves > Passeriformes > Turdidae > Sialia > Sialia sialis. The sequence continues at coordinate 30,380,583 of VRYO01001269.1, read as the reverse complement.
GTACCCATCTGAGAACTTACAGCCCAAAATAAAAGCATGCAATCCCTGTTTATAACTAGACAGAAACACCAGGAATCAGGTCTGATCATGGTAGCAGGTGGCAGAGTCAGCCTCTACATTTACACCTTCAGCTTGCCTTTTCTCTCAGTCTATTTTCTCCCCACCTCAAAAGAAAAATAGAGCAACACACCATGGCAGAAGATAAAATGTTTTTTTTTTCCTTGCTATCCTCCTCTCTGCCAGCACATGTGTACAAGTGTCAAGAGCAGGAATTAATACATCTAACCTTCCCTACACTCCTTGAAACACAAGCCTCACCTCTCTCCTGAGGCTGGAAGGGCAAGCCACACCCAGCTTTGCCAGGATTCCTCCCGTCCTGTGGACATTGGGGAATATTTCAGCATGACTATATATGCTGAGTAGTGGAGTTTAGACTGAAAACCAGCAACTCCTGCTTATAGGATCGGATATTTCAAAAAGCCAAGGAACTGGCATTAAATAAAGCACAGCTGCCCCTCCCTCAAAAACCTCCATCACACACAACTCTCTGGTTTATGAGTTCTTTGTTGGAATTGATGCTGTGGAACAGCACCATCACAGTACTTGTGGTCTTAGGCCACAAGAGGGACCTAATTATCCACACAGCTCAGTGTGAGCCTCAGAGTTAGGAGCACCAGAACTGATTATTTGTAAGTGTCCATGCAGCCCAAGTATTCTGCTCTCACCCTCAGCAAAAGCAGATGCTACCTAGAAAGAGCATGCCTGAGCTCCTAATTATGGTCCATTCTCCTCATATACCCTTCCCATCTATGATCCCTGGACTAGGGATGCTGGAGGCCACATCTCTGACCATTCTGTTCAATGAATATTTTCAAGCCCATTGTCCATTTGGTTGTCCAATTCATTTTTGAACTGCTGATATTGCCTGCCTCTTGGGGCCAGAAGTCCAGCACTAACCTCTGTACAAAGAAGTGTGTTCTTCTAAATAAAATTCATACTGGTCTCACCAAGTGTCCCTCACCTTTGCTGTTGCAGGACTTGGGGAATAACGGTTTTGTGTGGACCTTATAATCACTTTTCTGAGCTCATAAAGCTCATGTGCATCTTCCCTCAGTCTCTTTCTCCTGAAAACCTGAAAGTCTAAACTTTCCTGGTTTCTCTTCCTAAGGAAATTTTTCCATTTTCTTAATAATATTAGCACTCTGTACCTTCATACTCGAGAAGGACACAGTGGAATTAGAGGAGACAAGAACTGCACATACTCAGGCACATCAAAGATGTGGGCAGCAGGAAAAACACATCCTCTTATTCTCAATATCCTTCCCGATGGCACCTCAGTTGTGCTGGCTTTTCCAGCTGCTGGACAATGAGCTGGTGATTTCAGAGAAGTGCTGTTTCATCACAGCTAGGTATCCAACTGGGATACCCCCCTATTCTCCAGCATCTTGCAGGTACCTGCCATGACTTATGACTGTGGGGTCACATCTCAGTTCTTCAGATACTAAGGAAAAAGCCATCTGGAATGGACCATCCCATACTAATGTCCATGCCAGGGAGGGCAGGCTAAAGGAAAGCTTGTGCTTGGATCTTTTATGTGACTGACTAATCAGTATGTCATCAAGTGCCCAAATGCAAGTATGCAGTATGTACCTCTGTAAGTGTCACAGAGCTGTTCACTCCATATCATTTTGGAGTAGCCAGAATACAAAAACTAGAGAAATCTGGCTCTTATGTCCATACACATCTTCCTTATACACCACAAAAAGCTTAAAACTCACAGCTTTCAAATTTTTACCCCATCTTCCTTGCCAGCATTGTAAAATTGATAGGAAGATTGTGCCAAGAGAACACCAAGCAGGTAAGAGAATACATGAACAAAACATTCACAGGACAGCATTACAGCTGAAGATAAACCAATTATTTGACAAACCATCTCAACACCTTCAGAGACATGAGAGGACTTCACTAGCTAGAGCCAAATTATCTAGTGCCAAACCCCCAGCATCTGAACACCATTTTCCATCAGAAAACACTTGAGCAGAAAGAGAGCAGAGGGGAATGTGCTTTGTTAGAAAGGATTTGGATGCCATTACCTTCTTCTGGCGGTAGAGGATCTTCTCCAGCTCCTGCTCTTTGTTGTGCAGTTCCTTCTGGAGCAGGTTACTCCTGTCATGCCTCAGTGCTTCCTGCAGAAGTAAAGACACACAGCTGTGCACAACACCCAGCACAGTAAGAGCTGTTCCTTGGCCAGACAAGCCACCATCTCTACTTCAGAACAAAGGAAGGTTGCCCTCAAGCCAAGAGAGAGAGAGAAGGTACCTGGCAGACCAGCCTCTCCCTTTCTGCTTTGATCTGTTGCTCCATTTCTTCATAAAGGCATCTGACTTCTCGATCATGATCTGACTCCTTCCTACAAAACACAGGTGAAGACAGTCAGGAGAGAAAGAGACTACAGAAAGGAAAGGGGACTGTGGAAACAGATTCCTATTAATAGCTGTGTGGCACTGAGTGGAATTTTAAACAGACTGAATATTATGGGTGAGTACTGCTGCAGAGCAAACCCATGGAAAACAGACCGAGATAGAGTCATTTTATTACAGCAAGAAATATCTTTTTTACAGGTGCATCCTGTAACCCAGTCTCTCCTTGCATCTGAGGCAGGATCCAACCATCAGCTGGCTTCTGGCAGCAAAAGGCCATGATGTTCTCCTTACCTCTTCAATGCTTGTTCCATAGACTCCTTCTCGTGATTCACCTCCTTTATGTACGATGAAACACGCAACAGAAACTCTTCAAAATTGGATAAGAGCTCTGGACGCTCCTTTCGTAGGCGATCCCAGAGCTCCCGAATCTCATGTGGGCTGGAACAAGCATACAAGAGAGAAGGAAAGCAGAAGAGTTATTGTGTCATCTTATGGACTGCTATTCCAACTCCAACATGCACTCAGGACAAATTGCCCTTCTCCTGTGACAATCTCTGTTACACCAGAAAGGGAAATTAGACAGTGACAGAGCATGCATATGGAGTGGGATCTATTGTGAGGTCAAAATAAAGGAAGTCATCTGAAAGAAGAAAAGAAAAATAATCCAGGAAGCAAACATGGAATGATTGCTTTTCCAAGTATTCATCGATCACACATTTGGTGTCTACATCAAAACTTGGAGAAATGAATATTTATCAAATTTGCTGTGTGTTATGGTCAAACTGCTATAGCACACAGAGTTTAGCACACATCACACATCAATGGTGTTTTACACTCAGACTGTACTAGTGGCTGGTACAGTTCTCATTTTTTTACAGGTTTGGAAGCCAAGGGACAAAAAAAGATGCAAATGTGCTCAAGTGTCACATCAGGATAACAGTGGAGGAAGCCTTGGAAAAGTAAAGACATCTTTTTCTAAACTTGCAATAACGATTACACTGTTTTGACATTTAATTCATTTCAACATGAACATAGCACTTACAAACTTCATTCCCAAAGTGTCTTGTAAGCCTGCAGATACCACTTCATGTTTGTTTCTTTTTAGGTAAGAGCTTTTTAATTTTTTTTTAAATCATAAAGCATCTGGGGGAAAAGTGTTTCTGCCTTGAAAGATAGAGAATAATTATACCTATAGTCAGTATCCAAATAGCTATTTTTCTTTGCCTATATATTTGTCTGCCTTAGTATTCTTTGGGGAAACATACAAGTAAAACAAACCAACCAAAAAGCTTTTGATTTCCTCTGCCTCAACCTTCTTTTCCTGTCCCAAGTTTAAAAAGTTATAGCACTTCATCAGATCTTCATATTTGAAATAAAAAAACACATTGAGACCTGTTAGGAAATGAAACCATTTCTTTCTAGAGAAAGCAGTGAAAATATTTCAGATTCCTGCTCTCACCCCAATTAGCTTCTGTTTGATATTACTGCTTTACAACAGCTGTTTTGGCACAAAGATGTGACACGAAGTAGCTACTGAACTCATTGCATAAAACTGCCAGTAAGTGGTCAAAATAAAACACAAGATAATTCCACTTTGGGACTTCTGCTTCTCAAAGAAGAGTTATAAACAGTAGACTGTTTCCCCAGAACAGTAATATGGCCTTTCTCAGTGTCTATTTTGGCCTGTTTTTTGAAGCATAACATCTTTCCAGATTTTTTTTTTTCCCAGACCTAAGTTGTTTGTCGTTAAAACATGCAGGTGTTTTGCATCACAACAAAAATGAGGAAAAAAAAAGTCTGGTTTGTGACAGCTGTGCCTCTGAAAGCAGCAGACTCCATCACTCTCAGTTTCTGTCTCCAATACTGTCCACCTCTTTTTCTAACCTGGACTGCTCCTTGCAAAATAGCAACAGGAATACAAAGCCTGAAAAGGACAGCTACAGATGCATTTGGGCACCCCAGGCCTTGCAGGTGTGCATCAGTAAGAACCAGTTATACATAATGCCTCATGCTGGACAGCCTGAAAAAAGGCTGGATGACACTGGGGCCAGCAGACTCTACTGGGGCTACATGCAAGGGCATTAATACCAAGTTTCAAGGCTCATGGGAGCACCCCTTTGCCCCTTTAGCCTTTCACACTCTTCAAGATCAGCACAGTCTCAAGCAGCTCCTCGAATACATACCCTTCAGAGAGACTCTTAGAACTGATTGTCTGAATATATATGAACAGTCGCACACCATTTTGGAACAGAGAGCACTCATCCTCCTTACCTCATATAACCCTCACATGCTTCTTTTCATTTACTGCCTGTGCTGGACTTGTACACCACCAGCTGTTCCATTTTACAGCTGTGTTATGAACTTGAATTTGGGAAATTGTGAAAAGCACTGAGCTAAAAGTAATTGGTACCCAGTGAGAAAACCCAGACCACACCACATTTGCTACCAAGCATATGAAAATCCAAGGCAGCAGTACAGAGAGCCCAAGCAGCGCTTCACAGAACAAGCAGGTTTGTTCACCTTTTGGTCTTTTCTGGTACTTTGAAGTTTTGGTACTGCATGATCAAAACAGGTTAGAAGCAATGCATGCAACTCCCTTACTTACTCTTCAAACAACTGGGCTGCTCCAAGCTGCTCCATCATGGAACAGAATCGTTTCTCTTCATCATCATCATCTGCAGGGTCCAAGTCATCTGACCAGCCTGACTCAAAGGTCTCCTCGTGTCTGGAGTGATCCATTCTCCCAGCCCCTTGACACAATTCAATCCCTATTAACTTTCCTGGTGGAAGGTGAAGAGAAGAAGAATAAATAAAGTCAAATTGGATGTCACTGAATGAGCTGCTATTTACTTGGCAGCCTGATTGAGCCCCATGGGAAGCCTCGTGCATGCTGCTGCTGTAGGATACAGCTCCTGGTCAGCGAAGAGCCTCCGTCCTGACGTCCTGAGTGATGTCAGTGTCCGTTCCGCAGTGCTGGGACTGAAACTGGCTCCTAGCCCAGCCACAGGCTGCCAGGGCTCTGCTCACATGTGTGCAAATGAGCACCCACCCACAGCCTTGGGCTGCCAGCACGGAAAGTGTGGCATGAGGTCACTGCACTCCCACAGAGCTCCGGCTTCAGCCACCAATGATCCCACAAGCTCTCTCCGGGACTGTGTGCTCCATGCTGCGGTGCCTCAGCTTAAAACATGGAGAGGAGGGGCTCATTAGCCCTCCCTCCTCATGTGCTCCCTCTGTTCTGAGTCAAGCCCCACGCAGCAAGGACTGCCTCTTGCTAGCATTGTGTAGAACAGAATGAACTCGCCCCTCCAAGCACCTCCTCCTGCCCCATCCCACGTACAGATGGATTCCAGCTATCTGGATTCTGTTTCGTGCCGAGACACTAATGCCACGAGAGCCTCCTGCTATGCAAGGCACGTGACAAATACTGGTGCTGGGAACAAATCCTTCTCAAAGAAACAAATCAAGCAATCCTAGCCAAAACACAGCCCCTCATCTGTATACAGAGGTCAGGACTTCAGCATCAGCTACTCATCCTTTCCAAAATACATCTGCTTCGTTCAAAAGGCAGAAATGACATCCCAACTACAAGACCAGGAATCAAGGATGTTCACAGAGCACAGATGAGAACATGAAGCTACTCTAAGGAGAAAAATATCCATCATTATTATACTTCAAAGGGCTCAACTTTACCTCTTCTTACCTCCATAAACACAGAATTTAGCTGCTTCTCTCCCACCCTTAAAATGTGCTGTAAAAGACTTGCAATGTAGAAGTCCAGGCTCTACTTAGTTAAAATCTGATGATCAGACAGTTAATTAAGGAGAATGATCTAGATTAGGCACTTTTGATGTCTGCTTTTGAGAAAGGGTCTTTATGTCTCATTATGTCTCTTTTACGGAGGGGAAAATTGAGATGGAGATGGGAAAATTGAGGTAGAGAATTATCTGAAGATTGTTTTGATTTCCTAGAAGGAGCAAGGAGCCCTCTCAAGAAGCAGACTTGATTGCAGCTTGAACTTCTTTTCCTTGATTTGCTCCTGCACACTTCATAAGAAAGCCAGGCCAAATTCTTGAGTTAGAGGCAAAGGCTGAAAAGGATTTCAGTGATGCCAGACACAGAGAATAGCCATAAAGAAAAGAAATGCAGAAATCAAGTGTTTTGCCTAGACTGAAGCAAGTGCCATGGAGAGAGGCTGCCAACACAGGGTGGTTCCTGACACAAAGAAAAAACTTGCCTACCTCTCCCAGCAATGGCACTGAGACATTATGACCATCTGAGGCTGTGCCCATGGGACAAATGCCTCATACAACAAGATTTGGGAGTAACCAAGTCGTAACACAGAGGACACTGTGGATGCCAGTGTGCCCAAATGGTGCCCATTCACCTGCTTCATACAGTGCTGGACTGAAAAGCCCCCACTCCCAACAGGATTTTTGTTTCTCCCAAAGAAGTGGAACCAGACAACAAAGGACTGAGACACAAGGCAGTAACAGGTGTATTCAGCAGGCACTCAGTGGGAAAAAGCAGTCCCTGTACAAGCTGGCACAAGACAGTTTACTGGTTTTATTTAGGGGATATCTTTGCAACTTCTCCTCTCATGGTGGCTGTTTCTGACCTTTCAAATTACAGCATTAAAAAGCCCTCCCTCCCAAGTTGTGAGAAAGCCAGGAGCAAACACAATCTGAGCAATCAGGACAGCAAAATTCCATCACTTCTGAAAACGCTAGACCACCTGTGTTCACTTGCTTTGACCTGATCCACTTAACACCTCCACCTCTACATTTCCAAGGAAGATGCTGAAAGATGCAGATTTTTTGAGACAGGTCAGATTTTTCTGACAAGGCAGATGAGCACCTGTGCTGCTGGGTGAGGATTCTGGTCAAGGATTAACATTATCCTACTGTTTGGAAAAGACAGCGTAAGAAGACAACAAAGGCTTATTTGCCAGTGTTCTAGCCTACCAACAAGACTCCTGTTAATGCTCTTGAACAGCACTACTACCAGCTGGGGACAGTTGCCAAGGGGCATATTTCTGTGCAGATGAACAATTGATTAGATAGCCAGGCACAATTTGCTGCATGTACCCTCTCCAGCAGGAGATGTTCTGTGGCTGGCTCTATCAAGTAGTCAAGGAACAGCTGTGGGAGAAGACAGCACAAAGCCTCCAGGAGTGGGATACACACCCACCTCTCCAGCGATGTCCACATGAGTTTGGGGGATTGTCTTGCATAGCTGCTGCAGCTCCAGCAAAAACACTGCACTTTCTTTTTTATCAACAAAAAACATCCTGCCACAGGTGGGCTCTTTCCTTCCTCTGACTCTGTGCAATCCTTACCTAGACCCATGCTGAACTCCACAGGTGTCAGGTATCCTTTATTATTCTGTTCCAAGCTGTCAAAAACAGTTTCCAGCTGCTCAGGGGTTAGTGGGAGTTCACTCTGGAGCCTCTGAAAAGACAAAAGAACAAACAAGCTTGAGGCAAAGCTCAAGTCTTCCTTGTGTCCCTGCCATCCTCAGCTCTGGCCCACAGCAACATGCCCTTTCAGCACTCCATCCTGCCCAGGATGTGACAGTCTGCCAGTAGAGCTGAGTGATGACACAAATACCTGTGTGGAGCCATTGATGTGTTGACTTTTTCCATTATTGGATTATTCAACCAGGACTTCAGAGAGGGAATTTCAGGTTATTTTGTTTGCAGAAAGTTCAACCTGCTTCCTCCCCCACCACAGAACCAGAGTCTCTAGGTCACTGCCTGCCTCCCTCCATTCCTGCTCAGAGGTGGCACTGCCAGCCTCCAGTGACCACTGCTGCTCCGAGGAGAGCTCTGGGCACACCAGGGAACAAGCTCCATCTCTTTGGCCAGGGAAGGAGGTCAGACTTGTGGGTGTCTGGATGCAGTTCCAAGCTCTTGCAGATCTTAAAGGAAATGTTCAGTCCATAAAAGTGAGTTAGCTTTACTCTTTTACCTTCTGCCTGCTGGGACTGTATCACTACTCCCACAACATGGACAAGGAGCAAAGCAATTCCCCTTCATAATACACATCCAGAGCACCTAGTGTGGAGGGGCACCCAAAGAAACAAATAAAGAGGTTTAGACTACAACCTCAACTGTCCAATAAACATGCAGCTTTAGATAAAAACTTTATAAAAAATTATTAATATAACTGTAAAAATTATGCATCAAACAACCCAAAGCAAAGTGAGTCAATATTTAAAGTGGCATGGACCTGTCAAGTGTTTTTTATAGATGTGGGAAGAGATGGAGCAGGAGAAGAACAATCCATATGAAGCCATCCTGATAAACCTCTAAAACAAAACTCACTAAGAACTACGGAGATTTTTGTTAACAAGTACTTTTTCAACAGAAAGCAGCAAAACACATAATTGTAGAATAAAGTTATAGTTCAATTCTAGGGTGAGTTTTCGAATTGGCTTTAGCTATGATTATATCACTTTGTTGTCTCAACTTTTTTCCCAGAGGCTGATGGATTGTTCATCTTGTAGGTTTTTTGGTGGGCTTGTTCTGGGTTTTTTTTTTTAATTCGAACAAAGATTTTTTTTTTCCCCTCCAGATTTCCCATCCACTGCATGCTTGATGTTTGTAAGAACAGTCACAACTATTTTTTATTTTATTCATTCCTTGGAAATTTTGAATTGCAGTCCCACTTGTCTCAGGAATTCTCTGGAGATGCAACGCACTCCTGGGAGTTTTAGTTCCTAGCAGCTGTCTGTGCCAGAGTCCGATTCTTAGAAACCTGAATAAGACATAGGCCACATGCACACGCAGACTTGCCAAGAGTGAAGGCATGCCACATTGTCCCCTGTTTTTGCCACCCATGACTTTACAGATCCTCCCAGGACAGAGGAAGAATTTTTTTCCCTCACCTGCATGTCCACCTTGGTGATAAAACCCTTCTCATCCTTGTCACACAGCTGGAAGAGTTCCCTTGCCTTCTCAAGCATCTCCACCTGCACATCTTCCAGTCTGCTCATTTGGCTGGGAGGAGAAACACAGGGAGCCACCCCATCCTCCTTGCCCCCTTCCTCTTTTCCTTCCCAGTGGACATATCCCAAGAGCACTCCACTCTCGTTCTCCATCTTCTCAAAGTCTTTTTCCCCAGGGCAGGGCCAAACAGAAGAGCTGTAGGGCAAGAAACATAGAAAACCCAGTCAAACATGACCCTCCGCTTCCAACCCACACACGATATAGTTAAATGCCTTGACAGTTGAAAGAGCAACATTCAGCATCTGTATATCCAAGTAACCTTTGAAGTCCCCTCCAACTCAAAATATTCCATGTTTCTATGAACTGAGCAGAGGGGGGAAAGGGAGTTTGTGTCAGAGACACACCACAGGAGGTAAACCTTGTACACACGGGTGTAGCTAAGCCTTCACACATCTGTAACCCTCCACCCTGTACCCAGCACAGGGGCTCTGCTGCCATCTCTCATCCTCTGCCTCAGACCGACAGTGCAGTCCCAGTTCTTTGCTGGTGAAAGCCAGGTGCCAAGGGAAAGTTTCAGCAGAGACAAGAGGGTGGGAAGGAAATATTAAAGAACACAGGTAAATCTGCATGGGAGCACAGTAATAGTTCTACATCAGCTAAGACAGGGCTCAAACACTGTGAGCTGCTCCTCTCTGGTCTTGGTTCCTCTGGGAATAACATGTACTTTTCCTTCTCTTGTTGCTTTTCTGCACCACGCCTTTGAGCACCAAGCCTGCATTAAAACTGCAAAAACCCAGAGCAGGATGAAAGCAGATAGGAGGATGATCTGTGGAAGTGACAGAAGAAAGAGAAGAAGAAATGTCACTCCCAGCCAGTTCCCCTGTCTGGCCTTCCACCTCTGACATTTTCTTGTTAACGCTTTCCAAATAGTAGCTCCATATTTATTTATATTTTTTATCCTGTTACAGTACAAAGAAAGGTCAAACAATTCCTACACTGGGAAAAATTTAATAAGCTAGGCACTCTTGACCCCTTGCCTTCAAGCCTCTGTTTTGAGAACTCATGAGCTGCCAAAGAGAATTTTAATCTGAAACATTCACCTTCAAAGGAAGGAAACCACAAAACTATGGAGACATTTCAGAGGCCAAAGAAAATATTTCCTATCACTTACAAGTACCTAAAGCAAAAAGGAATGGGAGCACCCATTTAAGCTTAGCACTGTGACTGTAAAAATGTCTACAATGCATCCCTACACCAAGCAACCTTCTGACTTACTGATCTCATGGAATCAGACACCTTCTCCAGACAGCTCCTCTTCAGCAATGCCACCACATTTCTGAAGCCTTGTTGCACTGATTGCTTTAGATCTCTCCATCTGCAGACCTGTTTTCTGCATTGCAGGGCAGAAGTGAGCTGTGCAAGCAGGCTGAGAGCAGATTTAAACAGCGCTGGACAAAGAGGGCTTGAGGGTTGGGTTGCTTGGGTTTTTTTAACCTCCAAGAAATTAAAAGCCACGTACCGATGCCATGATAACAAACTAATTCTGTTTGCACTCTTGGTACAATGGGAGGATAAAGAGCACGATGGCCAGGAAGAATGTCACATGCGAGAACGATATGAAGCTGACACAAAAGGAGAAGGCAATTATGCCCCACGCTCTTTGACTCCATTTATTACTGCTGGTCCATGAGCCAGCGGGTGGTTCTGCTTCACAGAACAAGCAGAACGCTTCATTCCCCCTTTCAAATCAGTGCTTTTCCAGGGCACCTCTGTTTCAAATAAATATCTGCTTAAGTGACACTAAACTCTGCAGAAGACTACCCATAAATGGGTACTATTATATGGTTCTAATCTAGCAAACATCCCTGGCAAGCAACAGGCACAGAGTTGGACCCAAGCTTTGTGGAATACAGCAGAGGAAAGAAAGGGGGAAAGCAGCAAAAATAAGAAGGCAGACCATGTTTTTCCCCTCTTGCTCTTTCTCAAACAAACCCTCCTACCAAGAATTTTATGTGTTATGGAGCCAACATAGCAAAATTTGGAGATTAAAGTTAGATTCCATGCATTAGCTGGACAGTCAGTTTGCTTCTGATGACAAGTCTGTGTGTGTAAGTAGTAAAGAAGTCAGAAAGAACACCAGCTTACTTTTCATATTCAAGTAAAAGTGGCAAATCCGACCTTGAAAGAAAAGCAAAAAGGACTCAAATGTCTTACACTTCCCAGATTTTACAGGTGATTATGGTGAGAAATAACAGCCACACTGGTGAATGATAATTATTGGCTTCTACAGGCCACCTTCCTGAAGGTTTTTTCCAGACGCATTCCTTTTACAGAGATACAGCCTCAGCCCAAGCAGCACCCTGTTCCAGACAGCAGCAGGGCTGGAAAGCAAAAGGGATTTCAAAGCAAGAGCTGTGACAGGTTTGTAGAAAATAGCCAGAATAAGAAAGGGCACAATTAAGCAGTGTTTTCTAAAATATTCCCCTAGCTGCCCAGGACCCCAGAAGTAAAGATGACCTTACTTTCTTCTTATCAGCTTCATCAGTTCTAGAGCAGCCCACACAGTTGATGTCTCCTCAGCTTTGTGGCAGCAAACAAAAGGTGGTGCAAGGAGGATGTTCTGTTCTCTCTCAGAGACTTTTTTTGAAGCTGAAATCCAACCCATTACATCCCTACTTCTAGCATTTCCTCATTTTATCAAAAGCCCAGCTGCACTGCAGCTCCCAAACACTAGCTGAGTTAAAAGCCTCTTAATTGGAAGAGCTGGGAGCCTGACATGGACAAAAGTCTGAAAGGATTTTGCTTGTGTAAAAGACCAAGCCCATTAATTCAATGTTCAGAGCAGGAAGTCTCTTGTCCAAGCTGCTTCAAGTGGCTTCAAGCCAGATGTGCCTTTTTCAATGGTTGAGACAGCACTTGTGGAGGAACAATGCAGCAAATAAGAGAGTCCCAGGAAGCAAAATACATTGCAGCTTTAATGGAATTCTCTCCCAGAAGCTTGTGACTGAGAAATTCTTCCTCTCTGTCCCTGTTTTGTAAAACACTGCATGGTACAGGTGGGGCACAAAGCAGATCTCAGTCTAACAAGTGCTGTCATACCTTCCCTAGTTATACATCATCACTGCAGAGGACTGGGGCAGCATCTTCATCAGCAACATCACAGAAGAACCACTTTGAAAGAGGCTGAGGTCTTTGGAGTGTCAGAATTGTGGGCTAGTATCCAGAAGTGTGGCAAGCAGAGCTGGCTTAAGTGCAGGAAGATCAGCTTGGGAAAAACCATGCTTTCCTAACACAGGGGCAAAGGCAGAGAAGATACATACAGGCAGCTAATGCTTTTGGTCAGGCAGACCTGCCAGGCTCTGCCAGAGAGATGAAGTCAAGCCACCTCCAGGGACAAAGCCGGTGGTTGTTACCAGTTCATCTTCTCAGTATTGGTTTTTCCAGGTCTCTTCTTTTGGGAAAAGGTAAGGGTCAACTTCCACACCTAACCTGAAGTCAGGACAATCTCTGCATCTTGAGCTGTTGATTTCCATCATAAAAAGGTGTGCAGTGGATCACAGCAAAGTTTGTCTAGCCCAGCATCCTGCCCTAAATCAGTGGCTGTGAATGGCTGGTGAAGGAAGAGTTACAGCAGGGCAAGCAAAGAGAAAACTTCCTGAAGACATCTGCCAGCTAATAGCTACTGCCAGCCTGAGGCAATTCCTGAGCCACGTGGTTCCTTCCTTATCTTCCAAGACACTTGTCCAGCTCCCTGTGAAACTATGTGAAAACATCCACTGTTCCCATGAACATGCTGATAGAAACAGGGTGCCCGCTGCAGCCAGTGGGTGCTGACAAAACTTCATGGGACTGTTTTCAGGGTAGATGGTTTGACCAGCATCAACTCCACAAGAGATGGAGTCCAAGCTTCAGTTCAAATGAATTGTCTCCTCTGGGAACTGTGTTGAAGACCAAAAACTCTTTTCCCATGGCCTGGGAGATCTAATGGGAGGATGGAAGTACCAGGGACCTAGAGGGCTCCAATACAACATGCTCAAATCACCCTGGCATGTAAAGATTTTCTTCAGCCTTGTCTTACCACTCCCCACAGGTTTGGCTGCCTGTGCTCAAGGTCAGCTCTGGTACCATACAGTCCAGGTTTGGGCAGTGTCCAACACCTGCAAAACCTGATACAGAGCTATGGATTACACCAGGTAACTCTTGCCATAATATGTGCAGGGGCTTAGCAAGCAAAAATTCACCTGCTCCTGGAAGACAACTTTCCCAGAGCCTGGAAAGCAAACATAGGTTTTCTCAGAGACAGATCAGAACAGGAAATTGCCTGCCATAAAGACAGCTAGCACCAGCTCCTGGATTTCTACACTGAGGAATCTCAGACCAGTCTTACATGACTATTTTAACTACCTAAGGCATAAGCTGAGGTTTGACCCCTGCAGAGCTGTGGCAGAAAGTCAGCTGGCTCTCATGGGCTTGGCATTGCTTAGGAAAATCATAAGACTTGAATTTTAATCCTGACTCAGCTGGCCAGATGGCCATGGGTAAGTCACATCACCTGCCTATGCCTATAGACTGTCAGCTCCTCCAGTTTCGTTCCTGATGCTTGTGACAGCTGGGACTTTAAGACTCAATATCTAGAGACTATCTAGAGTCTGATAATTACATGTCAAACTCAGGCATCCAAATAGTTTCAAAGGCCTAAAGCTGAAGAATGAAAAACTTGAACACAGAAACTGCAAATCTCAACAAACAGAAAGAACAGACACAAGTTGCTGCTTTTCCTGGAAAAGGGAGGTACTACTTTCAAGGTAGCATTACAGGGTCATCATTTCCTATTTATTGCCTCAAAAAAGCTTCTCCTCTTGTAGCAGCATTAAAGAGGTCACAGATAAAATGCTATCAACAGCCAAGCCCTTATCTAGTTGACCCTGACCACCATGTGCACATAACTTTGGGTTGTTGTTTTTTTTCTTTTCGTTTTTTCCACAGCCCGATGACAAGGAGTAAAGGAAAGTGAGGAGTGCAGCCAAATTTCCACAGCTGGTCCTTAGATGACCCTAGTTACTGCAGGGCTTTATGCATGCACTGAAAACAATGCATTCCTAGCAGTCTTCCCCAGTGCAAGACAATGCATCAACAGCTAATGAAGGAGGGAAAAACTAAGCACAACTGGCTGAGTGACTTACCCAGGATTACAGAACAAGGCCAGTAGTTGGGTCCTGTAGAGGGAAATTTAAGGGAAAGCTTTCCTGTACCACTGAAATCTTTGTGACAGATTGGCAGAGGGAATATTAAAGAAGAATCTTTATAAGTGTACCACAAATTGAAGTGCTCATATGCTTGCTGAGAGGTTTCCCAAAAGACATCCTCCTTTATCTCCGCCTAAGACAATATTATTAGAAACAACAAAGCCACCCCCATATTAAAGCTAAATATTTAAGCGGTTTCTTTAAACAAATCAAAAGAGCACACACCCTTTCCTTTCTACTCCTGATGCAGAAAAGTAAGTCTTACAACTTCAAAGGAAGGAATTCACCAGGTGTTTAGGCACACAGTGATCACACTCCTGGTGCATACGCTGGACAAGACAGGTTTGAGATCCCATACATGAGAAGATACTACACAAAGAGGAGATGAGGGTCTGGGGAAGGGATCCCTGCAGCAGAAGGCTGTTGCTCCAGCACACTACAAATGCACAACAAAAGCAGGCCAAGGTGCAGGAGGTACAAAGCATTTGTTGCTTGGTATGGAATGGAAGCATCACTCAAGAGCAGGTGAGCAACAGGTAAGTTTTACAAGAAAAGAGCAGTAAAAACTTCACAGGTCTATACCATTTCATAACAAACATATGCCACTTGCTGTTTGTTCTACCTACCTTTTGCTCCCAAGGTTTTGAAAGGTAGCAATTCCTATAAAAAGTGCTGGTTGTAGGTCACAGTCACATCTACACATCCCAGATTTTATAGTAATGTAAGATTCAGGGATCAAATATAGGTATTTACAATTATTATCCTAGTTAGAGGCAAAAAGCATATATGCATTGACAAAAATCACAGCCATGCAAAACTGACCAGGTGAAGGCAGAGCAGAGATCTTGCAAGGGAAACACACTGACCCCTGTGACAAACTGGCTTCCACAGATTCTAAAAAAGCAAAAGCTGCTCAAAGGAACTGGGTACTCACTTGGCAAAAATTATTTTAAAAGACTGCCAAGGCTCAGCCTGAAAAGGCTGCAAGAAGGGCAAAAAACTAGTTATTTCTCTAGTGTACTTTGTTCAAAATTAATTTCGCTCTTTCCCTTCTCTAGGAAATTTGTTTCCGTTGTTTGGAATTTGTTTGGGTGGTTGTCGGGTTCTCCCTTCCCAAAGGGAATGGCAGGAAAAGAAATACACTGAAAAATGAGGAAAACATCAATTGTTTTGTGAAAGTTTTTTTCTTTAAAAAATCGTAAGAAACCCATACACACCCTGGGCAGAAAGCCCGAAATCAGGTGTTCATATCTAGAGCTACACTTTACTCTCTCTCTTTTAATTGCCTGCACTTGACTGTATGCCTTTAAGGAAACAGGAACAAATCCAGGAACCTTTGTGTTGTTTATTCAGCAGGGGATTAGCCCAGCCTGATAGCCCTGAGCTAACCCGTGCTGCTGTATCTTGGATGACTTCATCATGGGATATGCCAATAGGATACCAAGGTATATCCCAGAAAAATTGACAGGTTCAAGAGCCTTCATTGTTCATAAGAGCAACTTAAAAAGAGGCTCTGCTGCAATTCACTATTTCCCTCATCAAAACTCATCAAAGAGGAATTTGCCATTATCAGCTTCTTGATCATGCTAAAAAAATATCTTGACATGGGGCAAGTCTTTTGATTCAGCCTCTATGCTCCTATCACCAAGCAACCTGAGAGTAGTAATGGTTTTCTTTTTCCATTTCAAGAGGTGAACAAATAAACTTGTTAAATCTGCACTCACTCATGCTTCCCGATTCAACAGCTCAACAGAAACCACCAACTGTGCCAACAACTATCAACATAAGAAGTCTGCAACAAAGATAGGTATCTACAGAGTCCCAAAACAACATCCTTCACGCCAGAAATTGCCATAAATCCTCCATCACACCCTCATGCTGCTTCCCAGCTTTGGCATTGCCAGCTAGTGGCATTTTGCATCTCTCTCACACTGGCACAGCAAACAGTGAGGGAGAGTTTGCACTGGAATCTCTCCTACTAATTGGGCTTTTGGCTTTGTTGAGTTGTTTTGCTTTGGGTATGGAGAAAGCATCAGTTTTTCCTCTAATAATATTTGGGCCAAGAGTTAATTCTCAGCAATTAAAAACAAAATCCAAACCACATTTTTTCCATAAACAGCTAATGGTCTTGGATCTGTCAGCGTAACTAGCACAGCTGATTGCTCAGAAAATGAAGAGCATGCCTGCAATAGGACATGAAAAATAACAACAGCTAGTTTAAAAACAAGTAATTTTCATGCATTCCTTGACTTTATAAAGGAACAGGTTTCCTGAAACTTTTCTTTAAGGAAACAGAACAGAGTATTAGATCACATAAGGATTAGTCCTATATACTGCAGCATTAACTGTACACCACTAACAATGCTGTAAAGTTGGAGGCAGATGCTGCTTGGAGTTGAGCAATCAGAAATTAGATGATGCCTAACACTAAGTATGTTGACAACAGAATATGTGCTCTGCAGGGAGTACCTACAGACCAGGCAGGGGGCAAAGAAACTTTATTTGCCAGGCCAGATGTGGGAAAAAGAGGATAGAAGACAAAGGACTCGGCACTTGACATCAGATCCAGCTTGGCGCTGGATCATTTTTGATTCAAAGTAAACACTGAGACTGAGAACCCAGGCTAAGGAGATCCCTGCTCTCTTTTACTCCTCTTTTCCAGGGGTTGTTGGGGCAGGTAGGAATGCCCCATAAGGAAGACAAGATCCAAACCTAATCTGGCATTTAAAGCTCTTAAGGAAATGGCATAAAACCAGGGCAGAGACTCAGCTCCTTTAATGCAACATGAGTGGCAACTGTCTCCTGCCTTACCTGCCCCTTTAGAGAAGGGAGAGCAGGTGGTACCAGAGACAACATCCAGGATTCAGCACCCTTCTGCTGGGCTCATGCACATTTTATTGAACTGCTAAGGTGTTATCAAGCTAAAAAGGACCTCAGCTGCTGCAGCTCAAGCAGGGACACATCAGGAGAAAGGCTGCTAAGGAGACTCCTTTCACACCCTGCAAGCAGCAGAGGCACCAGGTACATGAGGCTCTTCTCCAGCCCGCAGGAATGAAATTACACTTGGTGTCCTGCAGACAAAAATTCAGCCTGAAAGCAGGCACACCTCAGTCCTCTGCTGGTGGAGGGCCAGACACATTTTGTCAGTGTTCTTGAAGTATGTCAAAGGCAAAATTATGCAGAAACAGCTTTTTGTTTAATAAACGGGTAAAAGACTCTAAAGAATATACAAAGCTTCAAATGCTAAAATTTGGGGGTTGTGGAATTGCCTGTGTAACCTATTCCCAAATAGCAGAAATGGTGAAGAACTGTCATCAGTCACGGCCTCCTTTAAGAAATGAATCTAGGAGCTTCAGATAAAGCTAGTGATGGCATTTGCACATCAAACAGGAGGAAGCACTTCTCTACAAACCCTTCAAGTGTGTCATCTCACTGACATGAGATGCTGAGAATGTCACAGGCATTCATGAGCTGCAGAAGAGGCAGAAGAGGCTGTTTTGTTATGCTCTGAGTTTGTCAGTGAAGGACTATGACAAAGAAATAGCTGTTTTGGTGAAAATATTCTTTTCCACAAATAGCAAAAAGAGTGTCCTAGGACAATATCATCCCATTTTTATGCTGGGAAGATGAGGGTATGTGCTGCTGTGGGAGACAGTACTGGTTCAGCCTGGCTGAATAGAGCATGAATAGAGGCTGCTCTCCCATCTGCAGAAACCCCCTTCAAAGTACCTGGAATCTCTGACCAAAAGGACCAGAGAATTTACTGCATTTTCACCAGCAAAATGTCTGATGAATTGGACTTGGTACTCCAACAGCCAAAGGCCAGGCTGCTCCCACAACTGTCCCAGCCATCATGGCTACCAAAATCCACTCAGTTCTTCCTTTGAGCCCTCAGATTCTAGCTGCCCATGTCATACAACAACAAAGATTTTCCTATCCAATAAGAAGCTGAATCTCTCCATGAGAGCCTCACACCTTGTCTGGCCTCAGCAGGGTCCCTCCTGGGCTGCTGTTCTGTATGCCCACCCACCCAGCAGAGTCACTGTTTAAGTCAGTCATCCTCTCTCGGCTTCTTTTGAGTAGTTTTCACCTCTGTTGTAAGAGAGAAATATCTGGTGTTACTTCCTGGAGTATGAACTTTCTACCAGCAAGCCTCAGGATGCTGAACAAGAGAAGTGTTTCTGGCTTCCCCCAGGTGATTCTCAATCTTGTTTTGCCACTTCTTCATTAAATTTCCTAACAGCCACCCACTGACTCGAGCACAAGTCCCTCCTGGCCAGCCACAAGTTTTCCTCAGCCACTTCAGTGCCCTCTTTGTACAAAGGCTAAAGATCCTGTGACAATGCCACCTCACCTGGAGTACCACAAGTACGTAGAGAAATGTGCAAGAGCCTCGCCTTTGTTGATCAAGATCCTTTGTGTGAGGCTGATTTCAAGACAAACAAAAACTCATAGCCTTATGTTGTCCTCAGATTGCTCCCCTGGCACACACAGGCACCGATAAAACATCAAACCACAACATCAGACTGTCCAATCTTTTTCTCCTTTCCCCTTCCAAAGGAAAAACTTATTTTTGGTAAAACATTCACATTGTTTACTGAATACATGTGGTAAACAGCGGTTTCTTCTCCAGCTGAGCCAGAAAGTTCTTTGCAGCACCTGAAACCTCCTTGCCCAGAGGGCTGGATGCAACTGCTGCAAGAAATTCAAGCATATTTTCCTCATCCCAAGAAGTTCTCCTCCGATATTTTGAGGACTGGACACCACTATCTCACCCCCATTATATTTTCTAGGCTACATTTAGCAACAGGATCAGTGGGGAAGGCTTTACCTCTCTGTTCTGAACCTTCAAGATGCACTTCAAAAAACAAAAAAGGTTTGCAAACATTAATGAGTAGGAACGAGTATGGATAGGATTTCTAGGCATCACAGCTCCCTGTACAAGTATCTCTCTGGCTGATGCTGTATTTGTTTTGCCCAGGAGGGATGCACGGACAGTTTGACCTTTCTGCAAATGTTGTTAAAACAATAAACAGAGCCGAGGCAGGTGGGTGAAGCCAATTTCCAAGAAGACAGTTAACCCATTCTCTGCCTCCCAGAGAGGAAAATTGCCCTGTGCACAGGTGTTTGACACAGTTACCTCTCACCTCTTGATCCACCTGCCAAGAGTGAGGATAAAGGTAAAAATTCACTCCTTCCTGTGAGCTCAGGAGGTGTTGGCTATGCCGTGCAAAACACCTTTCATGAAATAGCAGTGTAACCTATGCACTGGAAAAGGGTGAAGTCCCTGCCCTGAGAAGAGACACTGCTTGGCTGTCAGACCATTGAGGGGAGCACAGGTAGTCTTGAATTCAAACACCACCACTCCCCATTACAAAAGTTGAAAGGATGGGTTTTTATGTGCAAGAATTCCAGGATCTAGTACAAGGTATCAGAAATACCCTCTCCTTTTCTTGTTCAGAGGGGACAATCACAATAAAATACTAAAAGCCTCAGACTTCTATGAGACGGAAAACTAGAGAATGTTTTGAGCAGCCACAAGCCTTGAGCTTCTCCTCCACACATCAGGATAACACTGGTACATTAAGGACACCTGTTCCTGCCACACCAGGCACAGCTTAGTGCAACCAAAGCAAACAACAGCATTTGAAGTAAAGTTGGAAGCAGATGCTGTTTGAGGGGTGCTTTTGTTCAGTGTGTACAACTGTTCTAGAAAAAGTAAAGTTACTGCAGAGTTGGGGGGGATATTCCTCTCTTTGACAAAAGCTGTCACTGAGTCAAAAGCCCACAGCAGGAACAATGACGTGGGATTACAAAAAAGGGTGGAGGAGAATAGGGGAATAGCTATGTTTATGAGAGATAGTGGGAAATTTCCTGCCAAATGCTTTTAAAGAAAAATATCTAGTTGTCCTCAAAGCATGCAGTGGAAAAACCTTAGTTTTTAATCAGATCAGCTCATTATATCCATTTCTTAAAATAAAATAAAAAAAAAAAAATCACAATTGCACACATTTTAATATTACTCAAAATCAGTATTTTCCCAAATCAGTAAGTCACTAGAATCAGTTAAGCATCTTGCAGAACCACATCAGAACTGAGATCAAGTTTCTTAAATTCAACATTTGCAGACATCGAGTGGTCCAAACTGAAGCATTAATTAAGCACCCCCAGCTCTTGAAAACCAATCAATAAATTCTCCTTCCTCTGTCACAGGAAAAACAACTGGTTTTTGCAGTGACACACAATGCCACTGCACTCAGTGAGCTCCACTCTGCTGCTTTAAAGCAAAAGCAGGAAGTCAGAACAGAAAATTCCTAGGGAGAAACTCTGCTGAGACTCAGCAACTCACAAACTCGTCCAGACTTCCTGCTAAAACAACTCTTTGCCCAAATGAGAGACACTCTTCCCCCCCACACCCCCCCACCCCATTTTCTCTCCCTGCAGGTGTCCCCAAATACCTGGAGCAGCAGGCCAGTGTTGCTCCCCTTCCCTGGAAGCAGCAGTATATTCCACAGCAAAAATCTAGCGGGGGAGGAACACCACCACTGTAAATAGAGGATCAGAGCCGGTCCAAGCCAGGAGGTGTGGTCTGCACTGCTCCCTACGCATCCCAGCCCCTTTCCAACACAGCCTAGTAGCCCTCAGTTCAGAAGGCAGCACAAGAAAACCTGCCCTTGAGCTGCCAAGATAAATTCCTTGTAATCTTGCCTTGCACACAGCTGTGAGGGAGAAGGGTTTGTTTCTGAGCTGCCTTAGGCAAGAGGGAGAAAACGGGTAAGAAAGCAGATGATCCCTCAACTCACATTGAGCTTACCTTCCCTGGGAAACTCTAGCTGTGCTAGTACTTAGCTTGCTGCCTTGCCCCCAAGCAATTTCCACCAGGCAAGGGCTGGGAACTACTCCTGTGAATCCTGCCTCAAGTTTAACTCCAGTTTTACGAGGCTGGCAACCTGTTTCACAAAGAGAAGCACAGAGAACTCAGGAAAAGAGAGAAGCAAAGCATGACAGGGCAAGGAGCAACAAAAGCATCATAAAACACCCACCAGGGGTGGGGTGCACGCTCCAGGACTGTCTCACAAAGCAGCCAGAAATGCCACCCTCTATCCTGCCACTGACAGAGCACCAGCCTATCTCACAGCATCCCAAATGCAAAGCATCCCTGCCTGCTGACAGCTGGAGATGCTGATGGGGATTTGTCGCTCAGTGGCAGCTCCAGAGTCTCCAGGCAGCACGAAAGATGCTCTCAGCTGTGCCAGGACCTGCTAGTTAAGCCTGAGGAAATAAAAGGTAACAAAGGAAAGAAAAAAAAGTGAGTGTTGAGGCCCTGCCAGGCTGGTTCTTCATCACCTTGGTAAGGTATTGTGTTCTTTTCTCACCCCTACCCCAAATGCCTCTTTTGCCCAGAAAATAAGCTTTGCCATATAAGCCGGCAAGCCTACTCCCTACAGAGAGGAAAACCCCCTCTTCCACCAAACTTCTATTGAGAAGACTCCAGCTGGTATCTGAACAGCAGAGACCTCATCAATCTGCAAAAAGAGGAGCTCCAAACAGCCATTCTCTCAGCAACAAGCAAATGGGACCTGCAGAAGGCATAGACGGGTCCTTCCCTATTAAGATGGTTATTTCAAAACCCAGACTAAAAAATGGACATGAAGCCTAGTACAAACAATCACAATTGTCTTTACTAGAGATTTAACAGGGCCACTGAGCTCCCCTGAGTCATCTGGGAGGTTTCTGTGCTAGCAGAGGGCATAATCACCTTTCTATTCCTCACAGGCTCAGCTTTGCCTCAACTGCAGGACCTCAGATCCCCTGGGGCAGGCTCTAACACTGCAGCTGTGGCAAAAGAAACAATAAAATCAAACCCATACCAAGTGAGGTGTCTGCCTCCAAGCAGGAGAGTTTACTCACCATTTTGTTCACCTGCTGCAGAAGTCTTGCTTGACACTGACCCAAGGTATTGGTTGGGATGCTGCTAGAAGAGCAAAAGAAAGGGAGCAAACTGCTTTCCTGCACCTTGCACCCTGTCCTGTCTCTAATCTCCTCCTGGAGTTCTTTATAAAGGTTCTCTTAGTACCGACCACAACAAAAAAGCTTATAAAACAACAAAAAAACCCCACACTTTGGAGATACACTAATGAATCCTTAGTGTTACATGGATAAAGGTCAGGGAATACAAAAAAGTTATGGTTCCCATAGTAATGCTAATTCAACCATACTGCACATCTTGTGTACTTAGTGTTACACATTGAAAAGAAAAAGGCTTCATCTACCAATGCTTAAAGGGTTTTTGATTTAGTGAAGACACTTGAATACCACCCCCCACACGCAACATTTATTGTTCAGAGCAGGGGATTTTCAGATCGAATTGGATTAAGCCAATCTAAGCATCACTCCAACTCCCCATATCTAGGGCAATAGCAAGAGCTCTCAAGCATGATTACAGACTGAACATTATTTGTCCAACCTGAATAGAGGAAAGGGATCCAGGCGTCAGAGTGGCTTGAGTCACCAAATCGCAGATTTTCTCTGGGATGTAGCAGAGCCTTGGTAAGGAGAGAGGGGAGACAGTAACCAACCAAGCTCCCCGCACCCATAACCAGCAGGTGTTAATCCATTCGTATAAACACTCATTTATTCAATGCCAACAGCCTGAAAATCCTGCCCGGCGTCCCACAAGTCTGGGAACAGGTGAGCTACAGCCACGCTGGCCCTTCTCCGGCACAAATCCTTGTATTGCTCTGCTCTCCCAGCTCCTGAGGGCTCATCTCCATGCTTTGCATAAAGCCACACCACTCTTGGAGAGGGAACAGCTACAAGTGGTGCGTTTGCATTTAGCGGCTTGAGCAGCCCGATTTGCATAGGAAGCGAAAGACTCTTTGTGCCATAGGAAATCCATTAAATCAAAGGGTTTGAGCACCTCTCCTGGCGGCAGAGGATTACCCCTCTGGCTACATATCTTCGAGAAAGGAAAGGTAGATCAGGCATCTTGCAAGCTCCTTAAAGAGGCAAAGAGGATAAGGAAGAAGGAAGGTACCTCTCAAGCACAGGAGAAAAGAGTGCAACAGAAGAAACATTTGTGTGGGAACCCACATGTCTTTTCTCCCTCTAATAAATCTGAATTTTTTTCCTAGTTTCCATCACCTCAGACAGAAGGACACACTTCAGGACAACAGATATTTCAGAACTTAAAAAACCAAAAAAAAGAGACACTGCTGCTGAAGAGGTTCTCAGGGTGACACCAGGTCACCCTCACAGCCCTGCTTGAGGGCACCAAGCTGAGGAGCTGTCATGGGGCAACATCCACATCAGAGTCTGCACAGGACACAGGCACACACAGCAGATGTCCTTCTACCCACACAGTTACTGGCTGGCTGTTCCATGACTCACACGCCTCAGGCCCTTGCACTCACCTTCCCTGTTGGGCTCCAGCATCAAGTCTCCATGTTTTAAAGAGGCTTTGCTACCTGCCCCGCAGCTGAAGAGCCTGGCTATTCCTCTGAGCTGCACAATTCCAGTCAGCATCTAGCCACACCTGCCAAGGGTAACAAGGTTTTGGTCATGCTTTATCTTATCTAAGCAATGATGACGCTTGTCTTTCTTCTTGGGCAAAGCTCAGCACCTGCCAAGGCTGGGAGCTGGCCAGGAGCTTCAGACTGCAGCAATTCACCCCAGAGCTGGATGGCTCTGCTGGCCTGCCTGTCCCATCCCACAAAAAATGGGCCTTTAGTCCACAAACTAGGGCTGTGAGGAAAATAAAGCTCAGCAATATGTACACTTCTCATCCCACCTTCAGCTCAGGTACTGGCACAGGCACACAGCTCACCTTCCCTAGACACAGTACAGCCCCACTAGTCCCTGCCAGGAGACAAAGCAGTACTTTACCAGGAGGCAGAAGTCTTGTCTGGAGATAAAACTTCAACATCTGTCATGCTGTCGATCTATAGGTCACCTACTACTTCAATTCCCAGCTGGAAATGAGCTTGGTTTCCTCCTCTTCACTTTCCAGAAGGAAGAAGAGGGGAAAATGAGGCAGATAAAAGCATTACTCTTACAAATGTTATGCTGAAAAAAAACCTAGAGGAATTCAGCTACTGTAACAGCGAAGGCCACCAAGTTCCTACAGGATGAGTTAGATCTGCCTCTCTGCACTTGCACCTCTGCCCAGCTCTCACCATGCTCAGTCAAGGGTTTACAGCTAGCCTGCAAGTTTTTTGTCCCCTTTTCCAGAGGCTTGACTCACCTAACTATACCCAAACATAACTGAAATTTTCCCAAACAGTTTGCTTTCTATAGCCTAAATGACATATTTAGACATTCCACAACTTTATTTTTAACACCACGTGGCTACTCTTCCAAAGGTCTGCAGATATCCTGCCTGTTTTTCATTGGAGGAGCTTGAAGTACAAAGCAATAAACAGGTAGAAACGTTATTTTTATTGCACAATTACAGTAATGGTGTTTTTTCAAGCCTTGACTGCACTGCTTTACTTTCACTCAGCACATATGCTGAAGGCGAATTCTTTCAAAAAGTTGTAGGATAGGTCTTCAGAGCTTTCCCCTTATCCATAGTCTCATCTCTCCAGAAACACAGGTTGCCTCAGCCCATGATACATCCACCACCGGCTGTGAGCAGGAATACCTTTACATCTGCCAGGATCTTACCAAAAACACAAGCTCAAGCCAGCCCCAAGCCCACACAGTGCTGGAGCACCACAGCAAATCTCAGGAGGCTCACGGCTCCCAGGCACATCTTCAGAGCTCTCCTGCCATCCCCAGAACAACACAAGCCTCTCCTGCAGGGCTTCCAAGTATGTGTAATCCTCAAATACCCTTCTGAACTCTTCCACACAGATGGGGCAGTAACTGGTGCAGAAGAGTGATACAGTCTGGCACCAGCAGAGACTAAAGGTACAGAAGCAGAGGCAAGAGCTCCTCCTTCAGATGACATCTCTGCTAAATTAACTGCAATCGCACACTTCACTGGATAGAAGACAGGGATGTTACAAACCTCCTTGCTCTCACTCTTTTTACTTGACAGATTTTCTTCCAGTTATGCCAAGCAGATAAGGATGCTCTACCCTTCCAAGTGTTGCACCATATTTCGTTTCCTCCAAAACAAACCTATGATTAGATTAAAGCCACTGTCTCTGAGAACACAAGACAGTATTTGTTGCTGCTTTAGTGCTCTGTCACACAAGGTTAAGAGAAAAACATTTGGCTAAAAAGTCCACAGGGCTTCCCAGCCATGTTACTTGAACCTCAACTAAGCACAGGAAAGCCCAGCATGGCTCCAGCCTTCATTTGAAAGTCCACAGTACCAAAATCCAACACTGCTTTGGGTGTTATTTCTCACAAAGCCCACAATATTTCTTATTCCCCTTGAGGCACCTAAGTCTGCAGTGAGGTGAAATACTAAGATTCGAGCATTCCTGGTAGCTTATACAAACATGCAGAAATCTCCAAGACAATCAGCAATCAGCAGGTAAAAGCAAATTAAGAACTTGATTTAAAAAAAAAAAACAAACAAAAAAACATTTCATGGTTTGTTTTTTTTTTAATGTGTGGCTGGTGGCATTCAAAAGCTTAGGGTTGGCAAACCTTTTGATCATATGGCAGAGAGGAGCACATGGTGCTCCTTGCCATAGCAGAAGCCCATGGCAGTACTTAGTAGATCCACCCCAGTGCTCCTAGCCCAGCTGCAGAGGTCAGGTTTGCTTAGCAAAATGTGCATTATGGCCACGCAGAGGGAAATTCTTCTCAGCATCAGCCAAAAAATTAAAGGCTCGGGGTGCAGGATGAGGATGGCTAGGAAAATATTAAGAGGGTCAATGAGGACATCCACAGCACCTCCCTTTCAAGCTGCTATGCTAGGGGTACCTCCAAGGATACACAGTGACAAAGAACAGAAGCTCTTACTAATTGTTGCAATTCTGTTCTGGTAGGACAACAAATGAATCATGAGAGATTCAGATGTACAGAGTAAACCAAGTATCTCCCTCTCAGACTTTACACAGACAGCAAGCCAAGGCATCTGGCAGGAAGGAGGGAGATGCTGCTCCACTCCGTGGAAGATGACACATTTGCTACAGCTGAAGTTTCTCGTCACTGTCCTTAAATCCAAGATGAGCTCCTGCAAGCAGGGGAGGAGAAGAGGAAGAATTCAGTCCCTAGAGGAGCCTTATGAAATCAGAAAGATTTAGACAGTGAGTTAGCTGCATTACAGAAACCAAACCTAGTTTCCTGTACAGAGGAATCGATTTCCCTAAAGCTCTCTGACCATGAAGAGCATTGTGCATGGAGCTGAGCCCATGTGATTTCTGTTCCTGTCAATTGTCCTCATCCCATTAGTTAATTTTCTAAGGCTGCCTGGCAAAGTCACGAGGAGCAGCAGTTCCCCAGCACTGTCTGTGTGCTGCTAAAGGCAGCCCCACGTGGAGCCCTCCTTTGCAGCACCTTTGTCTTCAGGTCAGTAGACAGGAGGCTCTCGATTCAGCACGTGGCTCAAACTGGGGTGTGGGGGAGAAATTTTCCTATCTGATGGTGACAAAACAACCTGATGGTGACAATCCAATTGGATAGTTCATATTCCCCACTGTTGCTTGCCACAAGAAGACAAGAGAAGAGTGATACTCCAGGGAATGAGAATATTTTTTTGTCCAGCAAGGCAGCTTCAAAGACATTTTACACCATTTTATGAAGGATTCTAAAATTTTAAATCTCAGGCTTCACATCACTCTCTGTGGTTCAGGGTGTCCTGGCAAAGAGAGGATTCTTCCACCCCAGCTCACTGCAGCTTTTCAGAACCTCCTCTGGACCACCTGAACCAGCCAGTGAAAGGACAGACCAAACTGATTATCTGTTTGATCAAAAAAAGCAATTTCCATAGCCCTCAGGAAATGTATATATATATATATATATATATATATTCGTCTACATATAGCTAGTTAGATGATCCTCAGAAATAAACATGGCTCTAGAACATGAAAAATAAGAAACAATTGTCCCTGAGACTGCATAAGGCAAAGCTAGATATTAAGGTTTTCTGATGCAGAACAGCCATCAGAATAAGCCAGATCCCAACAGGTCAGGACTAAACAAACAAGCTGTGTTTTGATTACCCTGCCTCCTTAGGATATTCCTAGCACAGCTATCTCCCTGTGTCTGAGGCTAACCTCTTTTCCCCTCAGCTGTTTTCAGGAAGTCCTACAGGAAGGACTCAGGTTCAACACACAAGTTCACCGAAGTGCATCCCGTGAGTGCAAGATATTAAAGAGAAAGACTCCGCAATCTTAGGAGAAGGAAAGCTCTGGTATTTTTTCCTTCCAGAGAAGGAGCAGCACCAACACAGCTACTCTAGGAACCTGCAGCATCTTTATATGGTACAGTGTCATCTGCACCTGGACCACGGCAAGAAAGAATATTCCCTGAACATAGGATGTTGGAAAAAGGAAAAAAGAAAATTACTAGGTCTCCACTCAGGTTCATCAAGAAAGACTGAAGCTCCGTGACCTCACATCAAAGCAGCCTGCAGACTTCACAGCGACAGAGGAGGAGAGAAGGCGAAAGAGGCAGCGCTCCCCACCGCGGCACGGCCGCAGCTCCGCCTCAGGAGCGCTGTGTGCGGGACAAGGCGGCGCTGCACAGGAACGTGGATGCTCCGACCCGTCCGGCACCGGCGAGGTCCCCCGACAGCCGGACGGGGCAGGTGTGTGGCTGTGGCCGGGCGAGGGTCCCGCAGCACGCCGGCTCCCCAGCCCCCCGCTGCCGTCTCCCCACAGCCCGGCCAGGCCAGGGGGAAGGCGCCGCGGGGCCCTCGCTGGGACAGCCGCTCCCCAACACCTCGGCTGCGGTCCCGGCCGGGCAGAGCCGGCAGCTGCCCCGGGGAGGGGACCTGCCCCGCAGCACCGCCCCTCACCGCGCTGCCGCCCCGGGCTCCCCGCACTGCGCTTACCTGGCCCAGCCCGGCCCGGCGGGACGCGCGGCACCTGCGGCCGCCCTGACGGGTGCGGAGCCGCCGCTGGCGCCGGGGCGGCCCCGGCCGGAAATGAGCGGGGCCGCGGCCAGGCCGAGCCAAGCCGAGCCGAGCCTGCCGGGCAGGCGGCAGCCGGGCTGGGCCGCTCCTGCCCCCCGGGATAAGCGGAGTGCCCCCACCCCGAGAGCCGGCACCCCTGAAGGACCGGCGGGCCGCGCACCCAGCCCCGATCACGGCCACTCCCCCGGGCGGCTTTACAGGAGGATCCATTTCGCTGCTAACAGCACCGTCCGGCGTTGTTGTTATTTTGCAGTCATTAGAGGTTAAGAAAGCTGTTTGCTTTACCAGCTCCATCCTATAATGCTCATTACAGCACTTGTCCCCATCACGTGAGAGCACATAACAAAGTCTTTTCCTAAAGTTTCCGGCTGTCAAAAGCCTGGACCAGGAGGAGCCCGAGCTCCGCAGCGCCCGCAGACCCGCGCAGCGCCGAGCCCAGCCTGTGTGAGGCTCCTGTCCCTGCTCAGGGCCATCCCAGCTGCATAGCCCGGCCATGCCCAGATCCCTGGGCTGGCACCAAGGAACGCCCTGGCCTTCCCACCGCCGGTGGTTTCTGTGCACTCCAGCTGGAGAGTAACCGCTCAGACCTCGGTGTTTGGCATAATGGGCAGACACATAACAGCCAGTGCCATCTATTGCACCAGCAAGGAAAAAGACGCTCCAGAAAGACAGGTCAGTTTCCTCAAGAAGTGGTCCCGTAATGGAGAAGTTTCAAGTTTATGAATAACTTCTTACTAACCCCTTTTATAGGTGCCAAACACCTGTATTCCCACAAGAGGGTGGTTAATTTCTCCTGGAAACCCAAGTCTGCCACAAAGCTCCAATAAACTTGGGGGATTTAGGCTTGAGTAAATCAGAACTGGACCAAAATGCACTCTTTTTCTAGATCAATGCCCCCTTTATTGCGTTCTGATAACCCTGAGAGTAACTTTAATGGGGTTTGGCCTAGCCAAACAAACCCACATCATCCAGCTCATCCAAAAAATATTTAATAAACCTTTAAACAGCAAGAGAAGCAGCCTACCAGAGCCAGGTAAATATACTGAGAAAGTTTTTATTAGAAGATATATTTCTGCCAAAATAAATAGTTTCTTCAGCAAAACATTAGAAAATAGTAACAGGAGGGAAAAAAGCATCAACATTTTAATACTGAACTTTTAAAGTGACTGTGAACACTACTTAGTGACATTGCCACATAAATACATAACTTGTGTATGCTATTGCTGGTCTAGTTGCTGCTCTGACACCAGTAATTTCCACAGGACCTCCACATGTCTTGTGTGCTCAAGGGTCTTCTCAAACTCAGTGGCAGCAGTGGAGTCCCCAGGACACATGAAGCTCAAAGAGCTGCTTTAGATGCTGTTTTCAAGAACAAGAGAAAACCCCAGAAGTGAGAGGTATTTATTTCAAAGTTACATTTCCAAGTCTTCTGCTTGAAACTAGAGTTTCATCCTCCCTATGCAGGAGGGCTGGTCTGGATCCACAGAGTGAGATGGGTGCAGTTAGGGGCTTAGTGGAGCTGCCTGCAGGTTGGAAAAGGATCAATGTCCCACCAGCAGGCAAGGGGAAGGAGGGAGAAGAGAGTGAGTCCTACTGCACTCAGAAGAGTGCAGACACCAGAGGGACAGGAGGCCAGAGCCCACTGTAAAGGCACAGCGTGTGTTTGGCACAAACAAGCTGGCTGACATGGCTGAGGTGGTCCATTCTCTCACTGATTTAAGACAGAAAGCTTGAGAAAACTGTTGGCAAGGCCCTCTGACTTTGACTGCCCTGCCACCCACCACATCCAGCATATGTTTAGCAGAAATGGACCCCCCAAGGAATAAACACGCAGAGTTTTGGGTATTTCTCCCACAACCACTTTGGTGAGAGCTCTTTACCCCAGGGAAGTAGTATCTAGTATTACTAGATAATTTTTATAAATTAATAAAACCACTGGGGAATATAAAAGTACTAGGGTCATCCCAGTGCTGGCAGACAGTAGATTCTCTTTTATTCTCTGGTCTGAGTGTTGCAGGTACACAGCCTTCCAAGAAGCCATGAGAAAACAATTCCTAAGTCCTATACACAGTGGTCAGTATTTTCTCCTATCCCTTGAAAATCAGCTTGCAACAGTATTAGCAGTAGGGCAGGCAGCAAACCAAACCGATTATACTACACACTAATTGTGGGTTACAGAGCGTGCCATAGGCACAGACTGTTGTACACAAAACAACTCTACAGTGTTGTACAGGTTAGAGGCTGGTTAGATGCACAACAAGGTCACCATTAGCCTTGTTAACATCAGCAAGTAATAACACAGGAAGGAGAAAAAAAAAGTGGATTCCTGAATGCACAAGCAAGGGTTGGGACTCCTGCAGGAATACAGTGAATGCTGTAAGGACCACTGGGCATGGACTACAAGATAAATTTTTGGCCAGGAACCTGACCTCTCACTCACCATAAACTGGAGAGTGGACAGGCCCTGCTGGGCTGCCCAGCCACATATATTTTGGAGAAGAAAGGACTGACTGCCACAGATGACCTTGCTCCTAAGGACTTGGCAAGTCAGGGTAAATCAGCAATGGCTGCCCAGAAGATAACTTTGCACGCCATGAGGTACACACAGAACAGTTCCACACAGAACAGTTCCAGTGAGCATTATTGTAATAAACCCCTCCATATCCAATCCAGAGATTTCAAAAACAATGGGGTCTCATCTAGACAAGGCAGCACTGCATAACAAAAAGCCATTCACAAGCTGACACAGCCCTTTTTCTTTATCAGTGGGAAAGGTGAACTTGCCTAATACCTTCATCCTTTGCCATCTGCGATGGATGAGCAGTAAGAATTTCAAGCAAGTGGGTGAAACTTTTCAAAATGAAAATGAGGCCAGTTTGAGGTATTTTTAACAGATCTGCAGTTCCTTTAACAGAGCTCAAATGTATAAAGACAACAAGCTATCACACACTAGCCATTATAACACTTGGGGAATAAAAACAGGGAAAGAAAGGTTACTACAGAGTGGTATTTTCCCAGTATCCGTTCACTCCCTACAAATTAGCATAGGAAAAACAGGAATTACCTTGTGAAGAGTGAGACCTTTATTTTTAAAGCCAGTCTTTGATTTGTGGTTATAGTTTGAAGTGTACAAAAGTTTCTCATTGAGAAGTTAATATAATAAACTGCAGATGAGGTGGAACACAGAACAAAACTCGGGCCTTTTATCAGGCACAGCTGTTGGTCTCTTGAAATGCATGGACCAGAATCCTCAAGCCTTCTGGATCAGAGCAATAGAAGACAGTGGCATCAGTCCAGTTAGCACCACATCAGTCGGTTCTGATGCAAAAGGCAAGGGATAAGGGTGCCAAGCTGCAACTTCTTAGCACACTCTGTTGCCAAAAGTATTTGGTTTCATAGTTTAGTGGTTTACATAATCACTCAGTGGTTTTACCAGTCCAGGAAGAAGGGATAAAAAACTATTTCCATCATTTTCTCCACCCATATATTAACTAAAAAAAAAAAAAAAAAAAAAAAAAAGGCAGAATCAAAAGGGCAGCAGCTTCTAAACACAAGATTTTCTTTATGCAGTTCTGCCCCTCTCAGATGTTTTGCTTCTGGATAAAATGCCTTAATTTCTTGCCACTAAATATCTCTATGTTCTTGCCAACTGCTCTGTGTGCACTAGGGAATAGAGATATGCATTTAGCAATCTAAGTAGCTGTGTGTGTACCATTCCCCCCAAGAAGGTAGTCCAAAACAGTGGAAGAAAAGAAATCCTATACCAAACCACAAAATGAACGCCTTTTCTCAGTTCCAATTTTCATCAAATTCATCCTGTTCCCACTAAGTGACTAGTAGCTTGTTGCTGATTTACTTCCACTAGTATCTAGCATGTTTTTCTGTGGGCTTTAAATAATCACTAGATTGTGTTGTTTTGTAATTGAATGTTCTATTCTGATTTCAGAATCCTCCGATCTTTTCTCTTCCTGTAGTGACTTCCCTGTTCCCTGACTAAATTATGCAAAGCTTAAGACTAAATCTGACTGCATAAGTGCAGGCCTGCTTTGTGAGCTACACAGGCCCTTGTGTTACATGGGTAAGTTACATTCAGCAAGGGCAGTGGGGTGACAATCTAAGTCACAAGTTCATTATTGTGCTGGCATCTCCTGGGCAGAGGCCCACTCCACTGCCTCCCAGCTCAGCACAGCCACTGCAGGAAAGTCCTGAAGCTTATCAGTCTCCACACAAACACCAAACCCATGCCCAGTGCAGAACTGTGCTCATAGGAAACAGCACCCACCCTGTCACCCCACTGCTTATGAAGATTTAGTACTTTTTCCAGTTATTAGCACAACTTCTGGGTTTCCCCTTCTAAATCTAAGGTGCAAAACAGTCTATTAAAAAAATCACTATTCCACGTATAGGCTACAAAATCAGCTTCAGATACCCTGTCCTGCTCCCCAGCAAATACAGCATATGTTTGCTTTGGCCATTGCACACTGTGCTAGGAGAGGTAGAAGATGCCTCATGTAGCAAGACAGGCAGCAGAAAAAGATACAAGGAGCTGGGTTTGTCAGAGTGTGAAGACCTAAGCTTAAGTCCATGCAATCCCCACAGGAAGCCATGTCTCACCCTGTGAAGAACAGGGAGTTCATATTTCTCACACAAAGCCACAATCAGACCACTGCTGAGAAGGCAGTGCCTCAAGGCAGAGTCCTGCTCTGCTACAGACCCACTAGCTCTGGTCTTTTAAGGGACAAGACAAAGAGGAGCCAGTTCCAAGTGCCTGCGTGTGCATCAACAGTCCTCACTTCTCATGCTCCTGCTACTGCTGGCTGCAGAGCAGGACCTGTGAGCTGCAACACCAGACAGGCAAGCTGTGATGCTGGTGTAGCTACAAGCCTAAATCCTTCTCACTCCAAAGCCTCAACAACCAAACTTTCCGAGCAAAAGAGAGACAGAAGCCTCAGTTTGGCAGGAGATCCATTCTATATCACCCATTTTGAATTTGCCTCAGTTGTACAGCCCCTTAAGGAGCAAAGCCTGACTGACCTCTGTTAGAGGCAGCCACTTCTGCAGCACTTGCTCTGTCACTCCACCACAAGCCTCTCTAAAATAACATGCCCTGCACAATTCTCATCTTCCTACAAGCACTTCATACTGCTTCAGCTGCTAAGCTGATCCTGAGATAGCCAGGCTGAGCTTTTTTCAGGCCAACCCCACACCAATTCCATCCACAGAGTCAGGAATAGGGCCTCAAATTCAATGTGTTTCCCCGGAAAAGAAATCTGCCAAAATTACTTCTTTAAATAAGCTCCATCATTTAACACTCAGAGTTCAAGTCACAGCAGTTCCCTGAGGACCCCAATCAAAAAGGGAGTGATGAGGGCAACATGAATCAGGGAAAATATAACTTTTCTACACTTCTGCAGTTCCAGTGTAGTCTACTGCAGCACCAGCTCCAGCTTCCAGTGTGGATGCAATTCAAGAGAGAGAGGAAAGGACATGGTTTCAGCAAAGAAGAAAGCCAAGAAGAGATTTGAAAGCCATGAGAAAAATTGGTTTGGCAGAAGGCTACTTCATCTTTCAGTAGCACAAGGAGCTACGGGTTATCAGATGATTTAAGGAGAGAAATAAAGACACATGCTCTGAAAAACCAAGGGAGGTAAAAGCAGTATGAACTTGAGAGCATCATCTACATCCTGGTTATTTGGCGGTAAAAGCCAGTGGCAATTCAAAGTGCACTATCTGGGAGAGCCCAGCTGGGTCAGCATCAGCCTGGCGACAAGCAATGGCCATGCCTCACCAAAAGTCTAGAGCAAGGAATCACCCTGTGTGTGTGAACACAAAGGTCCCTTGCTAGGCCCAGTGGGCAACAAATGGCTACAGTCAATTCCACCATATTCAGGAGCAGGGGGCAGCCTGCTGCTGAGGGATGAGACTGGTCCCACCCTGTGTCTGTACCCCTTACCACCCACCCTCATCCCCTTACAGCAGCAGGCTCAGAAGAGTGGCAGGCACTCTTTTGCACAGTCTAGAGGTGGAAGCTTTAACTGAAACCCTTCCCGAGGAAAGAGGGACGCTTGCATGTCCACGTTGATGCAGAGCAAGCCCAGCATGAGCTGGCGCTGGTACTCCTCCCACTTCATCATGACATCAGAAACCGAGCGGTTGCTTCTAATCCACATGGGCAGTGCTTCACCACAAGGTGGCGGGGGAGAAATCGGCAGCTTCTGGGGCCCTCCGAGCTCGAAGTGATAGTAGAGCCTGAAAGGAAAATACATGCAGACTCACTACATGGGAACACTAGAGCAGGTCACCAGACTAGAGCTCCAGTACCACAGTCCTGTTTTGAACTAAACTGACTACAAGATTTTAGTGAGAAGTCTCTGTGTGCCCATTTTTTCCCCCTTATATCTTTCAGTTATTCAGACCATGAACTCTTTTTGGTAAGAATCACACCTTTGTACTAGGTTCAAACCACAGCTGGGACCCCCCGACTACTACTTTCAAAGTTTCCTATTCACATCCACACAAGTCTTGCCACAGCCTCAAGCCAGGGGCTATTGCAGGAGTTCAGTCCGGAAGCACAGGCACACACACAGGCTCAAAGCACTCAGTCTCATTTGGAAACTCTTTTGCATTCCCTGGCCACCACATTCCCTTGTCTCAAAAACCAGGCTGAGATATTTGAGGCAGAAGCAGTCATTTGAACACAGGTACTTCTGGGAAAGGACTTTCAGGGGATCCTGGCCCAGCAAATGCCACAAAGACAAGCACCTCTGTCTTGTAGAAGGAGCTGAAATAAGCTGGCCTACTGTTTTAATCAGACTCACATTTTCCAACCTACTGCTATAGTGACAGCTTCATTACAAGGTCTGCCCTATAATGGGACAAACGAAGGGGACCATGTGCTGAGTCTATCCAACAGTTAAGGAAGCCAAGAAACCATGGACCAGATTTGCATTTCAGCATAAGTCAATTTATTCTGGTCGATTTATGCTGTGTTTGCTCTACTCCAAGTGGAATAGAGTCTCTAGAATTTAAAGATGAAAAGGGGAAATGAAGGGCTCCTCCAGAACAGTGCTGTAAAGAAAAGCAGTCATACCTGGCTGAAAGATGGCTGCCCACTTTCTTCTTTGCTTTCTTCACAAGATAGTTGCAGATTTCTGTCATCTGCTCCCTCATCCATCTTATATCCTCAGGGATATCTGGGAGCCATTCCAGCAACCTGTAGAGAGACGGTAGACAACCATTAGCTAGGCCACAGAAGGGAACATGATGAAAAGAATACCAACTCCAAAGTCTCTTAAGACTCAAAAAAATTATCACCATTTTCTGGGGCAAGTTCTAGCACACAGCAATCTTCCTTCAAGCTGGAAGTAGGGGCTGCAACTTAATGACATAGGAAGATAGGAAACATTTTTGTGGGGGTTCGTTTCGTTGTTTTTTTAATTCATGTCTGGTAATTGTCAGGAGCTCCTTCCCCAAGAACACCAGCAGTGCAGAATTAGAGAGAATCCCATGCTCTGTCCATTCAAATACTACAGCTACATCCAACACTCGTCTGCACTGGGAAGAGCAGTGAGGGATCAGCCAAAGGCTTACCTGACAGTGAAGGAGACTGCAGACTCCAGAGGCAGCATGTAGGGGACCATCATGGCTGTGGCCACACGCACAGGTAGCATGTTGCTGAGGCCAGTCAAGAAACTTCTTCTTTCAGCACAAGCCTCCAGGAGAGCTGAAGGCAGAAGAAACATGGTTGAATATCCCCAGCGGGACTCTTTTCTTGTCATATCTCGGAAGTTACTCAGCCTGAGGCAGCTACCTCCTACTTCTGAGGAATTCTTGCTGGGGTTATTGATTCCCTGAGCACAGCTAAAACCAGCAGCTTTCAGCTTTATCAGACTCTAAAGGAGTGAGTAGCAAGACTACCTCCTCTCCTTACCATGCAGAACACTGTCAAATGAATCAACTTCTCCCAATTCAGCCACCACAGTATAAGCCACAACTTTATCTGAGACCCCCCAATCCATCTAACCCTCACTAGGTGTCATTTCAATCCCTGGGCATGACCAACCCCAGCTATACAAAATAACTACACATCCTAGTAATCTTCTGAGGGAGACCAGGCCGTACAGGAAGATTAGCTATGATCACTCCCTTTGAATCATACCTTGGTTCAGTCTGGGAGGCAAGTGTTCAAAGATGTGCTCTTCAACAACAGCAAGGGCAGAATTGTCCTCTAGTTGGTCCTCAGCTTCTGTTTCTTCCTCTTTCTTCTCTCCTGGTGGTGCTTCTATGGCAAGGAGAGGACGGGCAGGACTTGGACGATGAAGGAGACCTGACAAGAGAAGTTATACTGTAAGGCTGACATAAACCAGCTGCTCTTCCTGGCCTTTAGAGTGCAAGTCCTTGCTTCGTCCTAACTCTCCCCTCAGGCTGAGGTCATGCCCAGCCTCTTTAGCTTGTGCCCACCTCCTGTAATGCTTGCCACAAGGAGACACAAACCTTGCTGGTTTAAGTTAATGCTCTCCTTCCCCACCAGAAGTTCTCACATTTCCCCTTTAAGTTCCGCAGGGTGCTGTTTTGCAAAGTTTTGTTACTATAATCTGCTAGTCACCCATCTTGCAGGCAAGATTTCCCTCCTGAGTGCAATCCCAGTTATCCCGGTCTGCATCACTGTCCCTGGACACGAGGTGGCAGCAAGCGCACACCCAAGGCTGCAGCGGTTGGAGGCGGGAGAGCAGCTCCCAAGTGTTTGGCGCCGGGGCTCTGGGGCAGCACCACGCGGAGAGTCTGCAGAAGGAGGTCCAAAAGGCACTACTATCCACCAACTCTGTTGGTATCTGCAAAGGTCACTTCTCCTTCCTGAAGTGCTTAAGTAGACTTAAGAATTCCATATCCTAGTATCTGAAGCACGGTTCAGTTCTGCCCTTCCTCCTTTCATAGGCATCATCAACTACTCTCAAAGCCAAGGCACCAAGCATGGCACAGAACAGGCAAGTCAGTGCACCCTACAAATAGCCAGTGCCTTACCATTCTTCTTCAGGAAGTGCAATGCATCTCGATAGCCCTGCTTGCACATATCCCGCAGCACCTGTGGGCAGAGGAAGGAAAGTTCCATGTGGAAACTGGCTGAGCAAACACCTACCACAATGCCGGCTTCAGAGGAATTCTCCTGACTCCTAAGCTATCCCAAGCACAAGTCCCACTCCTGCCAGCCTTGCTCAGGCTATAAGCAGGAATGGGAGGTATAGCATCAATATATTGGCTATGGGAATCATAGGACAATTTAGATTGGAAGGGACACCTAGAATCCTACCTAAGCATAGGCAAAGAATTGCAGCTACCTCATTGCCCCATCTACAGCTGATGCTGCTATGGGCACCCTTCAGGCAGTCACTCTGACAAGCAGCCCAGAATAATTCCCTGCAGATTCCAGGAGGAGCCATCATATTTACAGATAAAGCCAGCTAAGACTAGAGAGGGGGTGGGAAGAAACTTGCCCAAGTAATTCAGCACACGAATGCATGCCTATTACATCAAAAGTTCAGGGCTATCTGGCACTTACATCTTCTCAGAAGTACACTAACTTTGCAGTGCTTCATACTGGCAGCTCCATCCTCACTTTAAAACACTGAAGTGCACATTGGTTCTGATGGCCAATACATCTTTATTTATACAGTGAGCCTGATTTCCAGGCAAAGTAGTCTATAGAGAACAACATCAGAATACTTTCCAAGCAACTGCTACCACTTAAATTCCAGATGTTCAAGTAGAAGACAAACCCTTGTGCAGGTGCTCAAGATTTAGCAAGTCAATGGGTTAATGTCAGGATTAAAGACAAAGCATAAGATACAAAACTCGCAGTGTCTTTTCCTGCCAAAGTTACACATTACAGCCAGTGCCTGAGATCTGTGGTCCCCAAGTTCTGGTGTGGCCAGGAAACTCACCTGTGGCTCTGGAGGAAACAGAGCCTTTGAGAGGCGGTAGAGGTTGCGAAGGTTGAACTGGATGCTTGTATTGGTGACTCTCAGCTCATGCATGTTTGTAGAACTGTCCCGTGGGCAGATATCACTCTCTCCCGAGAAAGGAGACACCGTGATTGTGTTCTTCAGCTCATATTGGGGCAAATTGTCAGAAATCCCTCCGTCAACATATCTCTGAAATCAAGACAAATGCAGTAATCTTCATTGATCAAGCAGCTTTTTTTACCACGTCCCTTTTCCTGTTTGTGCCAGTAACTTGGGAAGAGAATGGAATACATCCACCAGCACTGGAGGAGTCAAAACCAATGATAGCATAGCTGTGTTGTTGTAACAACTTCTTTTGCTATGTGCTTTTTCTTGGTTATGCATGCTGCTCACAAGTGTTCAGTAACAAAGGCACATTCACTTGTGTGACTGCTGACTTGTATCTCCTATGTGGTCTGACTTCTGTCCAATTAAATTATAATACACACCAATAACCACCTGAAGTATGAATTAGCACTGATCTAAGCTGTCACGCTGTGACATTGTGCCATTTTTCACTTATGTTTAAAATTATAAGCTTAGACAAAAGTCCCCACTGGCAGAAGGTTTGTTACCTATGAGTAAAACCAGCTGATTTGCTGCTAGCAGACTTATCAAGCAGCAATCCCAACACATGCTTACACATTGGGAATCAACTTGCTCTTGTATGATAACAGAGCACAAGGGACTTGGGTTTTGTTCTTAACAGGCACCCTCTTATCAAGAGAATGTTCTGTACTTCAGGACCATAAACACATTTGCGTTACCCTTGCAGGAATGGCAACTCCAGTAGTAAGTTCTCAAAACATTAATTGGACACTATAATGACAAAAGGAGCTGAGCAAGAGGATCCCTATCACAGGTTGTGGCAGAGTAAGTGACATGCAAAAGATAAAAGGAAAAGGATGTTGGTCAAGCCAAAAGAGGAGGAAGTTGGGGATCTTTGCAGAGCAACAATTCCAGCTCTTGTGAACCTCAGTTACAGAAGAGCTCTGCTGGTTTTGTATCAGGGTTGATCCTGCAAATTTGCTGCCTGGATCCATTTCCTTCCTACCCAAATACAAATCATGATACAGGGGCTATGCAGCCCCACAAGTAGCACCTGTAAACATCTTTCAGCTCTCTGCCGGGTGAGAATCTTAGCCAGTAGAGGCTAAACCCAGGGAGAGCATAGAAATGCTGATTGAAGAGGAGGTGCTCCATTCTGCATCCTGCTCCCTCTTGTCTCAGACAGACTGACCACCAACATCGCTCTTTTGCTGCACAATGCACAGGAAAACACCAGATATGCTGCCTGGAGGGTTCTTTGCACTTTGCTCTCTCTTGCGCTGGATGGCAGACAAGACAGAGACCTCAAGTAGCTTCTCTGAGCCTGAGGAACAGCTCACAGGCTCGTGGGCTGAAGGCAGTTAAATTTAGCTATAGCAAGCCAGCTGCCATTGATGCAACAGGATCAGGGTAGACTGCACATTCCCTTCTTGGGAGGCAAACTAAACCTCAGGGCCAACTTTTGCATAGAGCATACAGCCTTATGGCAGACAGCTTGTGATTACAGTTGTGGGCTACAGCAGCCCAAACTCAGAGCGCAGGACATTTTATCCTCATGGTAGCCCTTGCCCACCAAACACTGTGTCAAGACAGGCATTCAGAGACTCCAACACCACTTGAATTTGGACAGTTAAGAAAGTGGAAGGACAGGACAGATTAAAGTCAAGGGTAAGCACACCCTCTCAGAATCAGTAACGAAGCTTGCTCACAAGATGTTTTCTTGTAACAGAGCTGCCAACAATCAACTGAACCCTCTCCCCCTTCTAAAGTGGGCATCAGTGTTCCCTAAGCCGAAAGCAACCACAGCAAACTGCCATTGCCATCCTCTTCCCAAACTGCTCCACTGAGAGCCAGACTAGGCACAGCTAGAGCTGGAGACATCTGCCCGACCCCCTTTGCAAGGATGAGATTCCAACACACTGAGTGGGATGAGAACAGAGCAAAGCAGGCAGCAGGCACTTTGTTTAAAGAAAAAGGAGGTAAGCTTTAGTGCTGGACAACACTAGTTTTGCAGTAAGGATGCAGAAGACACGTTTCCCTGAGGGTGGCAGCACGATTACACAGATGCCATTGCAAAAAAGACTCAACTATAACAGAGCTGACAGGCAAAGCCTTCTGACTCCATAGAAATCCAGGCATACACATGCACACCCCACTCTCTGGTCCACTGCTTCTAAGCAATGCTGATTAACATCCCTCTGTAAAGCTCAGCTGCCACTTCTTTGGATTTGCCTGAACCTCCAAGTTACCCAGTGTAACCACTCTCCAGCCTCCTGCAAAACCCAGAACAGCCCAAAGACACAGGCTGGAGCCACCAGCTGCCTGCAGGCATAAGCAGCAGCAGCTTTAGGGGATAGTTCATAGACTGGGGTGCACACTTCCATTTCCTTATCATATCCTCCCATGCACAGGGCACCTCACTCATGTGATTTGACAATCAGCTTGCCTGGGATTCATCTCACCCACATGCTGCAGAAAATTCACAATTACAGTGTGTGACAGGTCAGTTACTGACTTCTCCATCTCTTAATATTTAAGTTGCTGGCTTTTTTTTAACTTCCTTGCCCCTCTCCATCATCTCCTCTATGCGGCTACCAGGTCTCAGAAAACTGAACAATGGAAAAAATTTAGGAGGAAGGCAAAATATGGATTTTGCACCTTGCACACAGTAACATGGCCTTGAAAACTATCCCTTGTGCCAGACCCGTCAGTTTATCTATGGCAAATACAGTCACCGCAGGCATGCTAGGAACCATGCATTCCTGTTTCAAAACCATGTCCCAAGCTCATACCAACGCAATTTAACCTCTCACCTCATCAGCAATCCCCCTTCACAGCCATGCTTTTCTGGGGAAGAGGTAGGAATTAAATTTCCTCATCTCATATTTCCTCCCCACCTTTCCCCATGAGAAGTTATCCCTCAGTGTGCCAGGGCAGCTGCACATTCCAGAAACCCTGATGCTGTACACAGTTCTGGAATTGTGAGATTTTTTTCCAGATGCACACTGACCTCAATTAGCCCCAAAGAGATGTAAGGCAAGAGCCACTGCTATGGGGAAAAAGCCCTGCCTACAATTGCTGAGCAAATACCAAACCATTATTGATTCTGTCACCTCTCTGAAGGGCTGGATAACACTGGACATCTCCTCCAGGTCATTTCCCTCACCAACATGCTTGCACAGGACAAAACCAGCCAAGCTGTGTGTTACGCAGGAGCAAAACTGACCTCACTTTTAGGACACAGGTAGCAATCAGCAGATTTGATGCTGTGCTCTGACAGAGGCACTTTGATGAGATCACTTATGGTAAATCACGGCACATATTTTATAGCAGTTCTCCCTCTCACTTTTGACTGCGTAGTTTGCAAACCCCCTGCCTTTTAACATTAACTTGTGCAGCACAAGGGAGGCCAAGCTCAACCATGAGGCCCTTAAAACATGACTGCAATATCCAGAAATGCTGCAACTCTGCACAGCTTTCACATGTTTTCATTTCTAACATGCAAACACAGAGATAAATTGCTCTTGGACAGCTTTGGACACAATTTAAAGAAAGCTGTGGAGTGCAGCAGACCATTATTCTCAGAGAAAGGACAAGAATTCCATGGAAAAGAAGGCCAGTATCCACACCACTAGTTAAAGTCCCGCAGAAAGTGTCAGGCACATGGGAGAGAGATTACACTTATGACTTTTTTCCTGGGCCCAACTTCTTTCCACATGCAGACAGCTGGAGCTTCAGTTATGGAAAGTGGTGTGCCACGCAGCCATGAGAACACTGTGCTAATCCAGACTGCTTTATTTTATGATATGTTAAATCCACTGGTCTTCAGGACACTTACAGTCAACCACAGGCAGCAGTGGAAAGAAGGCCTACCCACTGCTGGAAGTTGTTTATTTGGGAATTTCTTGTGTCTTTTCAGATAAATGCCACCAACAGGCATGCAATAGTATTGTCAAAACCCACTCATTAGTATGCAATTTAATGAAGGACCATCTTAGAATCTTACTTACCACTCCACGCAAGGTTGGAGGTATCAACCCACAGTAGACAGGGATAAAGGCACTGCAGACACAGGCCTGAGGGAGAAAGATTCAGAATCTAAGAATCAGATCAAAGCCTACTGAAACTATTACTGTTCTCGGAACACCATGCTGGCATGTACTGACAATTATGCTCCAGAACTAAGGACATTTGGAGACCAAAGCAAAACAAAACTGCATGCAGTTCCGGCCCAGCCCTCTGCAGTAAGAGTCCATTCACCTGGATCAGTTCCTCCTTGGAATTGAAGTCTGACAGTATCACGTTTTCTCCATCAGACACTCGTGTTAGGGAAATACCCAAACGTCCTGCTGCAACCTCATGTCCATTATCTG
Source organism: Sialia sialis (assembly GCA_009812075.1). Classification (NCBI taxonomy): domain Eukaryota; kingdom Metazoa; phylum Chordata; class Aves; order Passeriformes; family Turdidae; genus Sialia; species Sialia sialis. The sequence goes on along the minus strand of VRYO01001269.1, from coordinate 30,337,511 downwards.
GCACCACCTTCGACAGGGCCATCCGTATGGTCTTCACCAAGTTGAAAGAGGGGTGGAGTGGGCCCAAGAACCTCTTCCGGGCATCTTTTGACACCCGAATAATGCTGGCACCAGCCTCACCTGTAACAAAAGAAAGACCAATGCACCATGAAATGCTACCAAAACTTGTCTTCTTTACAAAACTAGGCACAGAAAATCCTCATTCCCAGCTTTCCCCAGAGGTTTCTCCCCACTGACTAATACGCAACTCAGAGGGTGTTACAGAAGTCATGGAATTTTGCCGTCTTGGCCCTCACATACCCCCATCACAAAGAGCTACCCTCCTCTTACTTATGTTTTATGAAGTCAAGGAAAATCATGTGCATCTGACTAAGGCCTCACACTTTTTTTTTTAGATCCTGTTGCATTGGCCAGTGCAAGGCTGATGAAAACAGACTAAAAAAATAAGGCTGATATTTCTACAGCTTTGAACTTATGGATAAATCCACTTCAAAACATATTCCACTGCAACTTTTCCAGTAAGCATCTTTTTCCTGACAGGAGAAAGAATCATCAGCCAATAAGCAAAAGTACCAGAACAAGAAAGCTGGTGCTTTCCAGCTAAGGGATCCCAACTGTGCTGTGAATGTCAGCCACATCTCAAGTGAGCAAGAAGGACTAATGCTCCATCACAGAATCAGAGACTTAGTTCCTCCTGCAGAGCTTCTAGTGTCCCATCCCTTTCATATCCAATGCCAAAGCATTAAACTAGGCCCTGATGGCAAGCAGGACTTGTGACTCAGCTGGGTTTGAGGAGACATCCCGGCTGCACAAAAGGGAATGTATCTGCTAAGCCCATTATCTCAGTCACTAGGAGCTCCATCTAGCAAGTGCATCAGAACTCTCCAGTAGGTAAGAAGGGATGGGAGGAAACAAAAATACAAAACTACAACATCCAGCATGTTGCCCTTTGCATCCACTGACTGCTGCCTCCATATACATCCAGCCATGGTGAGATACAACCGTTATTCTAAGTACCAGCTAATCACTGTATTCCAAGGAATGTCACGAACATACATGTGACAAAAATGTGAGGGGAAGAACTGCAGAAACCAGGAGAAAAGTAATATGATTTACAAATGAAGACTCCTCTCCAATCAAACGGAAGGTCATTTCCTAGAAAAGGGCAAAAGACTACCAGTTCAAGCCAACTGGAAGTCCCCTCGTTTCACTCTCCCACTCAGTTTTTCAACTGCACAAACAAGGCAGCAGAATGAAAGAACTCAAGTTAGACCCAAGTTAATAAATACAATGAAGATAAGAGCAACAACCCTCAATGCTATATTGACACATCCCCATCTTTTGCAATACACGTGTGCTAGCAACATGTTTTCCATCAATGCAGCATGGAAACGTGATTCTGGGTTAGGAAACCCACCAACACCAGTAGCTCAAGCACGCAGAGAACTGGACCCTTGACCATGACCAGAGACTCTGAGGTCAGGATTTTAGGCACTGTGAGGTAGCAACTTAGCAGAAAAGCCAAAGTTCCCTCTCTGAAGCAATTTTTAGCCCTGTAATCCCAGTCTTCTGTCCTAGAGCAGTGTTTAGCAATCTAATTCTGATCTTACTTACTCAATTAGCAGTAAGCCATTGAGCCCAGCCAGTTCCACAAAGTAGCCACATGGTTCAACACCCTTCCCAACATGAAAGAAGTCAGCCTCACAGAAATACACTTTATAATCACTGAAACATCTGCACCCAAAAGTCTCCCTAAGACACCTTCATGTCTGTCAAGGGGAGGAAAGACATACAGAAACTGTGATTGAGCAAAAAACTGAAGGAATCTCAGCCCAGCACCTTGGTTCACAAGACCCTATAAAGGAAAATCCTCTGCACTGAGTGCCTTGCAGGGAATTGTTGGCTTGGTTGAAACCCCCTGTGGAAGAGTGGGTGTTGAACGTGCAGCTGAGGGAAGACCCCTGTGTGCAAAAGCCATGCTGGGGAGAGTGTGGGTTATCCAAGAGACGGTGCTTAGAGAATGATGCTTTCAGGCTGGGCATCTCAGTGTGCAGAAGGACATGACAGCAATACTGAAAACAACTGCAACTCAATGGAGCTTATGACTGTTTGTACAAAAATGTGAGCTGGAAGGGGTTTGGGGTTTTTTAAGAAAAACAGGACAGCAATGCCAGGAAACAGCATTTCTGGGGATCCCAAGTTGCCTGCTCTATCAGTGTTTCATACCCAAGAGGTCAAAGGGAGATTATTGCTAATTAGCAAGCTCGTTCTTTGAGTATTTTCTGTGTGTTTTTTGTTCTGGGTTCCTTTTATATACGTGTGCATACATGCATACCCACAGGAGCTTTGAGGCACTTCTGTTGAAAGGTATCTGTGATTCTGTTGGACTGGCTGAATTATGTGCACCAAAGCTAGATGTGGAATTGCTCTACGGGAATGCATGGGCACAGGGTGATCTGCAGTACCATCAGCTTTCCGGGAAATAAGGCCAGCTGAGGAATCAGCCAAATCAGCAACGTTCATGTAGCAAGATCCATGATAGATGGCAAGTCCTCTTGGAAGTATATTTGGGAAGAGAGAAAATAAGTGAGGGTGTTTTAATCCTGTTACTACCAGAAGTGCTATTCCAGGAAAACCAGCTCAAATTCTGATTGCAGTCTCTCAGAGGCAACAGCTGAATTAGAGGCGGTCAAAAGAGACAACTCCTACAGAGGTCAGCCAACAGCTCTTGATTATTTCTAGGACTAGTCCAGTGCCAAATGCAGCCCTTAGGAAAGCTTTTCACTGTTTTTTTATGGATCTAGTGATTCAGTCATGATAAAAAGCTGAATTAAATTTATATTTCCTTATTGAGGAACATACCACAGGGCAGAGGCAATCCCTAATAGTTAGCAGTGTTTGCTGTGAAAACATTTCATTCTTCTCACACCATCCAATTAATTCAACAACTTTCCCTATACAGATTTATCAATATTCCAAGCCAATATTTCTCAAAAATGTTGCATTAATATATGCAAAATATTTAATTTTCATTAGAAAACCCCACCCCATCACTGCCCCACTGGGTGCTACACAAACCCAAGTGCTGCAGGGCTATTGTCCTTATCTGAGTTTTAGCTGTAATGACGTAAAGGAGCATCACACAGCTGTGTCCTGAAACATCCCAACTTTTCCCTTGCCAGAAAAGGGGGACCAGCTGCTATCCCCCTGTTGATTTGTCATCTGTAGTAGCTGCAAGGGGCAAGATAGTGGCACCCATGGAAAAAGCCTGAAGGCAGCTGCTAGCTCACATTTCATTTTTAAGCTATAGCCATCCAGCTCCGTATGAGCTTATTAACATAGGATTAGATTGTTCCCTTTAACAACCGACTTCCATCTCTATCAGTCATGCTCAACTCCAAAATAACCTAGTAAGTCAGTCTGTACTGCTTGGCACCCCCTAAACTCTAACCTGAAAAGCATCCAAGCAGCACGTGCTATTTATAACTGTAAATAAACAACCCAGCAGAGCAGCCTGCTGTTACTCTGCCTCTGGAACAGCAGAGCTGAAGATGGATCACCGAAAACTGATGTTAGCCAGGCAGCTGGAAAGACCCTTAACTGTTGCTAAGGGCTCTTGGATGAAACAGAAAGACTACTCCAAACCTTTGCAGTGCATGAGGACCATCACAAAGCTTCAACACTGCATGACAAGAGGGGTGACAAATGGGGAAGAAGTGGCCTCTCCAGACCCACATCTGCAGTGGCAAGGCTTTGGCACCAAGGGCGGTACAAAGGTCTCCTGTTAAACCACATGTTAGACCCTATTGGTATCCATTTGCCAGCCAGTAAAATGACAGATGACCCGTGAAGCATTTCAAATGGAAGAAAGTACCTAAGACACGGACAAAAATAGGAGCAGAGCAAGCTAAATAGGGAGAAGAGCATTCTGAATATTCAACCCTGCAGCTTACCCATGACACTGCAGGTCTCTCTGGGAGACCTCTATGTCAGCACAAAGATCACCCTCTACGCCAGGGACATTCCCACTCCCTGCCTAGTGCAACAGTAAACAGGATACAAACTTCCAGGAAAAGTTCTCCAACGGGGCGGAGAGCAGAGGGAGCACAGAGAGCTGGTGGATGCAGGGACAGCACTCCCTGTCCCTGCTGGCAGGAGGCACAGAGGTCACACCCGACTGCAGATTCCATAACTTGCCTGGACTAGTGGGGCAGGTAGGAGACTGCAGATCGTCACTAAACCTGCTTCTCATTCAATACCAACAAATGGACTCCTCCCTCCTCATTCCCATTACACAGCTAAGGCTCCAGACTGGGCCAGCACACTAACACCTTTGAAAGGAAGCCAACTAGCAGAGGGAAGCACAGGTACTTTTGGTATTCCCACAGGACCTCGACAGCCCTATGCCTTGTTACTTTGGGATCACAAGACCAAACTATTTTGACTGTAAGATTTTTCAGGACAGGAGTCCAGCCAGCCCTGTGTGCTATAATCAAGTACCTCATTCTAGAACTCCTTAAGTTCTGCACAGCTCTGTTCCAGGGAGGTTTGTGTGATACTCAGCATGGATGTGCCTTTTAAGAGCCCCCAGCTAAAATCTTCACACTTGGCTTTCAAGGCAGCTGCTTGCTGAATGCTGCTGGCATTGTCATTATCCCACTGGTAGATCCCAATCCGGATGTGAATTTAGGATGAGTCAGAAGGGATTTATTAGCATGACCTTCCCCAACATTAATTTATCTTGGTTGCCCATCTCTTGCTATTTCGGCTGTTCTGTGCCACATACAAGGAAGAGCTAAAAGTCAGTCTCTGACAATGAGCAGAGATTTCAGGAGAGCTATTCCATATTCTTCTAGGGCACAAATCCTCAAGCTGCTCCAGCTCAGCCTGCACAACTCCTGCACTTGCCTCTTTTCTAAGTCCTGAGAGTAAGCAATGCACATACAGTAATTTCACACTGATAAGCCACACCTATTTCACTGAAGAATTGAGCCAATCCCGGAAGTGCGGCTAATCACCAGGTGCAGCTTATTTATGGACAAATTCCGGAGAATTGCCAACCCAGAAGTGCGAGCCGTGGGGTGGGCAGGCATTCCCCGCCCCTCAGCAGCCACACAGGAGAGCGGGAACGGGTGGCCACAGCCGGCCCCCGGGTGTCAGGAGCGGAGCAGGAACGTGCGACCGTGGCCAGCCCCCGGGTGGCAGGAGCCATGTCAGGGGAGCGGGCAGGCGGGACGGGGAGCGCTTCCTCTGCTGTGTGGGGAAAAATAAAAAAAAAAAAAAAAAAAAAAAATAAAAGGTGTGACTTATCACCTGGTGTGGCTCATTTATGGACAAATTCCATGGTCTTCCCGGCTACCTGGAAGTGCGGCTAATAACCAGGTACGGCTTATGAGTGTGAAATTACTGTGCTTTCCTGCCTGGCCCCTCTCAGGAGATGATATAGTCCTAATTATAACACAGTCCTGTCACCAGCCCAAAAGAAACCCACAAAGCTATAAGCAAGAGGCACCACAACAAAAGTTTTCAAAGTGACATCTAGAAAATAATTAACAGAACTTTATTGGATGTTTCCTCATGGATAGTTCAAATAATCAGAAGTTGCATGTTCGTTCATCCCAAGGAGCAGTACACAGCAATGCCTGTGACCCAAGGACAACCCCTGTTCTTGTGGGAAATTACTTCAGTTTGTGAAAGATCCCACTGCTTGGGTAGACTTCTGTTCCACTTTCCATGCTCATGCTGATTTCCACTTATTGTCCCAAAAGAGCAAAAACCAGCCAACATTTCAGCCAAGCTGAACCAAGGCCAGCTTGTCCTGAATGGGAACCTAACCCAAGATGTTCTCTGATGGTCCATCAGAGAGGCTCAAGAGATGTCAAAGGGATCCCCTTTGACAAATCCATGCCAACAGGAAATAAAGAGCACTATTTTGCAACTTGCCTTCATAAGACGTGTTCAGGTGATAGGTGTACCCACTGCTGGTGACAGCTCTTTAAATTTCTATCTGAAATCCTGGACAGACACCTAAAAGCACTAGCTGTGGAAAGAATATCCCCCACTGGCCAGAAGTTGTAAAACTGCCACTATTCAACACAAACAAAACCCACCAATTTTTAAGCATTTGAGGCTGGGAGATGGCAACTAGCAGTGAAGTCTTTAAAAGCACCAACCCTTTTCACATCTTCCTGTAAGCCAGTTTGATTGAGAAACACTATGTACCAGAACTAGCTGTTCTTCTGGGACTTCCCAAATTTTTGTTGTTCTGATGTATATTTTTTTATTTAAGGTCCTTACTTAATCCTCCTCTCCAACTATTTTGCCATCAGGTAAGAAACAGTTCAGCTCACTTGGCTCCAGGTAAGACATACAGGAAGGAAATTTTTTTTATTTTTGGTGATACATTGCGGTAAACACAGCTCGCCTCACAACCACACCCACTAAGTCTGTAGACAGTTCTACTGCTTGACTAGCTGTTCCCTGTGGCAAGATCAGGGGCTCTGGCAGGGATTTCACCTCCACGTTCCACAAACAAACAGTTTTATAAAGGAGAGTTCTTGGAAAGCCTGGCCACCAGCTGTACATAATGGTGTTTCTTCTCGTTTGCTCAGGAACGAGAGGCACTGACAGTCTGCTGGAGCAACTCCTAGGGATCCCTGCTAGACTACAGACAGCAACATCTATTCTGACCTTACAGGTGGGGCAAGTGCAAACACCAAGACAAAGAGACAGCTTTTCAAGTAAGGCCAGCTCTTGCAGCCAGAGGCAGATGCTAAAAGAAGGGCTCAGCCCACAATACTATCAGATTCTTCACACTCAACATTGCTTAGACCAGCCACAAACTGTTTAGCCCAAAA